>CM070099.1:3232878-3360378 GCA_036178185.1 Liparis tanakae
AAACCACCTTGGTCTTTAACGCCGCCGCCACGGCTGACTTAAAGCGCCACGCAGGTGTGACACGGCCTTCCACACATCGTTAACATTCAGGATGAAACTGCTTTATTTTTATTGTTGATAAATCTGACAATTATTTTCTCGATTGAAATATAAGCCCAATAAGCCCAATAAGCACCTTTTCAATAACATATTTGGATAGATGCCGCGGTCCTATTGACCCAGGGTAGCCGTCTGAGGAATATTAATACAAAGTCTAAACTATCGTGAGCTTTTCTTTTTATTGATTTCCTTCCACGGATTTGAGTTCCCTCTGGTAAAAGGTTACACAGTGTACATGTCTTGTGCTTTTATTGTGAAAGGTCAGAACTGAAGGAGTGGATCTGGTCTGTGCTGCATTTGTCAAAGTTGGGAGTTATAAAGTTTGGTTCGCATCATGAACCAGCGTAGTTTTGTAGATCACATTTTTTTTACTTTATTCATCCACTGGGGGAAATAGGAGATTTAAGAATTTAATTAATAAAGGAAATTAAAATGTTAAATTATAAATGAAGGTTAAATATGTCTGTGATGGGTTGAAGCCTTTATTTGTGCAGTAAAGGCTAAATATATATAAAAAATATATATATAAATACATATATATATATATATATATATACATATATAAATGTATGTATATATATATATATATATATATATATATATATATATATATATATATATATATATATATAAATATATATATATAGGCAAATGTTAACAAGACAATTAATCAAAAGAAACAAATAAAACATTTATAAAACCGATTTATGAACGCACCAGCATGAATAAACCATATTTGAAATATGAGCCAACCAGAAAAGAAGCCCGGCCCAGTGTTGCCAACTCTCTAAATTGATTGTCGCCAGCGGCAGCATGGCTCTGTCTTCAGCTCTGTCTGTCGCTCCGGGCCCTCCCTTCAAATTATCATTATGAACGTGAACAACGGGGCTCTTTTTTTCTTCGTCTGAGCATTTGATTTATTGATTGCTGTCAAGATGTAATGTGAATTTCATCAAATGTTTTAAAAAAAAGGGAAGAAAATAAAAAAGTTTTTGGAAGAAGATTAAAAACCCCCGTCTTCATTAGCTGCGCATTTGCGAATAAGACTGATATGCAAACTCCTATTAGACGTGGGAAATAATAAGCTGTTTGAGGAAATTATGACTGACTTCCATCTAGATAACAAAAAATATTCCATTTAATTTGAGTTAGAATTTTTGGTGGTGATCTGCCACATTTGACTGGTTTTCTGTTTAATATGATTCACTGATGTGTGCATTAACTGACAAGCCAGTCAATAATCAACCAACTGGGCTGTCAAGACGGGTATTAAGATTTGCCGGTGATGGGTGCCGCTCATCATCATTTGTCAGATAAATACTTTTTATCGAAATTAGAACAGAACCTCAGCCTCGGTATTAATATACAAATATATAATATATATAAAAGATCGGAAAAACTTTGGAACCGGGAAGCTCGTCGCTTCCGTCCCTCAATCTTAATTTACGGCTGTCAGAAATGTGAAACGCTCCCGTTTCGTCAGGACATATTAAATGTCATTTGAAAAGTCAGCTTTCATAATTGCATCTGATTGTTCATATGCATGTCGAGATCTGAGGGGCGCCGAGGAGACTTAGAATATTACCTGTCACGCAAATTGACGGCACTAAGAATAGACTTTCCAACGCAACGCTTTAGTAATGAAGCGAATGTGCGAAAGACAATCGGTTCATTTTGAACGGAGGCGATGTAACACGAGACTTTATAATACCGTGCGTGCAAATAATATACGGCGTACGCCTTCATTTATCAAATCTTGGATTTTAACTCTGCGTGCGAGGGGGGTTTGATTTCTTCTTCGGGCTTTACTCGCGAGTGAAAGTGACACTAAAAGCGGCGACCGCGGCGCCTTTTTCGTGCAAGGTCGCTGGTTTTAAAGGCGCCGCCGGTCGCGCTTTAAAGCGTTCATTATCAACACCTTCCCGCCAAAGTGTCAGACACAACACTTTAAAATGGTTTTCATGGTTGTGAAAGCAACCGCATCAGTGACGGACTTCGCTCGTCTTCCCGGCGCTGACGATCCACGAGTACGCGTTGGAGGTCAGAGATCTTTTCCCTGTAGACCACAGGTGTCAAACACGAGGCCCGTGGGCCGAATGTGGCCCATCAGGTCATTTTATGCGGCCCTTGACGGCTTGAGTGTCTTGAATATGGACATGTGGGTTGCTCCCACATTCAAGAGAATAACCACCGACATGGGAGACTTCATCGGAATAATAAAAAAACCTCCAAGTCTTTATATATATAAATAAATGTGTATAAATATGTATAAATAATATATATATATTATATATAAATATATATATACATAAATATATATATATATATATATATTGATATCTATATATATATATATATATATATATATTTATATAAATATAACTATATATACATATAACTATAACTACTATAACTATATCTAAATATATATATAAATATATATATATATATATATATATATATTTAATATATATAGAACACATATGGTAACATATGGTGAATTAATCCAAAAAAGAAAACAAGATTTGTAAAACCGATTTATGAACGTACCAGCATGAATAAACCATATTTTAAATATGAGCCACAGCCGCATGTTATATATATATATATATATATATATATATATATATATATATATATATATACACACACACATATATATATATATATATATATATATATATATATATATATATATGATCACCTTTATATCCTGTGATTTTATTTTGAAGGTTTCAAATTAAATGGATTTGTGTTCTAAAATTAGAGGACTGTTCATGTGTACAATAATAAACAATAATCAAAAGCAAAGAGTTATCCAACAATATGTTTGGGAGTAGTTTATACAGCGCTTCAGCTGCACCGGCCCTTTAAGAGGCGGCCGTGATGCTGATGTGGCCCACGGTGAGGAAGAGTTTGACGCCTCTGCTGCAGACGGTGCTTATGCCAGTCGGGCCACGCTAAAGAGTGTCAACAGTGTGCGAACAGAGCAGTGAGTCATCCGTCGTCTCCGCGGCTAAACGAGCCGACGGGGCCTCGCAGATGAGGCTTGAATTTGCGTCCTTCGGAAAAAGTTTTCATTCGGAGGGTTGAAGTGATTGCGAGAGGACGTATTTATGGACTGATGGAACCCAGAAAGAAAGACACTCCACAGTCATCTTCCCCTGGCAGCAGACAAACACTCATCAGAGAGGCCTCTTCACCTCGCCGCGACGGAGACAAAACAGTCCAGTTCAGCCTCCGGAGGACCGGAATGAACTCGACTTGATTGAAGTTTTGGTGATTAGAGCGAAAATATGATTTTTTCGGGCGGAGGAAACGTTGCAATCTGGTGTGTGTTTCATCGGACTTAGCTGTTTACTATCGAATGGCATTGTCAAGTTGTTTTCTCAAAATAAAAGACATTTGGTTTTGCAGTTTTGAACAAAAAAGACGTTGATGGGTGAACCTGGTTATTTTTCCGAGGCACATTTAGTTAAAATTTGGCTGTTGCTAGGAAAACTAGGAAATGTGTTATTATATCGAAACAAAACTTTTACTATAACTCATATAATCTGTTGACATTTTTCAGCCCCAAACCACATTGGCTTGAGAGTCTTCAATACAGTGGGTTATTCAAGAGAATATATATACACACACATATATATATATATATATATATATAAAAATATAACTATATATAAAAATATATATATCTATATATATATAAATATAAATATATAAATATATAATATATATAGAACACATATATTAACAAGTGAATTAATCAAAAAATAAAAAGATTTGTAAAACTGATTTATGAACGCACCAGCATGAATAAACCATATTTTAAATATGAGCCACATCTGCATGGTTGGCTTTCTTTTACAGGGTAAAGTTAAAAATCTTCATGCGTGCCGAGATAAGCGAAAGGAACAGAGAACTTGACGCGCGATTATAAATGATTAATACAAGAGCCGCATGACGCATGACTCGAATCTTCCCGAAGAGAACTGTTGATATTGACATTTTACCATGTAAAGTGCTTTTGAGTGAATAAAAGCGTATTATTATTATAATAATGATTGTAAGTGTCTTTCCCCCGTCTTTTCCATCGATTGTGGAGCACGAGCATCAAAACCCGCTGATATCTGAATGTCGGCAGTTGGTTCCTTCACTCTCCCGTTCCCCGTGTCTCGGTGGACGTCATTCGGGCAGCACTTACCTGCAACACAGAGAAAAGAACAGAAGACAGAAACATTAGACCGGAGCCAACCTTACTACTCGCTGTAATTTGCAGGAGTCGGCATGGTGTAACTACAGAATGCATACAGCCCCAGTGGACGGGGGTGGGGGTGGGGGGGCGGGGGGGCACACAGTGAACAGTAGGTGCGACAGGTGGAGCGCTTCCGGGTGAAGGAGCAGAGCGCTGACGGCTTAAATACACCAGCCGTGATGAATTAAAAAGGGTTTTTCCTTCACGCTGCACTTCCACATTCCAAAGGCAATATTTGAATAATAAAAAGGAGAAAAACGAATAGAAAATAGAAATATACTTTATTAATCCCCAAGGGGAAATTTGTTGACACAGTAGCACCGATAAACTAAACATAATAAAATATAAATATAAGAAAGAAAGAAAGTGACTGTGCATAAAGTATAGTATGCAAAGTGAAATATAAAATACAAAATAAAATGAAATATATATGTATATATACACAACATATATGTAAATACAGCACTGTAAACTTAAATTATATATATATATATATATATATATATATATATATATATATATATATATATATATATATATATATAGACAGTGTATCGGAGAGTGAAAGCTATTTTTCTGTTCAGTTAAAAATGATAAATTTGTTGAAAAAAGTTGTCACATTATTATTATTATTTGTGTTATCATGTCATCTTAAATATGCTCCTATAGGGACCAGAAATAAGTGACAGAGGCAATTTTGTTTTATTATACATAACTGATCGTCTTTCTGGGGAAAACGGCTTGCTGATCTATATCTGAGGCCATTGTAGAGTCATAAGGAAAAGATAAGGATGTAATTTTGCTCCATCAGAGTTTGTATAATGACACTGGCACTGTGTGGAAATGTGAATCTCAATAATCTGAACCCAGAGCGATAAATGAGCAATTTTCTATAATTTCTTAGCCCAGTGCGCAGGGGGAGAGAAAAAAATGGCAGACAAAGCATTAATTTCACAGTTCATTCTCCATATATTCTTTTACGGCTTTCAGGCGACGGTTCAGCAGACGCAGACCGAGTTGTTGGCTTTGATCTGCTCATCATCAAAACACCTCAGAGCCATTTAGATGGCTCGCCGCTGTGTATTCGGTTGACAGTGTGGTGAACGAGGAAGGGTGAGAGATGTCACTCCTTTTAATACAAAGAGACAGAAGATGGAGAAAGGAAGAGAAAAAAAACGGGGGAATTGTCCCCCTTTAATGACGATGAACACTTGATGTATCGGAGGGGCTGATCCACGGCGGCGTGGATGACTGTGTCAGGGGGAGCGTTCCTCTTTGGAAATCCAGGCGTACATTAGCGCCTGAGATATATAAATATTTCAAGATGATTGACGACTGACGCGAGTCTGTGACATTCACCCAGAACCTGCACTTTCTACGGTTCTCCTATAGCCACCCAGGGCGGCCGCCCGGAGCCGAGAGCCAATGTTCGGTCAGTGAACACGGCGAATAAAAAAAATAGAAGCCCAGACCGCAAATTTACATTTAGAGAGCATTGTGGCCGAGTTTCTTTTTTTGTGGCTCTACCTCCCTGAACTCTTGTCCCCTGAACGTCGACCCCGGAGGATTTCACCGAGATGACAGACTCTCGACAGGCCCCGCCCCCTAAAAAAACAACTAAACTAGCGTTGAGCCCTCCACACAGAGATATCAGTGTTCACCTCACACACACACACACACACACACACACACACACACACTCTCCGGTGTAATTACCCGTCATTAACGAGGACGATGGGATTCAGACGCGTCCAAATGGAAAGAGGGTTGCCGGGAGAAATGCGAGTGGGCTTTCGAGATAGCGAGTTGAGGGTCACGGGCAGATAAGCGCGGCGCGGTAAGTCGCACTCTGTGAAGCGGGGAGGACTTTTTCTACAAAGAGAAATGTGTGTGTGTGTGTGTGTGTTATTTGGGATTTTTTGGCAGGATACCAACCTTTAACTGACAATTACGCAAAGTACATTAGCCTCCCAGAGTAACCAGTCTGCACTTTCATTTAGATTCAGCTGAAGCATGAAATTACAAGACAAGGTGAGAGCAGATAATTAAAGAAATATACATTTTGATTGACTCAAAAAGGGGTAGAGTTTATCGGAAGCTGACGTTGCTATGAAATACGGTACGGACGCTCACGAAGTGTAATGACTGTCTTCGTTAAAACCATCGGATCTAAATGATTACTATTCACGAGTTTGGTTAAGAATTTTAAAAAAATCTTCAAACATATTTCCATCTGCCTTCGGTAGACTTTGTGTTTATTTTGTAAACGTTGCCAATGGGAGAAGGAAATGGTTAAACAAGCTCCAAGGTCCATTTGCCCATTTTTTTTTTATTTATTGCAGTTTAGTATTTTAAGCATGAATTAAAAGCTTCATTTCCTTGAGTTAAAGAGACATTTTACCAAGTTTCTAAAGAGCATCTGCAGTAGATTTCTCTCCATAGTTCGTCCCTCATGAATCTCAGTTGATCACCAACATGTTGGCATAAAGGCTCCAAGCATTATTCCAGATTCATCTTTTTTTTCATCAGTTCCCACCACCTTTTCATCGGCCATCCATCACGTCCCTTAACCGTTTCAGACAGACATTAACGCGTAACGAGATACATGGACTCAACGTTTGAAACAGCTGGCTCATAATTACCCGATTTTACTGAACTTCACATTCTTCGAAAGTTGTGACTTTCCCGTGACCTCAACTAGTTTCTTCAGTATCACACCAGGATAGAGAAGAGAGCTTACGACCACGTTATTAACTCAAATCACCTTAAATGAGCTTCATCGGCTCTCGTATTAAACCCACGCATGAGTACCAAAGTATCCAGAGACGGCCCCTTTAACGACGAGACGCAACTGTCCCGCTACGGGCGCCGTCCTCCCCCGTTGTACCGACGAGTCGACGACCTCTGCAGCCGCCGCCCGCGCAATCAACCCCAGACCGGGTCTTTTGTGAGAAGTGCCGGCTGACTTCCTTCCGCTCCGTTAATCCCCGAAGGTGAAACTCGACGTCTGCGTTTGACCTTTACCCCAAAAAAACCATTGGGAAGCGGCGTGGGCGCTCCGCTTGTAAAGCGGCGGTCAAGACGGTGGGAGGAGCTACCCACGGCGTGATTAACGAGTGTGCTCTCGCCGCGGTACTGTTGTTGCGTACGGCTCGGGTGATTTATCGTTGCTTAGACGAGTAGAAGACAAGCACCTGAGAGTGACGGATGCTGGTGACAAATGCCTCGCTATATTATCAGAGCTGAGGTTTACGCCATTTTGTCCGGAGCCTTGAAGTAGCACAGCTCTGCATAACCCATCAGGACGAGAAAAAGTGTCTGCCTTGAGTGACGGCTTCAAATTGAAACCTTGCCTTGATAACTGTGTTTCACGATGCATATACGCGTGTCGACATGTGGGAATAGTATACATTATTTGAAATCTGCTATCGGGAGCGTTCTTCGACAGGTGTGTGTTGCGTTCGCTGTCTCCTGGCCTCCGAGCGAGCCGCTCCTTTATAATTTAATGAATTAGCCCAGACGATTAACGAGCATACCGATTATTGTTTACGAGCAATCTGCACGCCGAGGGTCCGTTTTTGCCTCCGAGGGGATTTGGCTGCTCATATTTTTGCTGTAACTGGCGTTCGTAGTGCTGCGCATGGTATTCCCACACACTCTTGGCGTGGAAGCGCTCCACACAATGTCCATGGAAATGAAACCGGAAACAATGACAACAATACCAGAGGGGAAAAATATTGGACTTTTTTGGATAATCACGGGTTATCTCAACAGCATTGAAGAAGAGTAGCAATCAGTTAAATGACTAGCAGTGTTGTGCGTTACTTGATATTATAGGACAATATCAGCCTCTCATTTTTATGGTTGAAACTGTATATTTAGTGGCGGACTGTGTGGGCGCTTGGAGGACAGTGACAGCTGGCAGCTTGTGACCTTCCAGTAAACCGGATGACCACAACAACTCACAGCAAACACCCTTGAGACATTGTTGAGATTGTTATTACACACCACTGGACATCTGAGTGCATTGCTTAAGTATTCATATACTCACTGGCAAAAGTTTGGATGCTTTTATTTACAACTCAGAGTGTGCTTGTGTGTGTGTGTGTGTGTGTGTGTGTGTGTGTGTGTGTGTGTGTGTGTGTGTGTGTGTGTGTGTGTGTCTAAACCAAATAATGTAAAGTTCTATCCTGTAACTTCTTATGGGAAATAATTTTCTATTTTCTAGAGTAAGTTAGTAAACTATTCTCTAAGAACGTATGTACATATGTAGAATTTAAAAAAAAGCAGTTAAATAATAACATTAAAATAATTATAAATATATATGCATTTATATATATATATATATATATATATATATATATATATTAAACAAATCAAAAAATGTATATACATATATATAAATATATATACATACACACACATATATATATATACATACACATAATGTATATATAGGTAAATATATAGGTATATATAGGTAAAATACATGGCCATAATGTGCATCCCTTCTTCAAGGATAGACTGTGGCACAACAAATCAAATCAACAAAATAACAAACATAACATCCTCCTTTAATCGTTTAATAGTTTTATTTACATTGTAATGAGTGTAATTGCTGACTTCATTACCACCTTGAAACCACAAAAGGATTGACAGGTGGGGAGGGGGCAGAGAGAGACAGAGAGAGAGAGAGAGAGAGAGAGAGAGAGAGGGTACAAATAATTTATATTCCAGTCTGTGGACCAATGTCGAAAATGTAGGCGGGCTAAAAAAAGACGTCGGCCTTCCAAGGTGAACGCCGAACGGAAGATGACAACTAAAGCGGAAGAGGAATGAGTAACGAGGCTTTCACGACAAAGACAATAACCTAATGCGTGGCGCCGCTCCTTCCTCCTCGTCTCTCTCTGCCTCCATTTAATACGCCGGCCGCCGTGTCACGGCTCCGCCCGCCCACCCGCGGACACTGATTGATAGGCGATTGATTAATAGGGCTTAGCTGCGGTTAAAAAAACAACACATCTTCGGTAATTGATTAGCATTGCGCATGTCAAGGTTGCTAATACATTACGACGCTCTGCATTAATACGCAATAAATAAACGGTCCAAACACCAAACACAGAGCTTGTGAATACGCTTATGGGCCGCAGCATTTAACTGCACAAGAAAAGCTTTTTGCCAAATCAGCTCGTACGTCATTAATCTTGAATAAACGGGAGTCGGCGAATCCGCTACGCTTCGGGACCTCTGGCCCACTCACCTTCGGTTAATGGCACTTTGCTGTGATGAATAAAGGGCGTTAGGAATGGAAGAGAGACATCTTGAATCTATCAGCCAGCCTCCCCTTTGTTGGCTTTTTTTCAACGGGAAAGGACAGAGACCCATTGTTCCCGTTTCTCCGTGCCACCCAAACACCTCATTCCCTCTTCCTATACTCACTCCAGGTGTTTTTTTTTGTGCTTCTTGTTTTCCCCTCTTTTCTCATTTTCTTTAATCACTCTTTATCTTTGCTCAACCAATCATCTCCCTCTACCTCCCCTCTGGCTTTCTTTTATCAGGTCTAAACCACATTTCCAACCACAAACACTTATTCAAGGGGACAATTTTCTCTTCAGATGCCAAGCTTTTGTCAAATAAAAGCACTTGTTCTAAATCAATTTCCACCACTTTCTCCCTGTCTCTCCGTTCATTCGGGTCTTTTCTCCCTCTCAACTCATTGTTTTCTGCTCTAAGTGATAAGGAAAATAGATTCGGCTCCTTTCAGAGGATCGGAGCAAGGACGTAGTTCCTATGTCGAACGCCGTGGTCCATCGGAAGGGAATCTGAATGAGTGCTCTGGGCATTGTGTTGTAGGTGAATTTATTATTATCCCAACACAAAGATAAAGAGGGACTCCTCTGCAGGTGGCGGGCTGCTTAACTGAATCCGTACTGATTATGTGACTATGGATTTGCTTCTATTTACAGTCGGTTATGTGGATGATAGTTTTCCAAATGAGAAACTGTGTTTGGTTCCGTTGGGGAACAGCTTGGGACTTTCCCCACATGTACCGTTGTGTTAAAATGAATAATGAGCATTGGAATGCTATTGATATTTACTGCAGTATTATGAGTACACCATGAATCCATGCAGTAAGCCTAGGTTGACATGTAATTCATGTTAGTAAATGCCAAGAAACGACGACAGTGAGTCATCAGTATGAAAGTGAGCAATACTATTGTAATAGATAAAGAATGACTCTGTAATCCATCATGGAACAACATGCTATTGTTAGATGTTAGACCTCTTAACTCGAGGTCCGTTTGAACTGTTCTCACTGCTTATCGAAGACCAAGTGACACTCAACTACCCTTTTAATGATATTTGCTTACAGTACTTTGTAAACTGGACTTTTTCCAGCTGATCAGCCATGACCGATCGGCCGATGTACAAAGCAGCACGGAGAAAATCTCGGCAGCTGGAGTGGAAGTTCCTATTGGGGTTGGAGACAGAAAGCACCCAATTGTCCAGAAATGATGGAATTCATTCCCGCGCACGGTGCTTAATGTCGGGTCCGGTTCATCTCTGAGAATCTCACCAAGAAACTTGATAGAATAATTTCTTTTCACAGGAGAAAAATTGAGATATTAGAGATAATCATGACCCGTTAAACTTGCTGATACAAGCTCCAAGCAGCTTGTAACACATAATTAAAACCACCATTGTAAATACCCAAATATAATTGATTGAATACAATGTTGTTCATAATCTTTTGAATTCTAACGATCCCAAAGCAAAGGGACCACATTAAGATCATATTACTGTGTACGCTGCCTTTGAAAAGGTCTTGAGCCTCGCTGTCATAAAATTGTAATTGGCATGTCAGCCTTTTGGTATTGGAAATCGAAATGGGCCACGGCGATCGCTATCGGTGTATCTTAAACTCCGACTGACGTCTCTGCTGCTTTCATCTCTTCCTCTACTCGACAGCTCAGTTGCCTCCAACTTATATTCCACCGCTCTCATCGATAACACTGCGACTGATATGAACAGCTTTTTCGTTTGTACCTGGCACTGACAACTTCAACTGGGATTCATCTATAGCACACATGCATATGATTACCGATTCCTTTTGTTGCTTTACAGGAACGTTATATGCATTTAAAATACATAGAAAATGTTCGTGAGTGGACCTTTTTTTGGAAAATTACTATTATCAAAATGAATAATCATTTCTGCTTGGGTGTGTGTTGCAAGTACCGGGCACTTTAGTAGTATGGACTTCCTTTACATTAATCATTTCTATAATGTATCCAGTGAAACTAAACTTCAACGCAACATTGAGCATTACGCTATATTGGTTATTCGCTGCTCGGTGTTCCCACAGAATAAAAAAAGGAGACGCCTTGCAAATTAAATCAAACAAGGTTTCTTCCAATGTTATCATTCGATTTGCTCCGTATTGTTATTGCCTCATGACTGTGCTCTCCTTTTTGCAAGACAGAGGTGAGGGTGAGGCGGTATCAAACAAAGCACATCTCTGACAAGCCAGGAACCATTATCCCAGCTAAAAGATTGTATTCCGTGTTCCCGGAAGACGAGGCGTCTCTCTCCCCGGGGGGACGACGACATCAAGGCGGTGGGATCCACAAAGAAGACGACAAGTGACTACACAGCAAGACCACCCAGATCTCTGTCTTCTCACATGTGTTCCTCTTGAGGGATTCCTTCCCCACCACACTCCCTCAGTGCCTTTCTTTTGTGTAGTCAGTTCCATGTTGCTTTCCATCTCTGAGAGCAATCATCACCTTTCTACGACCCTTTCTCTTCTCTGGTCCTATCAGGCGGTTTCTGTATACCCTATAGTCCTTTTGTCATAGAGACATCCGCCTGTGACTCAGTGTAATTGTTGTATAGCACACGTATGTCCCATTGTCATCGTCATAAGGGATGTAATCCGACCACCTCCGAGATTCGCTCGTCTTCTCGGACGATGACGAACAAAGACGTTATTGATTGGCACCTCCTTCGTCCGCGGACGTCCGACCCCTGAAGGACTCATATTTCAGACCTGGAAGATCCTCCCCCGCTGCAGTTTGCCATCCCTTCACCTTTCTGCTATTTCTACTCCTCCCTTTCTCAAAATGATATTGTGTCATTCCGATTCACATTATTCAAATGCCTTCATACATATTTATGGTAGGAGTTCGGAGAAATAGGAAGGAGTGAAGTGTGAGGGAGGCTTTTTTTTCCTACTCCCACATCCCTGGTCGTGGAAATTTATGCGATGCAATGTCTGAATAGCGATCGTTTGCAGCAAATGATCGAGTTGCCGTACAGAAGGAGGCAGAAGCAGAGGGACTTTTTAATTGGCAGCCACCCACGTTTAGCCAAAATCCCACCTCTCCTGCAAAATTGGATTCGGTCATTTAAAAAAAAAAAACTCTGTAAACAATCTGCATGTGTGCACATTAACACAGCCCGTAAAACAGGTAGTGTAGCGCATGAAGCTCATACTTTACATTCAATGTCAGAGATGCGGCTGTTTTTATGTGTGGAATTCATATCAGATCATATGTCATGATACGGTGGCGTACAGGATAGAACATTTTTAGTTTTTAGTGCCCTATGTGATCCATCTCTCATGTTGTACCTCAGTCACTGATAGACTGATGTAGAGATCGGCTGACATTTTAACGTCTGGATCTTTGCATGTTTTCAGATGGATAGGTATATCTCTATCTATATATAGATAGGTATATACTCTATTCATCACCAGAGGGGAATCTGTTTTTAGCAGCAACTGTAACATATTACATTTAAGAAAATGCTAAATACATACATTGTATATAATTGTAGATTAGTTTGATCTCTGTGGTGAAGGTGGTTTCACCAGATGAAGATAAGAGGATCTCTCTGGAGTGGCTATGATAACTGTATTATATGCATACATCATATTTAAAGTGTGTAGCTTTCCTTAGCCACATCTGCAGCATTGTTTCAGACATATGTCAAGACGACTGAGAGCATCAGAACATAAAACAGGACCAATGATTCTACCTATCCATCCTGAAATGGAGCCATGTCGGTTGTATTTGCACCGGCACGTCTGTTCGCTGCCCTTTCTGCCGGCATCCCACGAGAATGGAGGTCAATTAACCTTTATCTGGAGTCCTCAAAGCATTTATTTGGGGGAATTGACTTCAACCTAGGCTGATCTAAACAATCATATTTCTATAAAAATGTATGAAAACATCATCTCTGCTCAGACTTTAGGAAGCTTACCCCGGAGCCACAGGCTCTGAACTTGCAGAGTAGTACTCACAGTATTTTCCCTGACCTAAAATTGTAAAATTGGCTCTGGTTTGACGATGTGGGGTCTTGCTACCCAGCGCAAGGCGCCACTTATATATACATCGAAGTAGTAGTCCCTTCCATCAATGTATGAATGGGTGTCAATGGGTGAATGGCATGGATTGGAAAAGTGCTTTGAGTGTTCTGAAGAATAGAAAAGTGCTAAACAAGCTCACGTCCATTCTCCTCTTACCAGAGCCGGAAGGTTGTGTTAAAGAAGTCAGACTTTGGTCTTCTTTAACAGTTTCTGAGTTCTGCAGCTGCACGATAGTCTCAGAAAAAGTCGTCCTTCAGTTTCTTAACGCAGTTCTTCGCGATGGTTCCGTGTCATTGAGCACCCACCGCTATACATCTTTACCTTCGTTATGCAAATGAAACCAGGGTTGTACAAAACACCTCTGCAGACATCGGTGGGTATTTTAGAACTCAGTATTTTGACAGTGGAGGCGGGACACGTCTGCATATCAGAGCTCATACAGGCATGTGCGTCGCGGCCCCCCCCCCCCCCCCCCCCCCGAAGCTTCGCCAACATGTCCCGGTATTTATGTACGTCGTCGCCGTGTGCTCTCCGAGTCAACTCGTCAACTCGAGCCAATCAGCATTCAGCGAGCGCATCCTCACAGCTAAACATAACCATCCAAATTGCACTGAAATGGAATGCAGGTAATTTGTCATTATCCCATTAGTGATGAATGCAATCGTAGTTGATTAAATAATGATAATAATCATGTCTGGGTACACGCAGATTTCCAGGCACAACCGTGAGAAGAGCATGTACGTGTGTGTGTGTGTCTGCAATCTAAGTGGATAACTGCTAACAGTTTACACAACACAAGTGTATGCTACTTTCGGACTATTTCCCCATTCCCTTGATGGTTGTTCCCAAATAGAAGGTGCAGCCTGAAATTAGTGGAACGGATGAATTGGACCATTTGCCAGCGTTAACCTCCTGAAAGGCTCGGAGAGAGGGAAACGCTGTGTACTTACTGAGAGAGCTACACTTATGTGTAAAACACAAACACTGTGCTTGATGCTTGATTCAGAGACGAATGCGTGGTATATTCTCAGTGGGGAAGTGGCAACTAATGAAACAGAGTCACCAGAGGCAGAAACCTGCGGGAGGTTCAGCGTTTCTTTTTGTTTCATTTTAACCTCGTTAAACATTCATAAGCCCGCTGTGAAGACTCCAGTGAACACTTTCTCTTAAAGCCCAACATCTAGGGAGAATGTTTCCTGAACAACTGCACCGTGGAGAATTGAATAACAATCTAGTTTTTATTCTAGATCACAATACGTCAATTACGAGTCTCTGTCTGTACGTCTGTCTTTTCATCTCCTCAACACGTGTTCATCTCATTCACTTAAGTAACTCAGATGTATTTATATGTTGCACTTATCACAGGCAAAGAGTCACAGTACAGTGCAGTACAGTAATCAATTAAAAGAAAATTGGCAATAACAGGGGCCCAAACATTTCACCAGTTAAAAGAGGAAAGTAAAAGATGGTGCAATAAAAAACACAATAAATAAATAAAACTAATTAGAAAAAAATATATATATATTTTTTTTAAAGCAGGCCATATAATATGTAATTTAACTAAAGTGCAGTGTTGGGTGCAAGGTCTTTAGATCTACAAATATTAGTGTTTGTTCATGTACACACTGCAGTTCATAGAGGTTAACGGTTGTAGTTACATGCAGTTCCTCAAAAGGCCACTAGAGGCTGGCTCAAAAAGCGAGTCAATACCCAGGCGTCCAACTTCACAGCAGCAGCCAGCTGTTTACAACTCGGTACGCAATTAGTTATGGTCCTTTTTTACAAAATGTAAGCTTAATGTTGGACATGCATGGGGGCGTGGTCTCTTTGAGCAACAGGTGGGATCCACACCAGATGTCCGCTCCGTGGTCAGTGCCAAGATGGCGACGTCCCGTGCCGCCGCATTTTCAGCTTCACATAGCTCGCCAGGTACAGATCCCTCTCCGGTGATATCTGTAGGCTTTTGCACCTAAACAACACGTACACTCGATGCATTAAGAGGGTTACGCAACATCGTCTTGGCTGCTTCTTGATACTACAGTACTACATAAAGGCAAATGGCCCATTATAAACAGGCATGTTTTCAACTACCTGTACTCTTGTATTCCTTAAGCACCGCCTGCGCTCCGGGTCCATTCGAAAATGATTTTATGTCTCGTCCTGCCGAGCTGAAGCGGTTTGATCTCAAATGCCAAATCATGATGTAGCTAAGCGATTGCCAGAAAGCAACTGTGGTCTTAGTCACATTGCAGACTACAATGCCCACACACTGTGGCATCGCCTGGGAGATCGATACTCCTCTAATAGCTCATTGCTTTGTGTGCGCTCGACTCCCGGGCGCAGCGCCAGCTCGGTATCACAGCAGCAAACTGGATGTCAGAGATCGGCGCTCGGCTATCGTGCTTCTCAAACAGTCCGCACACCTTTAATGACCAAGTGGGTGGCTGTCACGGTCCTCCGTACACGGAGAACAACACGGGAAATCGGTTGAACCGAGGGCGCGAGCGGCAGTCTTCTGAGGTAAAGTCTGATGTTTGGTCAGATCCACTCATCCATTCCGATGAATGTAAGCACATCTGGTCAGTTTTACAGTATTGTGACACGGTTAATGTTGTTTTTTCGTCTACTTGCTGCAGATGCTGACGGACAGAATAAAAGACAGACATGCATGTTTTTTGTGAGTTTAGATTGGAGATAATTGTTCTTCGGCGAATTCGGCTTGGGTCCGACTATCTTCTGATTTATTTTTGATCTGGTCCAAAGCCACGATAGTTAAATGGGCAGCTGGGTCTCCCATTGCTAATAATTACTGTTTATCAGCTACTATTCTTTCAATAGACTGATTACCAATGCAGGGTGGATGTAGATGAAGTTTATATCTGAAAAAAGCAACAGAACAAAATGACCACAAAGACCTGACTTACTTATTAAAATGTATTTACATTACATGTCATTTAGCAGACACTTTTATCCAAAGCGACTTACAATATGTGCATTTCAACCTAGAGTACAAACTAAGAACAACACGAATACAGAAAGTAACATTTCCTCAACATAGTCAAACTACAAAAGTACCACAATAAGAGCTATTTAAGAGCCACTGAAGTGCTAATCTGTGTTTTAATTCAGATATAGTCATTTTTTAGCTCTACGTCTTCTGAAGTTGAGTAAACGCCACTTTTCAGGGACCAGGGAGGAAGGCTTTGAGTACATTTGGAAATTCCCCAATGTTGGATTTAGTGGTTGTCGAGTTACCCGAAAGCACCGTTTGTGATTTGTGTTTTCGGCGAGTGCAAGAAGGTCGTGTTTTGACTCTAATTTATTTCATCCTTCCTTTGGTTTTTGGGCATGCTTTATGACCAATTAGCTTTATGCAATGCCGGAGGGCTGCGGGCTCGGCTGCCGACGAATAAATCCAGCATACAGTTGACTTCAGCTGTGCTTTTAATACTTCTCTCTTGCTAGTCTTTCTAATGCCATCTGCATCGTGCGGGGAGCCGTAGCCACTTGCCCACAACGTCTTTATTTATTAAGCACTCAGACGCACAACTGAGTAAGAGTTTCCACGCTCAAGTGCAGAATGTTTACTGCCGACCAATTAATTTGAACTGTAAACAGGGAGAGACGTACGACATGAGAGATTCATGATGCTATGCCTACATATGCAATTTTC
The DNA here is from genome assembly GCA_036178185.1 of Liparis tanakae. Taxonomy (NCBI): domain Eukaryota; kingdom Metazoa; phylum Chordata; class Actinopteri; order Perciformes; family Liparidae; genus Liparis; species Liparis tanakae. Next base: position 3,250,276 of record CM070099.1, read on the forward strand.
TATAGTCAATATGAGGATATGAAACCTGCAAGGGCACAACCTTCTTTTATTATTTGCATCCATACGGTGTAACAATAATACCTCACAAAGTTCACAGTCAGTGTACAGACTGTTGCTATGGTGATACCTTACCGATAGTCATCATCCCATAATCTTGCAAAAATATTTTCATGAGTGGGTGGCATCATTTCAAATGCAAATTGTGCCACCTGTGGATATTCACCATCACAATAAATGTCAACATATTGGCTACTTAATTGGGTTGGATCTTCACGTCACATCAAATCTCTTTTTATCCCCGGTAGGAGGACTTTTCTATTCAAATTTTTTGTATAGCCCAAAATTAAAATTACTTTTCCTTCTCAATCCTCAGAATACAACAGCCTTTGTCCTTGGACTCTCACAACTCCCCAAAAAGCATTTACCAGCCTCAGAGGAGGGACCCTTCTCCAATGATGGCCAAAAGTACAATAGATGTCCTCTGTATAAAATACCTAAATAATATAATTATAACATAATCCCATAATTCATAAGACAAATGATACATATAATGTGCATAGTAATAAAAATAGCAGCACAAATTATAGCAGAAAAAGAGAAAATTATGACTTCTTCTTCTACATCAAGCAGAAGACGAGAGGAGTGCATAGAGATATTTATATATTATACATTATATTTGTGAGTGTGTGATGCTGTTTTTAATTGCTGCCTACCTTGTGAATAGAAATACATTCCTCATCATTTGACACAGTCTCTTGTTAATATTCATACATATTTAGACGCGTATGAATACTCCATCTACCTACACCCATTAATAATAGATCATCCGATGGATGGAAGGCTAAATGGTCCTCTATGGATAAGGTTGTTAGCCAGATCCACCTGTCAAGTTAAAAATAGAAATGTATTGAACAAATTGCAGTGACGCAGTTTTTAAATTAACCAGACTATCGGTGGGATTGTACAAGAGCAGCAGCCCCTAAAACAAAACTAGAAGCACCCTTTTACAGCTGAAATGTTGCTTGAATAACTACATTCTTAATGTCATATTTAATTATGAACAAAAATAATTGTTTTAGCCGCAACCAAAATGTGTGCCCTCGAAACAGAGTGTGAAAATGACTTAGAAATCAGCCATCGGCCCCAACACACACACACACACACACACACACACATACAAACACACACCATGCATAGACGGACTTGTTATAATATCCATGAGTCTAAACCGGAGCTTTGCTGATTCTCTGATACGACGAGCCAACAGCACGCAATGCAGCTCTCCGGTGATCCAACACATCCATCGCATATTGAACAACGTTGGCAGGAAAAGGACATTAGCTGCTGATCAACCAGCAGAAGGCCGAATTTAACTGCGTGAAGAAGTGAAGTTCTCTGAGGTTCGCCTCCAGAGGGATTAGAGGTGGTCGAATCTCTTCAAACAGGCTTTTTAGTGACACAATTCATCATGGATTTGATTTCATGAAATACAATATAAACCCTGCCAATACCGACACAAGCTTTCTATTAAGAGTGAATATAAATAAATCTGTGTAAAAGCAGGGAAGTGAAGGACATCCGCTCAGTGCGTTTCACTCACCTATTATAATGTCCATCTACAGGACTCGACTCATTTAGTGAAGTGGGTTGAATCAACATTGATTATCTGTGCTGCTGTCTGGCCTGTCTAAAAAGGTTTCCTTTGCACTTTAAACCTGAGAGAGGCCAAGCGAGAGACAAAAGAGACCCCCCACCCCCCCACCCCCAGGGTACGATGATTGACTTTAGTTTGGTTATTAAAACACTCAATAGGTTACAGAGGAAAGTGCTGCCCACGGCCGACATGGCTGACAGCACATTTAGACACAACGTGGCCACAGGATAGTTTTTCTTTTTAATGGAGTAGGATCCTCTTTGTCCTCTAGTCTACATGTACTACAGGGCCATAGTCAACGTGACACGGGGAGTTATACATCCAAGAGCAGGTACGGGGTCCATATGGATACACACAGGGTTCTTACACATGTTGACCAATGGATTTCCATGACTTTTCAGTGACTTTAAACCAAAGTTCCATGACCAAATTGAAATCTTGGTAAAAACATGAAAAATGTAGAACATTGTGCATATTGAGAGCGTACGCCGGCTTATATTTTGAGCGTTTTTCTTTATATATATATATATATATATATATATATATATATATATATATATAAATATATATATATATATATATTTCAAACTTGGCGTGAATGAACATGTGATCATAACAACATTTCCATGACTTTTCCAAAACTTTTATGATGTAAGTTTTTTCCATGACTTTTCCAGGCCTGGAAATGACCATTTTAAAATTCCACGACTTTTCCAGGTTTTCCATGACTGTACGAACCCTGTACACATCATGGCACTGTGATCCTCCCATAGGGATTCCATTGGCATGGGGTAGAGATCTGTTGTAGGAGTCATGTCTTATTGGTGTTCTGTGATCACATCAGATAGATTGTATATTTCATTCTTTGAAAACACTATAAGATGTACACTTCATATTTAAATTGAGACCCCGTTTACATGATGGGAAAACGCATATATTTTCATGCGTTTTGGCTTTTCATTTACAAAAAAACTGAGGTTTTATCACGAAAAACGATCATTTCTAAAAACTCAGACCAAAGTCGAGATTTCTGAAAACTCAGTTTTTGTGTTTGAACGAGGTCAAACAGAGTTTTAGGTTGTCAAACGCCACAGTACACGACTAAAGATGCTTCACGTCATGTGAGCGTCCTATGCGGACGGCGTATTTATGCGGGTTCATACAAACAAACTTTTTTTAAAAACAACCTTGTGTGTACAACGTTATTTTTGAAAACGGAGGGGCAGAAATATTTGTTTCTGTAAATGTGGCCTGACATTACCCTGATGCTACAATTCACAGTATAGGCTAGTGTAATCCGAGATGCATTCACGTAGCCGAACAGTATCAGCGATAACTTACCGTGGCTATTGATACCAGTGTTTAATTATACAATGTCAATATGGAGATCTCAATCTGTAAAATGGGTTAAATTGTTTGACCTCCTCTCTGTAGCGATTGATTTTCCCATCTCACCGTTTCTTCTTCATTTCGGTAACAGTACCCCCCTCCTGAGTACACGCGGGCCTATGATTTCCACCGTGCGGAAAAAACATGGCGAGATATGATGATGACAAATGGGATCTGCTGTAAGACATGGTGTATCGTGGCCAAAATGCGTGTCCAATTTATGAGTTTCAAATGTCCCCACCAAGCAGTTTTTTGACAGATGAATAGACAAACTACCATCTTTTGGTTTAATTTACAAGCTCCTTCTGTCCTCTGTGTTTTTCGGCCCTTTTGATACGGCGAGCGGAGTTCACGCGGCACAACTTTAGCCTCGATTTACCACTTGCTGATAGTTCCGTGTGCTCGGGATGATAAACGCTCTGCATCGTGGCACATTATCCCGATGGGATTTTAAAAACGGTAGATCTTGGCCCTGAAGAGATGTACATGCTCAGCAACATTGCTACGGCTCTAATTAATACCTGGTACCCAGAGTTATTGGGAGCCGTGGTCTTACCTCCTTGTGTACTGTTTGGATGGATTATTCCCAATGGATCGGAAGAATCCCCCCCCCCCCCCCCCCTTCATGTGCAAAAAATGCACTCGAAAAAATGTAGCTAAAGCTCTGGCACGCTGGTATCTGAGAACAAAGCTATCTCTTTGTGTTTCCATTATCGGCGCTTCCTCCCTGAGAGCAGTGAAGGGACAGGAGTAGAAAGAGAGAATTTCACGCTAAAAAAGATTGCGAGTCTTGACGTTTTTCCTTTGTCTACAGTGGAATATTCAAGACTCATTCCAGCTTCGCCGTGCATTTCCTGCACGTCGTTTGGACCGTGCATTCTCTCCATCTTTGAAGTCCAAATGCGTTTTCCGCCGTGTCCTCGCAGTAGGAGAAAGCTGCTGATGCAAACACTACATGTCCTGCTGTTGTGCAGGAGGTATTTTATATGTTTGCGCGGCAGCGGCTATGGAGACATAGCATAAACATAGCTTCATAAGCGGCGACTTTATCCATGTTATCTTGCCAAAACAACAAGAAATGAGAGTGATTTTACTTGAATGTCGGGAACGACAGAAACGAGAAGAAAGTTGCTGTTCTTTTAAGTATTTTTTTCAAAATAGGAATAACGTTACACCTCTAACTATGGGAGTCAGATCAGTCTCAACAATTGGAAATGCACACAGAGAGACTCACAAACGCAAACACACAGAACAATTCACAAATATATATTCAATTTACAAATGCACACAGAAGGATTTACAAAGACATTCCAATGAACACATGAATAGATACCGATTTATAGGAATGTAAAAGAAAAAGCAGAAATATATTTTTGCTTTTCTGTGTGGATTTGTCTGTATTGGTTTGTGAATCGCTCCACACACAGATGTGTGAGTCTTTGTGTTTGCCTTCGTGAGTCTCTCTCTGTGCATTTGCAATTATTGAGACTGATCTGACCCCATATGAAACTAACTCTGTACATAATGAATTACTCTGATGAATATGAAGCATAGACACTGTTGGTCTCTCTTTAGGCCTGGCGTTAGGAGCCACGGCAGCAATGGGTATGGCTACAACAAATGTCACACAGATGTCACCGTATGAGTAGATATTAAAAACATAAATTAAAGGGAAATCTGCTAAACAAGCAATTAGCATCGCTGACTACCCCTTGATTTACGTCTCTGTAAAAAAAACACGATTTGTTATCTATTTAGTATACAATAAGTCTGACTTTCGTTTGATTTATTCTAAATGTGCGCAATCTCCTTTCACGAGTACAATATTCTAACTACACAATTAACCTCTGCAGAAATAAACTTTCACTCACCCCAAATCCATAATTGCCTTTTACTCTGAACATCAAGGAATTCACGGTTATTGAAACACAACCCGACGTGGATCCGGCTGCTTAGCGGCTGCAGTATATTTAAGTGAGAAGTGCAACCCCGTCTTATTCTTCCCTCGCAGCGCTTTAGTCTCTGATCCCTTCGTTCAGCGAAGATGGCTTATGAGACACTTTGGCTCGATCCGTCTTAAGTAGCCGATATCCCCGTTTGTTCTTCATAAAACATCAAAATGTCCTTGGTATCAAACGTGGAGAGAGAGAGAGAGAGAAAAAGGTTCCTTCGTCCCGTCCATTATAGAGCAGATCCATTTTAGATAGGAGTCCTGTTTCCAGAGAGGGCTTCGCATGCCTCCAACTGCCGGGCGGGATTCCTCTCGCAGCGCTTTAATAAGAGAGACCAACAATATCCAATCAAGTGCAAAGTGGAGAGGAAGACTTTCTCTGTCAACCCGGGAAAGGAGGAAAGAAGTCTCTGATTTAAAATTGCCTTGATCTGTTTTATTTCCTTGCAAGGAGGAAAGTTCAGACACCAGGTTCAACGAGGCAACAGTCACAGACGTCTTTATAATGTAGTTTTTACGCCTCTTAGCCACGGTTAAACAAATGAAAGTGACGATTATGATTCATAAGAAAACTTCAAAGAAGAAGTCCCCTCTCCTTCGATCCGGAGGGTCAACTGCTTATCTTGATCGAGACCCCGAGACCTTGTGTCTGCTTCCCTTAACCCCCCGGTGTGGAAAGCCATCCATTTTATAAGAGCAGTTACACTAAATCACTCTAAAACTCCTGATCACCTTAGATCCATATACTTTACCTGCTGCACATTCACCTTCTCATGGAAACAATAACGCAACGTACTCGATACATTTGACATGAATGTAGATAGAAATATAGACGCAAGATGAGCTAGATATTGCTCCGTTGCCTTCTAATGTGCCGTTACAATAGCTAAACGTTTTACCTTTTACTTATTTTGAAATGCGCACCCTCTACATCTCTGCTTTATTCAGATCCCTTTTAGATATGTAATTCAATAAATGAGCGGTATTGAAAAGTCAAAGTCAAGATCAAGAGTCCATTTTCATGATTTTACATGAGTGTCACTTTGAGAATTTGCAAACGTATAATGTGTAATAAGATTTATGTAATTCCTCGGCCGCTGAAGTGTCCACTTATATATGTATAGAAATAAATAAATAAAATAATATATATATAATTATATATAGATATAAATATATATATACAATTATATATAAATAAATATGTTCTTGTTTTATGTTTTATTTCCTTCAATGTCAGATTAAATAGGAGGAAAGAAAAAAAAAAAAATATATATATATATATATATATATATATATATATTTGTAGGATATGTAGGATAGGTATATATATGTAGGAAACCTCATCATTAAGTGACATGAACTGATGTCAGAACTGTGTCTTAACAGGTATCGGCTCCAGTCTAAAGTCACGACCGCTTCAATGTACCTTTGAAATCCAAACTCCATATTGTCTCTATCTGTTTCTCTGTGAAATAAGGGGTACTGGACTGAGTGAAGTTGGAAAAGCTGCAGATTTCCTAAATATCACGACCTGTTAAACTCAATTAGCGCCGACGCGATGCGGCGCCGCTGTGGAAACCGTCGCCGCCGCTAAAGCATTCACATGCAAAACAACTTTTTCAAAAAAATCCTCCATTGATGTGTCCCGCCTGAGGTTGGAACATGTTCCATCTCTTTATTCCTCATTCCAACGCTCCTACTCCGGTGTGCTTATTTTTTTTTTCCAAGCCGGCTGCTGTTTTTTTTTCTCCAGCAGAGCTGCCACCCGAGGCGAGTTGGAAAAAAAGAAGAATCTATCCAGAACTGTCGCGGCACGAGGTACCGGACTGAATACTGAACGCGTCCTCGCAGGAAGACGACGAGAGGCGCGTCACGCCGATACGAACATAACTCAGGCGGATGGAAGAGGACTGGTTTCTTGTGCGTGGCTTTTGTGTGTGTGGTGTGGATGGTAGTCTAAACGGGGTAAACCAACCCCTCCACCTCCACACGGATAAACGGGTATTCCATCATCAGGAATTTCCAACCAATTCGGAGAGTTTCCATTCACGTGGGAATCCAAGATACGGCCCTCCGACCGTCTGAGCGAACCCAAATTGATTAACAAAAAAATATTTTTACACTTTTCCACGCGTTGGCGCCGGTCCCCCGAAATGTGGCTCCATTGACAATTTTAATCATTTTTTTTGGACTGCTCTTCCTTAAAAACGATGGTATTCAACTCACCAAGCTGGGTAGCCACCTGCTCCAGGATCATTTGCAGCATGCTGTGCAATCCTATCCACGTAACTGATTATTTAGTCACACACACACACACACACACACACACACCTTCCTCTTCCTCTACGCTGGTCAACACAGTTTCCCATGACTGCTCCCCCTACTGGCCTTTCAGTCCCAGTTATGTTGCTCTGAGTTTATCGTGAACCGCTCCACTGACAACTCCACGCCCTTATTAAGTCATCGCAAGAAACAAAACGTGAATTCAGCCAACCTAAGAACGAGACCCACGTGTTTTGCGACAACCCATCCCAAAAGGCTCAATGACTCTCTTCACCGCGGTCACTAAGCAACCGAAGCCTAATCATCAACGACTTCATTACTCACAACAATGTTGATGTCCTCCGTCTAAAACTTGGCAAAAACACGCTTCATCCTCTTCGCGACCCCCCTCGGTAATATCACACCGTCGCCTCCGTTCCCACGGCTACGCTGACGACCCCCCAGATCCACATCTCCACCGAATCCATCATCCCCAACACGCCCGCTCCAGTACCACCACCGCATGCCTCAAAGTCATACAGGCCTGAAACACTCATCCAGTCCACGCCTTCGTCAAGTCTGCTCTCCCGGAGATGACATCATCATCATCCCAGTCTGTCGAAACCTCCACCCCCCCCCCCCCCCCCCCCCGTGGAGCTCATGTTACCGTTGAAGATGCTCTTCACATGCAGAGCCCTTCATAACCCGTAAGCCCCATCATACCTTTCTGACCTCCTGCAAGCCGAACCGCAACCTCAGATCCATCGACGCCAACCTCCTTAACCCCCCCCGCCCACACACCACCTTTCTCAATTGCTGCCCCCTCCAAGTGGACCTCTCTCCTCCAGCACCTCAGACACTCTCCCGTTACTTACCGCCATCACAGCTGCACTTAAAACTCACCTCACATAAATCTGATTTCAACCTGTGGCGCTATATTAAATATGTTTTTGTTTCGTTTCTCGGTCGTATCGTCGTCTCAGGGCCTTTGAGTACCTTTTTTAAAAAGCGCGATACTAATAAATTCAATTCAATTCAGTTTATTTGTAAAGCCCAATTTCACAAATTACAAATTAGTCTCGGAGTGCTTTACAATCTGTACACATAGACATCCCTGCCCCAAAACCTCACATCGGATCAGGAACAACTCCCAAATAACCCTTCAGGGGGAAAAAAGGGAAGAAACCTTTAGGAGAGAACAGAGGAGGATCCCTCTCCAGGATGGACAGATGCAATAGATGTCATGTGACCAGAAGGACAGATTTAGAGTTAAAACACATTCAATGAATTTGACAGAGTTTATGAACATGCGTTGCAACTGTGCTAACCGCCTCGCACGGATAGCTGAGCCTCGCAACGTGCCGTTCCCAACGTGCACAGAGCCGTTTCCTTTGTCTCTTTTTTAGCCTCGCGCTGCTCCGGTTTCCCTCGCCGCTCCCCGTAGAGGAGCGTGACTTTTCGCCGTCCTATCAAAGGCAAGCAGCGTTTAAAGCGAGCAGATGGTTCACAGTGCGCCTGTCCTTTTACTCCGTATAAAAAGACCCCGTGAAAACAAACACAAACAACAACAACAGTCTCATCCGTGGCGAGAGGGTATGGGGTTGAGATGCAAAACGTCTCTTGGCGTTCCGATTAGCGATGCATCCTGACTTGGGGAAACAACACGTTGCATTTCCACTATTAAAGAAGTCAACAGCTGTTTCTGTTAGGGAATGATACTTTGGTCCGGTTTCACATTGTATCCTATACAGGGTTCTTACACATGTTGAGCAGTGGATTTCCAGGACTTTTCCATGACTTTTCCATGACTTTAAACCAAATTTCCATAAACATAAACGATTTAGAAAATGTTGCGTATGGAGAGTGTACGCCGGCTTACATTTTGAGCGTCTTTCTTTAAAAAACATTTCAAACGCGGCGTAAATGAAAATGAAATGAAATGAAATATACTTTATTAATCCCCAAAGGGGAAATTTGGTGACAATAGAAGCAGCCCGATAAAACTAAACACAATAAAATATAAGTATTAGAAAGAAAGAAAGAATGTGACAGTGCATAAAGTAAAGTGTGCAAAGTGAAATATAAAATACAAAATAACATAAAATAAAATATATATGTATATATACACAGCATATACACAACATATATGTAAATGTAAATATAGATAAAGCACTGTAAAATTAAATTAAAAATGAAAACACGTGATTAGGACAAATTCCCATGACTTTTTCCCAAACTTTCATAATTTAAGTTTTTTCCTGACTTTTCCCGGCCTGGAAATGACAATTCTTAAATTCCATGACTTTTCCAGGTTTTCCATGACCGTACGAACCCTGCCTATAATAATTCAGCATTTCTAAAAACACACAAACACATCCCGATCCCTCAATAATCAGGCCGAGGATACAGCGTGGCTTTTATCTTCACACACACACACACACACACACACACACACACACACACACATTTATTCTGAGCAGCAATTACAGGGAAATGCACGAAACAAAACGGCGAAAACACAGCATGACGCTCTGGTGTGAGCCCGTGCACAGAGAGGAGCGTGTTAGTAAATCAAACAGCTGGTGGATACCAACGAGACACCGATCCCTCATACTTACAGAACACCGGTGGAGCTCGGCGGGGAGGAGACACGCGGCGACAAGGCCACACACACGCCGGAGGCAAGTCGAATGACAAACATGTCGAGATGCACAGCGAGCGTAATCACATCTACTCACGGTATGCGGCGGCACGCAGGTCTGCCTCTGGAAGAGATTCACGGGTAGCTTCGGCACCTTTTTAAACCTCAACTTTTTTGTTTTTCCCGCCTATGTTTTTATATTCGTGTGACTACTGAATAGCTCAGTTGAATATTTTGATGTAGTTTAGGATGACGACACTGACTGTAAGACACACCGAGGCTGAACGCCGTATCGACAGCCTCGATTGGCCGTCATGCCGCCCCCCTCCAGCCTGGCGAGAGGAGATTTCAGACGGTACGGCCTTTTCAGGTGCGCCTTTTAAATGCAGCGCGGCGTGTTTTTACGCACGCCTAAAAGATTAAATATTCTCAACGTTAAGCACGAGGCACGGAGGCGTACCGCTCATCAATATCACACTCGGCCAAGGCGGCCAATGGGCTCAAGCAGGAGGCGGGCTTTCCTTCATGTTTTCCCGACGAGACGCTCATATTAGCAATATTTAATTTAGAAGAGCTTTATAATTCTAAATGGAAACACGACTCTAGCTGACTCCCGCTCGGTCGAAAGTGCAACTGAAACGCTCGTCATCGAGACGCAATTCTTGGAATAGATGGTGGTGTTCGCCGTACTCTGTCCTTTCTTTCTTTTTAAACACTGTGAACCCAAAATCTATGGTTGCACTCCACAGGTGCACCTCGCTGTTTTGCCCGGCGGCGTTTTTGGTGCGGCTGCGCTTTTAAAAGTGGCAACTGGTGTGATCGCTCCCTTGTGCTTCAGTTAAACCGAAAGCGTTGCGAATTGTTCTCGAGAGTAGATCCCGTGCAAAGTCGACGCACGGACGCAAATGGTCGCGATTGACGAGCATTTTCTGCCGGGCGCGGCGAACGCCATGAAGCAAAAACTGTGTGAGGGCGTTAGATGTTTGTGGTCAATTCATCCGTCGTGGTTGGCTAACATGATTTAAAAAAAACAGAGATAAGCCCCGCCCCCTTTAAGGCGCGAATGAAGCGAATGGCAAATAAACCACGACTTATCGGGCGAGTAAACTCGGCATTACACAGGTTGAACGAGTCGGCTACCCACATCCTGTCTAGTTAAAGCAATGTTACATTTAATAGAATAGAAATAGAATAGAATAGAAATATACTTTATTAATCCCCAAGGGGAAATTCGTGGACACAGTAAGCACCAATAAACTAAACTAAAATAATAAACTAAAATAAAATATAAATATAAGAAAGAAAGAAACACTTTAACTTAAAAAGAATCATGGAATCAAGAGAATTTAAACATCACCAACGCCGTGAAGCTGGACATGTGTTAGCAGCACCCGCAGCCATAAACACACATAACCGTCTTCCCGGCTCTTCTCCATATTCTCCTGACACAGTTCACCAAAGGTCACCGCTCACGAGGCGCCGAGCGTGTTCGACGCCCGCGTGTGATCCCTAATTGGATCTTTTCCTGAAGTGGCCTCGGGCCCCGCGAACGCAGACACTCCTAAACCTGCGGCTGAAGCACTTTCTCCTCCGCCGCCGATCCATCTTCTGTTCTCCTTTGCTCCGTTCTCGCTCGGTTTATCAGGACTCTTTCATTGGAGTTGTGATGTATACTAAAAATGATAAATAACCCCGAAAAACACAGTCGCGTAGCAGCCGGCTCAATGCAACACATTTGTTACGGTGACAATAGCACATTTGTTCATGCCACCTTTTCTCAAACGATGTGAACTCTTCACACAATTAGCATGAAGCGCTTTGATTCTCACTAGAGATGCGAACAAATTACATCTGTCACCCGCAAGATAAAGTGATTCTTTACACAGGGTTCTTACACATTTTGACCAATGGATTTCCATGACTTTATACCAAATGTCAATGACCAAACTGAAATCTCTGTAAAAAAAGATGAACAATTTAGAAAATGTTGTGTATTGAGAGTGTACACCGGCTTATATTTTGGGCATCTTTCTTTAAAAAACATATGAATTATTTCAAACTCGGTGTGATCATGACAAATTTCCATGACTTTTCCAAAACTTTTATGATTTAAGTTTTTTTCCATGACTTTTCCAGGCCTGGAAATTACCTTTTTAAAATTCCAGGCCTCATCCTGGTTTTCCATGACCGTAAGAACCCTGTTTACACTTGCAGCACACGTATTAGCAGTCGCGTGCGTCCGTGCTACTTTCATCGACGCTAACGTCGTTGCCCCGCCCCCTCCGGGCCTTCCGCCCGCCGTGTCGCCGTTAACCTCTCCGCGTGTCACGATCCACTCCGGAAGCCTTTCATAACACTCCAGCGGTGCTCACCGCCCAGCTGGCGTGACCCTTATCATCACAACAGCAGGGCCTGTCCACATCTGTGCCACGGCACACACGCTCTACGTCTCTGTTCCCGGTATGAAAGTTGTTGTTTTTTTTCCAGCGGAGAAAGCTTCTGATCCGAAGAGCAAATACATTCCATCTGACAGGAGAGGGGAAAAAACCGGCGGTCCTTAAATGCTACTCTGCTCTGACACAAGCCTTGTTTATTTGTTTTAATGAGATAACGGTACATACCGGGTCTCATTACCCCCAAATAAAAAAAAAAGAAGCCATTTAAAGTGATACTTACTGAAGCCTCCTCTTCTTTACTTTTATAATGAGCTCAGACAATAACAGCCTCTGTTTAATCTTGGTGGTAGTGCAGGATTATACAGCAGCCATCTAGATAATGACAAAACAGCACTTCATCCACTGAATCCACTTTACCAAGTAAAATAAGACATTGTTTATAGGTAGGAGACCCGCTGACTCCAATCTCTAATGTCCTTGGTTTTTTTTTTTTTTTAAATACTACCCTTCATATGTCGCTTTTATAGCCAAGAAATACAGTATTGCATAGAAATATTACCGAATGGTATGAAAAATAGTTTCCATTAAGAGCCACATTTGTCAGAAACGACTGCCTTTAGTGGCGGGCTCTGTAATTGCAACGGTGACTCAACCTGCTCCATCACACGACCTAATGAAGCAGACAAATATAAAGCCAAGGTGATAGCAAGGAGAACGCTTTTCAGCCTGGTGGGTTGTGACAAAGAAATTATACTCTATTTATTTCACTTGAATACTGCCTTCCTGCCGAAAACACCCCCACAAAAACAAAATAAATAGTAATAATCTTGTCTTCAGAAGAATCAAGACGAACCGTTACTGTTCACATCCCAACTCTTTTCTCCTGCCCACTCGTCTTACTGCTATAATAAATAAATAGATAACACTAATGCTGCGTACACACCAACACGCAAAGCTTTACTTAAGGGGCGGGGCTTATCTCTGTGGCTTTACAGACACTTAAGTCACATGATGTTACCCTCGTAGGTTACATTACACTATAAGCATTCTTAATTTAACCAAAACATAATGTATCTTCTCAATCTAATCAAGTGGTTTTCTTTCTTCTAAACCTAACAGACTATGTCAAAGGTTAACCACGTGTTATAATGTTAACCCCAAACATTTAACACAAAAAAAACTACACAACCCTTTCATGCCAAAATACTGCTCAAAAGGCTCCAAGATATTGCCAAATATGAGGATTATGGATGTGATCACATTGGCACGGGAGTTATTAAGACTCAACTGGGGACCATTAATGTGATCACAATCCATGCAGTATTGTATTAGATTATTAAAGTGGTGGATAAATTGATGGATTGAAATTGTCATCCCTACAGTGGTTGAAATAATATGACTGAAATAGACATTACCATACACGATACATACCATACCATCGTATCATCTCTCAACTAGTTTAGACAGGAAGCAACAGACCAATAAACATCAGAGGTTTCCTTAAAACAAACAATGTTCTGCTGGCAACATCTTTGATTTCAACAATACAAATGATACAAAAAGAAAAACAAGGGAATTCCTTTGATAAATTGCTACTTGGGCTAATGGTAATCAATGTTTCAATTTGAGTTTGGGTTGGAGTTTTCTTAATGACCCCTGGAAGAAAAAGCCCAGATTGTTATCCTGAGTCCTAGAGGCCTCTTTGGAATACATAAACCTCGTGGGACTCCATGGGACTCCATACGATCCAATTAGAGTAACAATGGCGCAGCCTGCAGAGGGCTCTTTACCTCGGAACATAAAGGGTTTCACACGACTGCCGTAATGCAATCCTCTAGAAACCCCTAAAATCCAATTGTAGAAATTAGGCCATAATATCATTAATATTGAATTATTAAAATTAGCATATGATGGGGGTCAAAGCCCGTCTGCTTGTTCGGCAGACAGTTACAGAAACCCCTAGGAAGCTCTTTCTAGATTGACATTGGCCTAACAAATCTGATAACGTTTGTACACTGATGGATTTAAATATAATGGCCTCAGTATGTTACTGTATCTGCAAATTAATTAAGGGGACTAAAACGGTCCTGACTTGATTGATTCTGGCGTGTTCACTGGGGGATCAGCTAATTTGAAGGTGCTTTCGCAATAGCATGTAAACCCCACGACCTAAATGTTGAAATCCCCTGAGAAGATATCGTGATTAGTACCTAATCTGCAATAGAAACTAATATTTTTCGAAGCCGAGGGGCACTGACAAAGCGTCGGTATTTGGCCGGTTGCTCAGACAAGGTTGTAGCTGAGCCACTGCTGCAGGAGGAGAGCGTGCTACGGGATTTTCTGTCGATGTGGAGAGTAGTTGCAGGATCGGTAAATTACTAAACATAATTGTCTAATTAGCCATACATTGCATTGTTCAAAATGTGCCTGTTTAAGCACAACGGCCGTGGTGTTTAGTGGCCTCCGCTGTCACTGCGGAAACAATAAACCATTTATCTTTTATGTATGTGCGAATACATAATCTACGAGCTTTTCCTGTATTTAGAATCAATAAAGTCGATCTCAGCCAGAACCACGACACACGAAGAACAAACTTCCTTCAAACTCCAAAAAAACAAGTGGCAATGTTGGCAATCGCCTTAAAGGTATTGTAATATACATGTTATATAAACGTGACAAAAAAATAGACTTTCTGCCTGTGTAGCGGTAATCTACTCAGTCGTGCCGTGACTAATCCTTCTAATAGTTATAGAAAATAAAGCAATAAAAGTGCGCAACATGTTTTCTGGATGCACAGCAGTTGCTGGGGGTCCACTAGAGGACACGACCTGACGAGGGTCGGCGAAGAGTAGCGAGGGAGGGACCGGCAGGAAGTGAATGACACAATAAAACATGTGATTAAAGGTTTATTTTAGAAAGTGGGGGAGTCACCTCAACCAAGAGAGGTTATTACGCAACGAGCTGCCGCAGAACGCAAGATTAGCAGTGGACAAAACCGATGTGCACACTCAACCGTATTGATCGCATGATCCTCCTGGCGGAGATAACACACATTCATGAATGGAAATGAAAGACTAGTACATATGTCAGGGTTCTTACACATTTTGGCCAATGGATTTCCATGACTTTTAACCAAATTTCCATGACCAAACTGAAATCTCGGTATAAGCATGAACATTTTAGAAAATGTTGCGTATTTAGAGCGTACGCCGGCTTATATTTTGAGCGTCTTTCTTTAAAAAACATATTAATTATTTTAAACTTGGCGTAAATGAACACGTGATCATAACACATTTCCATGACTTTTCCAAAACTTTTAGAATTAAATATGCAATGTGGAACACACATATGACACAGTGTGTGTGTGTGTGTGTGTGTGTGTGTGTGTGTGTGTTTAAAGAGATACTGTTGAATAAATACATAAAGTCACACGTCATTAACAATAATTTGAGGTTAATATTAGTTATATTGTTCAATTATGCTAATTTGGGGAATTAGGGAAATGTTCTGCCACACCAGCATATCAGTTTGTCTTCGGTGGAGAACCTGACAGAACCGGGCCCAGGCTAACCAATCACCTCACCAGTCTATCTTTCATTATCTTTCATTATCTTCATTTCCCGGACTATATCTCTTCAACCAGTAGTTACATGGCAACTGGGAGGAGACTCCGGGGAAGACCCAGGACACGCTGGAGAGATTATATCTCCCGCCTCGGGATGCCTCAGAATGAGCCGGGAAATGTTGCGGGGCAGAGTAAGTCCGGGTCAGCTGCCCCGGATTAAGCGGATGAAAATGGATGGATGGAGGTACAGTAACATGGAAGGGACACTAGAAGTTAAAAATACTTTTTTTGAACAAACAACATCTGGGTGATCAACTACAGATACCGCAGAGGAGGATTTAATTGGCTGGTGTGCCTCACACTCTCAGCTACACCGAAAATACATCAGCGCAATTTTGATTTCATTACAAATTTGCACATTCAGCATCGTAACAACCAAAACAAAAAAAAACTTGGCGAATGTTTTTTTCCTTATCTTTAATTGTTTTGTCATTATTCCATCAGCCCGGGATGGATTCTATGTCTCGACCGGATCGATAGCGGTGCGATCGTCCCGTCGCTCACCGACGTCCCGCTGGCCGCTCGGATCCGGCACATGAGAACGAGGGCTGAATCTCAATAGTCCTGAACCACACAGTACTCATGCCTCGCCCGATTTTCCATTTGAAAAAAAAACTGAAAAACCATTACAGGGAAATGGTTCGTGGAAGAGAGACATGGCCTCAATCCTCCAGCACAATCAGATAAAGGATGCTCAGGGGCCTGTTCAGGCTTAACGTGCGTATTGTGCGATCCGGAGCATGAATGGACAGCTCTGAGCACAGGTGTGAAACTGGTGTAAAAGCACATTTGTAGGAGCAAACGGGAAGGATGCACGTGTTTAATTATATATTCAATAGAGAGAAAAGAAGTGAGATGCAAACATTGATTGTGTGAACTCATTGTGTCCACGAGGATTACCCAGGATACTGATGATACGGATGATACATCCATGATTACGTTACATTTAGCAATCAAGTTACATTCATACAACCTAGACGCTAGAGGGAGAGATTCAGGGTGTTTTGCTCAAGGAGACATCGACTAGGGCGGGGATTGAACCGCCAACCCTCTGATTAAAAGGGTTAATCAGAGGGGTTCTTACACATGTTGACCAATGGATTTCCATGACTTTTTCATGACTTTTCCATGACTTTAAACCAAATTTCCATGACCAAACTGAAATCTCGGTTTATACATGAAAAAGTAAGAACATATATATTTAAACTATGTGAATTCCAAAGCATACAGTATACATTTAATGAAACAAATGAATAAGAGACAATATTTTATTTAAAGAATAAACATTTGCTTCCCGAGCTACGGCCATCGAACTTTCCAGTTACGGTGCGTTCACTTGCAACGCGGAAAAAAAATGAAAATTGCGCCGCCAGTATGAGAGCGTTTAAAACATATTCATTATTTCAAACTAGGCGTAAATGAACCAGTGAATATAACACATGACTTTTCCAGGCCTGGAAATTACCATTTTAAAATTCCATGACTTTTCCAGGTTTTCCATGACCGTACAAACCCTGTAAGAGACACACCTGCTGACCCACAGTCGCCATCAGAGCCACAGCTCATTCAGCCAGGCCAAGCAGCCGCACGTCGACTCACAAGAGTTTCCTTTGGATTCACGGTAAGGCTCATAAGCGATACATGACAGATATGGATGCGTCGTATCCTCCAGACTGCACGAGGATGAAAGCGTCGCCACGCTTCAAATCACCATGAAAGCACAGTTTGAGGTCTTTGATTCTGAAGCAGAGAACAAAATGCGGGCTACGGAAAGACGTTGATAAACTCCTTGGGTTCAAAGCCTTATTAATAACCAAGACACACTCGCACTAAGACTATTTTCTCATCACATAACGTCATACGTACAAGTCAAGTGATAGAAAATCAATGCCGGATGATTGGATTAGTCAAAATCACTGCGTAAATCTACCACGGCGACAACAGAAGACGAGCGTCACGTCGCCTGAATGATGGCGGCGGTCCGGCGGCTGTCTCCCTCCGCCGCTCTGGAACATGCCATTGTTCTCCAGTGAAAGCCATTGTTCTCTCGTTACAGGTTTACAGCTACAGAACAGCAGCCGGTGTGTTTTACTGCTTCTTATCTGCTTCAACCCCGGCTGCCGCAGCCAAACACCGTCTCATACATCGAATGCTGATCCACAAAAAAGTCAAGACATACATTTGCCTTGTTCCTGAAGTTAGTGGCTTTCTATAAAGCCTTGTGTTTATTTATTTTAAGTACTTGCAAGTCTGCATTTAATGTGTGACTTTTTGTTTTGGATTAACCATGAGGGAAAATTCAAAGGTTGGATGGCTTAGCGTAGCGTTTTTCATTATTTTTCAATCTGATAGGGGAAGAAGTCTCCTTCCCAGCGCTTGGAGTCATTCTTCACGTTAAATTTGTTGTGCTGGTTGTATAACACTTTTGCAAAACATGTTCCCTGACCTAAACGAAGCAGTACCAGTCTGTTGGGGATCACCAAAAGTCTGTTGGGGATGACCTCGGGGTAGCACAACAGGAAAAGTCAGCGGATGAGTAGAGGCAATGGGAATATCTTTGTCTGTAAAAAATCGATGTCTAAACACGGGGCCAATCCATTAACTGGTTTTAAAGACATTTCCAAGGATAAGTAAAAGCTTTGACTTGCCGGTGACGCTAGGAAATGTATGGGGAAACTCTAAAGTTATTGGGATTCATCCTCCGGGGACCATCATGTACTAAATTGCATGCCAATCCATCAAGTAATTGTATATATATATATTTAAATCTGGACCCCATTAAGGGATTGATCCACAGTGTGACATCCAGTCATTGCAATTATTGGAGCCTCGCGGATCGCTACAAACATGCAGATACATACAGTACCTGTGCTATCCAATGCAGTGTGTGTGTGTGTGTGTGTGTGTGTGTGTGTGTGTGTGTGTGTGTGCTGCTTTGCAACTGTAATATCACTGAAGCGCGCAGTGACCGATGACCACGCTAAAGAGCTGAGAAATGACAATATCGTAGCTCAAAGAGTCTTGACACACATCAATTATGGAGTGTGCAACCCTTTCCAATCACCATTACGGACTGGGCACATCATTCAACAACCCTTCACTTAATAGAAACGTACACATAAGTGTTTATCAGCACCAGTGGATAATGGTAAATGACTTAACCTTTATATATATATATATATATGCCAATGGCGGAGGTGCATCCATGCAATTCAATTACGTTGCTTGGCAACATACCGTGGCTTTGTAGAACCCCATGTGGGAGTGAGTTAGTAGCTATCAAACTGTGCAGCCTTTATGCTATCAAACAAGACCCGAGGATTATTGATTGGATGCACACATAGAACATTACTGCATTAAGATCAAATGATTGTGGATATTTCCTTCTCAAAGTCTCTTTCCCTTCCCCGCTGCTCTCTCCCTCGTTGAAGTACGATCATCATTTGTGTACGCGATTAAATCTCCAGTCTTTTGTGTGAGTGATGGCACGCGCGAGCGCCAAAAAATATAGGCTACACGTCCTCACTTCGGGGGGAGATTCATGAATATCGGAATTCGGGGAAGAGCCGAGCCGACCGCGGTAAGCAGTGCGCCCGGCTCTTTTGTACGTGACTCGCCATGAGCTTTAAATCTTCCGTCTCAGCTGGAAAGAGCAGAGCCGTAAATCCATGTCCTCTGATGATAAATAATCGTAGCAGATAAACATCGCTGAGGAGAACAAGGGAATTATTTTATGCCACCAACCATGAATATGATTAATACAAGAGCCGATGCACACACACAAATAAGCTCCAACCCAGTGCACACACACTCTTTCCCCAGCAGGCACGCTGCCGCATTTCCACCTTTCTAACCGAAAATGTCTTTACTTCACTCTACTGGGCAACCGAAAGTCGACTTTACGAGATCTGCGGGGCGATGAAGGGCATGTTCGTGGCGCTGCTATTAATCTGGAGTTCACAATAGCTTCCCGCTGCCCAGTGGAGTGAATCATTGTAACTGAGCGACTTCAAGCTCTACCAAGCCCTGACATATCTCTTACCAACACACACCCAATGTGATTATTGCAAGACAAAATGTAGAGAATCTGGGCATATCTGGGCTCCGTGAACGATGACATATACCATTACAGGACTGCTGATTAAAAGTAGTGGAGTGGAGGAGGAGAGGGGGATGGGTAGAGACGTTGTTACAGTACAGCAAGTTTGAAGACAAAGCTTTGCCACTACCTTTTAATCCACTTTTCATTATGCGTAACATTTTCCAATATTCAATAAACTGATTTTGCTATTCCAAGTGTGTCCTGAAGATTAACGCTAATACAACAGTTATTGAAATTCTAAAGGCTTTATTCCTTTGGGTGCAATATATTACTCAAAAGGTGATGTATTGGTCATCTGGTACAGATTGTAAAGCCCTCTGAGGCAAATTTGTAATTTGTGAGAATGGGCTATACAGAATAAACCAGATTAACATTTAATTAAATCTATCAATTCGACTCAGACAATGAGCTCAATGTTAACATTTTGGTTTACGGTGCCAAAGAAAGTGTGTAAGTGTTCAAAATGGAGGCCATCCGAAAGATAAGACATATTGTTATTGTGGAAGAGCGATACTTTTGATTAAAGGAAAGGTGCGATGTCCTTTTTAAAATCTATTTTTGGGACCATTACATATAGTAATCTTTCTTTCTCTCTGTAATCGAGTCTCTATTGTAGTCTGGATCAACATGTTGGAAGGATGGATCAACTGTCAGACATCCCCATCCTGAGGCTCCATTTGCAGAAGCAAAGGAGCACTTCTTGGAGTGATGTAACAATCAGATGGGGTGGTGGGAAAAGGGTGCCGCTCACATCCCAGAATTAAGGATGAAGGGGAAAGCCGTGCGGGCCGAGCTAAGCTCGACAGTCGTCTTCAGAGACAGAGATAACCCCGCGGCGAGCTGGGACGACACCCCGCTGATGATGCACCGCGTTACCCTCCTATATTCTAATGGGATTATCAATTCAGCTGCTGTGAATGAGAAGCATGTTATCAGTCAGGGCTTTGAGAGATATTTCAACAGAGAGGCCACAAAGGTGCAGAGTACCACACTGCAGACAAAGGAGATGGTAATCGGTCAGGAGATGGAGGCTTTACCAAATATAAAAGACTGCAAATTAACTTTTGACATCGCACATATTCATGAAGCTGCTGTATATAAATATAAAGTTATAAAGACAGAGAGATAACTTTTTTTTAGTATGAATGCGTGACACTATATTTCGTGAATTAGCATCTTTAAATCTGCTTCTAAATACATTTATATAGGAGTTGTATGGATATTTTACATCCCCGAACAACGTCTGTTCATACTTTAAATGATAAAATCAATACAAGAAAGTGAACCGTGTAACAGACATCCGGGAGGAATGTTTAGGTTGTCTCAGATATTGGCGAGGACAACGCTCAATGCTAATATAATTCATCAAATGCCAGTATCACATCTGAAAGTGGCATTTGAAGTCTTTGAATCCTTTGTTGAATTCTTTAATCAAACTCGTGAAACTATTGTTCAAAGAAAGAGTCGGTGTGGTCTGTTAGATAACATTGTAATGTTGACAATGGTCAGCTGTCAATCAAGATGCTGATATATTAATTGGTTGCGATAATGGTCGTTCATCAACAAGTACGAACGCCTTTGATTGGACCACACCCATCTTTGAACTCGCCCTCCATTTTGAGCTCAACTAACTACACACCTGTGATGCCTTGCTATCATGAGGACATAAATATGAACACCTGACAACCTGCTCTACACCGCCTCTCTAGACCACAGGTGTCAAACACAAGGACCACCACGCAATGTTATGTGGCCCCTGACGGCTTGAAAGACACGCGATCACCTTTTCTTTAAGAAAAAATGTAATAAAATCCTGTGCTTTTATTTTGAAGGTTTCAATTGAAATATATGTATGTTATAATATTAGAGAAATGTGCTTATATACAATATGTCTACACTCAAATAAACAATAATAAAATGCAAAGAGTTATTTAACAATATGTTTGTGATACTGACGTAAAAAAATAGTTTGACACCCCATACTCTGGACATTCCTGATACAGTCTGTTTCTCCAGAACCAAATTTTCCAATACCAGCACCGCAAATGTCGCTTGTAAATACTATAAATTGGTTTAGCCTGAAAACACACTATACTGTACTGCGTTGTGTAAGTATGCCTGTGGGCAGAATGTGACCCATTGCTTTAGCAGCTGTCATATTTGTGGCAGAATTACAAGACTCATTTAGAAAAGAGTCTTAAAGAAAAAATGTAAATCATCCGTTAGCTCAGAATTTTTGAAATGCACGAAAGCCAGAGGTCCTTGTCTTTCGTGGACACGGTCGCAGCGAAACGCTGACGGCCAGTGAAGAGAAGCCAGGGAAGTAATCCAAAATTCCCCAGATGCAAAGCAACGCACATTTCTTTTTACCGGAAATACCTTATGAAAGCAAAGGACATTCTGGACTTAGTGATTCATCTCGCCTTTTAGGCTGATGTCTGCGCTCAGTATTCAGCCTGCGGAACGAGCAACCATTTAGCATCCGTATACTTCCGATCTGTTATTCCGTCAATACGTGTGTTTCCCCTTTGTCCTTTTACACTACCATCTCCCCCCCCCCCCCATCCGGTCCCTCCTTTCATAGCATCCTTTTGTTCCTTGCTTATCATCCACATCTGCATATGAATGTCATTGTAAAGAAATGGAAATTTTGACGTTGGCAGTTTCCCATTCGGATTTGAACTGACTGCGGCTTCAGATAAGAGGAAAGCATAATGCAGGTGGGTGAAGAAAGGAGAGAGAGAGAGAAAAAAGGAAAAGAGTTGAGTGTCACCTGACATTAACTCTCAGCGCCCTTTAAGTCTGCAGTGCACGGAGAGTACTTTACTATCGTGAACCAAGGCTGCTTGATAAATGCATGTTGAACCATGCATGGCGGACCGGGAACATACGAGTGCCGCACTGTAAGGCCAGCCACTATAGAAAGTGTCAACACGGCTGTGAATGCCATTTATAAGATGAACGATACATGGGAGTAATGGAGGTGAAGTACATTTCAGAGAGAACTCCGTCAGATCACCTGCCACGGTGCTTACATACGGTACGATGACAGATTGTGTACGTTCGGAGAGCCTTCTCACGGTATGATATTTGATTTTGGCCAGATTATATATATGATTATATATTACATTTTTAGTCCATCTGGTGCATGATTTACATCTATCGGATTCTTCTGTTAGTCTTTATTAAACTGGTATCACAAGACTATCAGCAGCAAATAATGTTAAACAAATAACTAGTTATCACCAAATCTGTGTCACAGAACTATTTCTTTATCGTCACGTTACACAAGAAGAAGAACTCATCAGATATTAGTCGAATGACATACTGTATAGGCCTCTGAGACTTGTTTTCCAATGCAAAATCAACGTACAGGTGCACGTGGCTGCGATAGACGCAACAATTTTCGATTTAGGAGACGCATTTAGGGCGGCGTGTTTTCTGCTGCGCGTTTTGAGCAGCGAGATTTGAGCAGCGAGATTTTTGCCCCGATTTGAAATATTTCAACTTTGAGGCGATAATTTCGTAACTCGGGTCAATCAGCTAGCTGTTCCGACGTTTGTGGGATGTCCACAACAAGTATAAAGCAGAACTAGTGGTTAGTTCTTCATGGTGGATGAAGGAAATAATAAACAAATGTTCACGGAGATAAGCCCCGCCCCTCGCGGAGCGCCACAACGCTTTTAGTGTGAACACGACAAATGGTCGTGCGAGTAAACTCACACGTTTTAGGCGGTGCGATTTGGTGTGTACGTAGCATTAATCAGTGCGCTATTCCCTTTTTATAGTTGTATAAGCACATTTAAAGTGCATTCAACCAAATCCTGTTTACAGCTTCCAATAGCAACATTATACAAGCAATACATTCTGCATATGAATAGAAACTCACAAAGCAAATATTTAACACAACGTAAAATGAAGTAAAGTGAAGATCTCTGACTGTAGCTAACACTTATTCTTCTTAGTGACGGAGACTTGGACTTTTCAAAGCAGTACGTGGGACAGAATCTGTGTTAACTTAAATGATGTGTCTTCCAAACTGTTTTAGCAGATGTGCTTTTTTAGCCATTATAATAATATACGATGCCTTCCTTTAACCCTTCATTAATATTTAAGTAGGAGAAAGTTAAAGACTACTGCTGCAGTAATGGACTCATATATCTTTTGGGATTCTTTATAATCACACAATAGCATTACTCCTCTGAGGAATTAACCATTTAAAAATTACAAATCATTAATGCAAAAAGGATCTATGGATATAATGTTTGGTTTAAAAGCTTTAAAACGTCACTTGCCGCAGCGAACTGCGGCGAGCCCAATTATGCTGTAACAATGGTTAATAACACGAGCTGCTACACCCAGAACGTATTTTTGAATCGGCGCATGTCAGACGAACAAATTGATGGTTGGTGGATAAACTCAGTGTTTAAAAGCGTATCGCTCAAAAAGTCTTTTTAATAAATCTTTCACGGGGGTGAATTATTCCACTTGAAGCCGTCGGCGTGCCTTTAATCCATCGTTTGACTGGAGGTGAAACTCTGAATGAGAGAGATGTATTTCCATTTAATGTGAAGTGTTAATTAACAATGTCCAGTTAATTGATTCATGAAAGCGACGGCCAAAGCTTTCTGAGCATTTATAATTCTTTGCCTTGAAGAACTCACGAGGTTCTCGTTTTGCAAAACTTGATAAATACTTTCAAGGAGAATTCTATATTATCCAAGGCCGAGCCGAGCCCGGCGAAGACATAGTTTCTTTGGTAATCACTGCAACGCGGCCACGATACAGAACATTTTAAGTCTGACTTAAAAGGACTTGCTTATTCTTTACCCACCCTGCTGTTGCAATCGTGCTGCTAATTCACACGTATAAATGCTTTTGTGGCGCCAATAAAACAAGTCCTCGCTGAATTCGATTATTATTACCCCGGCAGAAAGTGGAGGAAAGGAAGAGAAAAAAAAACGAAGGGAGGGGAGAAGGCGAACGTCTTCGAAGAGGACCGTTAGGGAGGGACTGGCCTCTCATGTGAGTGTAATCCAGACCCTCGAAAAGACACAAATGTCCTGTTTTGTCACACACAAATGGAGATGAATGGTCATGAGTGGGAGGAATAGCCCGTCCCTGTGTAGTAAAGACGTAATGGGGCTGAAAATTGATA
Source organism: Liparis tanakae (assembly GCA_036178185.1). Lineage (NCBI taxonomy): Eukaryota > Metazoa > Chordata > Actinopteri > Perciformes > Liparidae > Liparis > Liparis tanakae. The sequence continues at coordinate 3,275,454 of CM070099.1, forward strand.
ACGGTCGGACAATTTAGGTGAATTGTAGCCGATTGGACTGGGAAACAGAAAAAGGGACAAAGGGAAGACGGAGACGTCGAGCGAGAGAGAGAGAGAGGGGGGAAAAAAAGGTCAGAGAAATAAATGAAAAAGAACACCGAGATGTACAGTAACATGGACGAGTGTGAAATTGAGGAGCCAAGCGACAAAGTGACAGATGGAAACGCTCACAGCCTCACAGCACGTCTCCATTACAGCACAGGGATTGGCCAACCCTCAGAGATTCCCCCTCTGGTGAAGCAGATCGCAGATGTAGATGAGTACAGGACGGAGGATCCTGTGGCTCGGGATTTAAATAGAACAGCTCACTTTTAACACATTCACAACATGTACAAATGCGTATGATCAAAGATGTAGTTACGTGTCAAAAATGTCAAAAATAGCGTGCCTATTTGGAATTTTTTTTTTTTGTACAAAAAACGTATAAGGAGAGTCCGAGAAAGTGATGTGTGAGCTATGTGTATAATATATATTTACTCCCACCGGAAAAGTCGCCATCCAGCAGAAGACACAAAGTCGGTGGGCAATAAACCCTCAATCATCGGGGCTTTTGCAAAGAGACAAACATATAAAAGTGACGGTAAAACGTGGCCAGACTGTAACTATTGATCTGATTTATTGATCTCGGCATGCCCTTGTGTAAAATAGTGCTTACTGCCAATACATTGTGGCCACTTAAGGGAACTGCTAAATATATATATATATATATATATGTCTGCAGTCCATAGATATGTCCAATAACGTGGAAACACACCCAGGCCTCAAGAAGCACTGAGGAGACAATGCTTTACAGCCCGAAGAACTACAATGGAGTTATAGCCAGTGTCATACATTGAATCTTCTCCTAACTAAATACAGGGTTCTTACACATTTTGACTTATGGATTTCCATGACTTTTCCATGACTTTTCCATGACTTTAAAACAAATTTCCATAACCAAATTGAAATCTCGGTAAAAACATGAACAATTTAGAACATTTCACGTATTGAGAGCGTACGGCGGCTTATATTTTGAGCAATTGACTTTAAAAAACAGTAATTATTTCAAACTCTGCGTAAATTAACACGTGATTATAACAAATTTCCATGACTTTTCCAAAAAAATAGGTTTTAAGTTTTTTCCATGACTTTTCCAGGCCTGGAAATTATCATTTTAAAATTCCATGACTTTTCCAGGTTTTCCATGACCGTACGAACCCTGTAAATAAGTGTGAATCAAACCCCAGAGCGAGGGGCTGGGAGGCGGGGTTATAGGCGGGGTTAGAGGCGGGGTTAGGGGAAACGCTCGAGCCCCATTGATGAGGACTATCCGTGAAATGTCGTACTCTGAGGTCAAGCTTTTTGTAAAGGGTGTAGGTTTGATCTCGCCGCTGCTCGAGCAACAACCACAGCCAATCAGCAGCTGATCGTTAAGGTGGAGATGACCGATTGGCCAGAGGGATTCCCCAGCGATACAATGCACCGCACATATATACGAGGCACAGCCACATTGTGCGTGGTGATCATCTATTATGACACATACCCCGAGCTAATGGCAATCCTATACAACACTAAGTGTTGTCATTAAAGTAATCTCATTGGAATTTAACAAAGGCACTAAGTATTAAGCACACATCTGTTTCATCGAAATATACACTGCACAGGTGCTCCTCCACCAACTTCACAAGCTTCCCAATAAGATGTTTTTTCTCCCCTCTAAAAGTGCTTTTTCACCGCGATGTGATTACAGCCGCATTGACTTCCTCCACATCCTGCCGATTCAATTAGAAAGCCCAAACCAAACATCTCGGATTGACACACGCTGGAGCCAAAATCAAATCAAAGAGCCAACGGGATGGAAGTCTCGTTGGAAAGACGAGGAGGAGGCAGGAAGGAGCCTCAGCGAGCTCTACATATGTGTGTGTGTGTGTGTAGTGAATCCTACTTTACTTTTCAAACCAGTGATGACGCCACTCCCCTGGCAGACAGGACCACACACACACACACACACACACAGTAATCAAACACACACAGACTCACAGGGACTCACGCATAGGTAGGCACAGGTTCAAAGACTCCTCTCTTACCTAGAAATAAACACAAGAAGAGGGCAACTGTCATTTTACGAACAAACTTCATTATTACGCGATAGAAATTCCCATGCACAGTGATACAAACACATGGTCAACCAATAGAGGTTAAACATCTAGAACTGCACACATATCATAAAACATCCTTCCTGAAGCAACACAATTAAAACACATAATGTCTAAGATGATTTTGCACATTGTCTATATTTAATTTAATTTACACTGCTGTATTTGCATATATGTTGAGTATATATATATATATATATATATATATATATATATATATATATATATATATAATTTTGTATTTTAGATTTCACTTGTATAGTTTATACATAGTCCCTTTTTCTTTCTTTCTTATAATTATATTTTATTCTTGTGTGTTTAGTTTATTGGTGCTACTGTGTCCACAAATTTCCCCTTGGGGATTAATAAAGTATATTTCTATTCTATTCTTTTCTAAGGCCGATATGACTTCCACATGTTTGCAATTAAACTGTAAAATGTTGGCGGTTACGGACAGAAAAGGTTCCAGGTGAGCCCGCCTCACTGGTCTGGAGGCGTTTCCCATACATCCCCCCTTTACGGTGATTCATTGTCCAACAGGCCGCTTGCACATGGTCTACTAGGAGCCTTTTGGGAAATATAGAGAAGAAAAAAAAAAACTGTCCTCCTGGATGCATAAATCTTTGCCATATCGCATTAGGGTGACACCTTAACACAGATTCAAAATGACCTTTTCTATTAGTGACACTCCCGAGAAGCAGAGGCAATGTTCCCCGTGTTAAACATCGCGGCATGCATCATCTGTGACACGGCGACGGCGGCGTTCTTTTCAAAAGGTCCTTTTCAGGTTCGCCACAGACCTTGCAGCACAATCCAGAGCGGCGGCCTTGAAGTAGTGACAGGCTGTCTGTGAGGTTGATTTGTCATCGTCGGGTGGCAAAGCGTAATAAAACACGGCCTCCCGCTGGCCGGACCGCCAGCTGGCAGATATGGAAGTCCTTGTCGTGATGAAAGGCTTGCAATAACCCGAGCTCTGCACCCCACCAAAAAATCCCCAGTAATCAGGGAACAACTGGGAATAGATCTCACGCTGGACATTTTCTATCAACCCATTTTGTTGAGAGAGCTTCCCTTTCAGTTTGTCTGATATACATATGGTTGTTTTGCCATGTGCTCTAGAATATCCACGCTTATTAATACAGTTAATGTTGCACAAACACACATATTGCAAGTGGGAACACACTCTAGTTAAAAGGAAAATGTGTGATAAAAAAAATCCTCCTGATTGCAAACAACACTCCACTCTTAAGGCACTTATGGCTAGGTTGTATTTGAATATCATTTGCAGATATCACCAGACAAAATATTATTTTTTTCGCACATAAAATGTGTTGTCTGTGAAGTCATGCAAGCGCAGATGTAGGGCACTGATGAAACGATATTAATCTTAATGAAAACACCAGCTGGAGGCAGATAAATTAGATAGTATGAGAATAATTCGACGATATACGAGGCAGTCGATACTAAAACGAAGGGACATAAACAGTCAAATGACCTCCGATAAAGCCATGAATCCAAGCTTATGCTTTTAATTTTTTTTGTTGTTGTATTGGATGGCGGTACCAGTTGGGCAGAACGACAACAAGAAGAGCTCCTCCATCCACACAGAAACAAACTTGTTTGTGTTTTGGCCATCATCTTTCCAATAACCATTACGCGTGGAGAGCGGTGGAGAAAACGATGAAGAGGTTTGAGAGTGGAAATGGAAATGATGCTCACGAGGGAGGCGGGGCCTTTAAGTGCTCCAGCAGCCGTCCTCGTGGAGGTATTTGTTCTGTCCGTTGTACTTGAGGAAATAATTTACTGCTTCAGAGAGTTCTCACTGTGGTGAAATGGACTGAGGGAAATCAATTTCTTTGAATTTGACCCTTCGGGGGAGGGGGGAAAGATATTGATCTGTGGCAGGATCCGACTGCTTCCTCTGAAGATGTTTCAGGGGAACATCAGGAACGTCTTTCTTTTACTCAACCACCGTGGAGAGAGTGCGAACGGCTTCCGATGAAAACGCGGCGGCCGCTACATTATTCAGATACAGGTCTGGAGGAATGTGCTCCATCTGTTTCTATTTGTTTGAATAATTACAGGGAAGAAAAGACAGGACTGTGCCTTGAGAATGCTTTAGTATGCAAATTATGGATAGTAAAAGCGAGACTTTTCATCATTTGTCCATTTCCTCGCAAGTCTTCATTAGCACACCAATCGCCACGTATAATGGGACAAGGACAAAGTGGTGACAATAAATAATCAATCTCAGAGCAGAATCTATGGGCAGCGCCATACTTATTCATTCATGAACATGTAATCAATCGGCCCATTCCTGATGTAAAACATAATAAAACCAACAAATGTAATAACTGTTAATGCAATAGCATGTCTGGACTGGTATGGTAATACCATTTTATGGATAATGCATTTCCTTTTCATTTAATGTGGACAGCTAAATTAATAATGTAAAACAAAACCTATAAAGTCTGCAAGCATACACCATGTATAGCATTGGAGATGAGGGCCTCCAGGCTTGTAGTACCATATTTCCCCACTAGAGAGCTTGTAGTACCATATTTCCCCACTAGAGAGCTTGTAGTACCATATTTCCCCACTAGAGAGCTTGTAGTGCCATATTGCGCCACTAGAGAGCTTGTAGTTCGCAAGAGTTCAATCCAGACAAAAGCTGCAGAGGATGGAAAATGTCTGTCAAGTGAGTCATGAAGGCAACATTAAAAGTAATTTTTCAAGTGAGTAAACACTATCATTGATTATTATTTTTATTGAATTGAAAGTGTCTCCTGTGCCTCGGCTAATTAACTTTCGACATTCAAAAAGGGATTCAAATCAATAGAACTCACTATTTAAGTACATTTACCTTCTAACTTTTATTCAATTGCACACAGAAAGACCAGGATGTTACCGCATGTACCTGAATGTGACTGTAAGGTACTGAAGCTCTGCACTTTAACCTAACTATTACTTTTTAATTTGAAATCCAGTGTGTATTAGTATGCATTTATTGGGTTGTAGAACATTTTCATAACATCAGGGAAGGTAGACGTATTTTTATTTGCAGGCTTTATTCCATTTATAGGAAAGGATTAAACTAGTGGTTGCTACAATACTATCTCGCTCTTTCTCTCTCAGACATTGTTTGCAGACATCTCTATCACCCACCAATGCTAATAATACATTTTCGAGAACAATATCAACATTAATATTTGAGCCAGGCATTTCTTTTCCTCAATAAAAATAAACCTGTCAACACTTTGTGGTAAAAAGAAACAACAAAAAACAACATCACAACTATGTAAAGGCAGCAACCTCAAGCATATCTTTAGCAATCCAGTGCTGCCATGTCTCGTTACTTATCCGTTGATGTAGGTGCCACTTCCAAAATATCTACAATGAGCTCAAATTGGACGATATATTGGCCACGCTGTTGGGCTGTGGTTCATTCATTCCTGCTTGTCAAACTAGTAACACACAGTTCAAAATGCAAACAAAGTGTGTGTGTGTGTGTGTGTGTGTGTGTGTGTGTGTGTGTGTGTGTGTGTGTGTGTGTGGGAGCAACGCTGACTGCTCCTCGGAATTGGAAAACGCAATTGTGGAGGTTCAGATTTTCCCACCCTGACACATACTTGACACATTATATTCATTCAGAAATAATTCGAAAAATTGTCCTCAGGACTCAGACGTCATTGTGTGTGGCACCCAGCGGTTCTCCCAAGCCCCTCGACAACAACTAATTAATCCGTCGCCACATTTCCCTAAAAGAACAATTAGCTAATGAATACTGGCGATTAGTTCAGCCAGAGGGAACCCCTCAAATAATTAGAGCGTCACAGAGAATTCTGCTCAAATAAACAAGCACATGTCATGTGTGAGCACTAAATCTGATTGAGAGCTCCCAAAATACAGCAAGGTCCTCATACGACACAATCACCTGAATTGGGCTGAGAGGGTGTGTGAGCCTATTTGAATCTGTACTGCACACTACATTACATATATCTGAGTAACAATGAGTGCATTATGAAACCTATGGAGGAGACTCCCACGGCGGTACAGACACATTTACAATCTGATAGTCTAGAATTACATTTGTCAATCTTCACACACACACACACACACACACACACACACACACACACACACACACACACACACCATATAAAAGCGATCATAGTGTGATGATCCCTGCCTTAGGAGGACTACCAGACGTTTTACTCTGGATCAGAATAAATTAAGAATTAAGGCGCCTCCCTGCCGCCTCGCCGTGATTGTTACGGGACGGATAATTAACCGGCGGTGAGAGGACGGGAGAAGGTATTTGAGTGTAATGTTCTCATGTTATTAACTGCACAGCGCCATAAATTAGCTGCAATATATTCCACAGTTTACATAATAAAAGCCCCCCTTTGTTAATAGGCGCGCCGATACGTGTTTTTTTCCGATCACTGATCACAGGAAGCATCTAACAATATTCAGTTATTGATCAAAATGATCCGTAACGACATTCTACGTTAAGTGTTAACATTAAAGTAATGCTAAATGAGTGTTTTGCGTCATCTGATTGGGACGCAGTGCACCCGTCTAATTATTTTGAAGGAATATTGGCCAATAGCGACTGTTGGCGCCCTCGGCGTGAGCGGTGAGTGACGGGCCCGACCAATTGGACGACTCGGATAAAAGAGGTTTAACTGGCCTCAATTTGCAGCCTCTTTCTTCTCCGCCTCTCATTCTCCGCCTCCTATTGTCCTCTCCTCCTTTGAGCATCGAGAGATAGATGCACCGTGGCTTCATCACTTTGATAAGTCGTGCAACAAATTCCCATTTATCGCATTCAGACAATTTAAATTGGGTTTTTTCGGGCTGATTTTGTTAAGATGGAAAAAAAAAGAAATAACTCCGAGGAGGGAAAGAAGAGGCAAACGCTACGTTGGTTTCGGCGAAACATTTCAAACATGCTCTCTATTCAAACCTCCGCTCCCCAACCTTGTGCGGTTGAGAACAGTGTGTACGTGTTTTCCCTCTACTCAAACACATCAGAAGGTTATCAAATAATTAGTTTCTCCTCTCTGATTCAACAATGCCTGTGCTTATATGAGCCCTCAGAGGGTAATTATAATCTACATGTCTGTTGTGGTGTATTATCTTTATTATAATAAGAATTTGTATGATGATTATTGATGATATTATTATTTCCTGGCATTTTGTCTCCTGCTCCCAGTTATTATCAAAACGCTCGCCGCAAGACGGATAATACTATATATAGTCCATTTAAAGGCTGACATTTCGTTCATGTTATTCCAACATCATAAAAAGGTATAAGGAGCATAACTGCAGATTCAAAGCAGAACCTTCACATTCATAACCACTTGTAGAACCGTGTTCTTCACAAACCACGGCAGGAACAGGTTCATTGTGGAGGCTGTAAATCACAGCCAGCTGTTAAAAATCCCGAATATAATGGAGGAGGTGGCGGTAAAGCAGTCCTTGATGCGGCTTTCACACCAAAAAACAAAAAACGGCACCTGCGAATGACTTGGGGGGGGGAGGAGGAGGGGGGTGGAATCCTACGTGAGGTTTGTTTTCTGGAATATTGTATAAATTAAGCAAATGAGGGCATTCAGACAGCCGAGGTGTGAACATGCTGGAAGTTTACCCGGCAGCAGCAACCCACACTCAAGTAAAAAAAAAAAAAAAAAAAAAAAAAAAAATATATATATATATATATATATATATATATATATATATATATATATACAAAAACACTGTTGGTCTTTGCTTAGGCAGACTTTCACCACATTTGGTTTACTCTGTGTAGGTGGAGGAGGCAGTGTTCTCCACCCACTTGTTTCACCATCTGTTTCAATGGAATACCAGACGACAAAATAAAAGCATGGATTCCAACTGAAGTGGAGGTACCAGTGTGATCAGGCTGGTGGCATTAGTGATACACATACGGACAACAGAAGAAGCACACAAACAGCTCCTGGATGTTATAATTTGTTCCAAAGATATGAAACTTTTGATATGTTAAAACTCATTATCGCACTTCAATAACAAAGTAGAGAATAACCGTTGGAGGAATTTGTTTGCAGCAAATATCGGATACGTTTTTTAAATTCATGAAACACTTGACACATCAATTGGATCCATCGCACAGCACTTAGATATCTGAAAATATTTCACTTTTAAAACTCAAAATGCCTGAAAAGGTCCCATTTTTATCATATGTCTTGTCACATAGAAGCAATGTAGCGTTTTAAATGCTTTTTATTTCAAACAAAGTCGGACACATTGCTCGATCCACACAAAACGCACACAGAGGCAACTTTACAAACAACGAGAGCCAACGGACTCCAGCTCAACCTACAATACAAAAACACTAAAGAGCAGATATCCATAATAGTGGCGGCGTGAACTCAATAGAAGCGTATAGGGCGGGGTCAGGGACCTTTTTCACTGGGAGAGCCATAAAAGCCAAATATTTCTAAATATATTTAATTGAGAGCCATATAGTATTTTTAACGTATAATTTGAATGCGACTTCTGGTGCTGCATGATGCTTTTTTATGTTCCAGGGCCCTGAAACGCAAAAGCCAACAGTGTGGAATGAGACAAACAGGGTTTAAATACACAAGTGATTGGACACAGGTGGAAACAATCAGCGATAATCACAGGGACAGGAAGTGCAGGGAAACAAGAAGAGGCCTTGAGAGACGAGGGACTTCAAAATAAAACACGAGACAAAAAAACTCCAGATCCTGCATAATTATTTTTTTATTTAGAAAACAAAGTCGTTATTTTTTTATTTAATTCAGCTTTGCGCAAATCCTTTTATATTGTTAATATGAACATAACCCAGTTAATCACCCTCCCAATGCCAAGATGAGTCACGTTGGGCTACGAGTGGCCGGCCATGCTAATGCCGATAGCTGGAGACCAATTTTAAAGATCAAGAGTTGGTGGGAGCTTTGGAGCTGAGAGGCTTCACAGGCTGGGTAAAGCTGTGTTTGATATTAATTCATTATGCTAATTTAGCTGTATTCCCAAAGCTAAAGCCCAAGAGAGAGAGGGGGGGGAAGGGGGGGGGGGGGTTGATGTCACGTGTGTGTGCAGTGTGTCCAACGTGTGCGTGAGCATTCTTGCCGCACGTGTTATTTTTTCTTCTCGTGACCTTAATACTTCCTCATTGTGGTTTTAATGAGGATGGAAATGTTGTCAGAGGGGAAAACAATTCCTGTAAGGATTAAAACAATGTGCCTGGAAGTGCAACATTTTGCATCTCGGATGCACAATCACTGTTTTGCGGTGATTGGTATGCACGCGGGAGGGAAAAGTCACGCGGATGAAACGTTCAGGGACACGTCGTGCATGCTGAACGGGGATCGATACTCAAGGAAATCTGCAGCGCTAATTTCCCCCACATAATCGAGGCCGGAAAACGCTCCGGGGGGAAATAACAGGACGATTAAAAGCAGTAAAGACCAGAAAAGAATCTGCCGATTACATAATTTAATCTGTGACGTGCTCACGGTTTAGCATTCATGCCAATGTTATGTTTTCACTTGGGGATTTCAGAACCAACAAAACCCCAAAAAATTGAGATACGGCGGTCGTGAAATCACCTGGAGACCCACCGTTATGGATTTGAGCTTATAAGTGAGTAATAACAAAGCTTATGGTTACGCAGTTCATGCAGAGCTCGTTAAAAAGCAAAAACAGAAATATGTATTTGATTAAATAAAACTAATAAATGGAAGTAACAAAAGAAAACCAAAAAAAAAAGATGTATTCCGCCCATCTTCTGGAAGAAGTTACTCGGAGACTTGATGGTATCAGCAAAAGTGTCCATCGAGATGAAGCTCCCCTTTTGGGATGAACGCAGAGCTTGAGTTATTATTGTATATGTCTGTGCTGTCACTCACATTCACTGTGTATCAGGCCACTGCATAACCTCGAGGGTGAGGGTGTGTGTGTGTGTGTGTGTGTGTGTGTGTGTGGGAGAGGTAATTGACAGCATGGAGACTGTAGCAACGGACATGTGAAAGTCAGGATGTGGACTGGCAGCTCGTCTACGAAGCCCTACTTCACAAGACACCGCAGAGACCATCAATCAACCGAGATCTACTCCGGCGTGCCACAAAAAAACCTCGCTAATGATCCGCAGAACCGCCGTTCGGCCGATATCGAGGAGTTCCGTTCGTTACGCGGCGCCGCTAATATCCCGGCGATGCGTCGCGTTAGCGGATAGCCGCTTTGACCGCCGTTGACTTTGACTCCGATATCACGCCGGTGATATTCATAACAAATTAAAGCCTGATGAATGTGTCATTACGGGCAACGGCTTCGGCGTAATTAGTTGTCATGTTTTCGGCTGGTGAAGGAAAGCGAGGTGGAGATAAACATGCCGTTTGCACCCCGCGTGCTCGGCTGAACGGGCGTTCTTTTGAACGCGTCGCTATTTAATGAGTATTACATCCAGGGGGAAACACGTGTTGAGAAAGGTACGAACATTAATATCTGCGTGGTTTTTGTATTTACAGAAATCACCGTAAAAGCTGTACAATCGAATAGAAATTACCTCTTACATTAATTAGATGACATTCATGTATATGATATGATATATGATATGATTTATACCTTTATTTGTCCCACAGTGGGGAAATTTCAAAAATACATGTGGACATTAATCACTAAATGTCTTTTCTTTCTTAAAGGGCACTTACAGCTACAATCTAGCATTACCATCTTATTACAATACATTTCTACAAGTTAATTACAAATAAAGTCACTAAACATGTTGTCAAAGTCCAGATAAAACACAAAGTACCTTGTTCCTGATCCAGATCGGTGCGTAGCAGTTTTTAAAGTGACTTATGAATACCGTATCCTTTGGTTCACTATCAACTAACGTACTTTTTTGCGATGTCATGTTATGAGATGTAAATCTACTTCCGGTTTCGCCGGAAGAGCTTCAAAATAAAAAGGACCATAAACATACAAAATAAAGGCTTGAGGGAAATAGTCACCATATTAACAGAAACCTTTTCAGATTAATTTACATAAAGTGACTTATCTTTCAGTACACTGTCAACTAACATACTTTTTTGCGACGTAATATTACGAGATTTACATCTAAATCCGGTCTTGCTTCAAAATAAAAGACCCGAAACACACAAAAGACTTACAAAATAAAGGCTTGCAGGAAATAGTTATCATATTAACAGAAACCTTTTCAGAATAATTTACATAAAGTGACTTAAGCACTTCAGAAAAAATATTTGTGAACACCTCATCCTTTAGTACACCGTCATCTTAAGTACTTTTTTGCGATGTAATATTACGAGATTTACATCTACTTCCGGTCTCGTTTCAAAATAAAAGACCTAAAACACACAAGAGACATACAAAATAAAGGCTTGGAGGAAATATTCACCATATTAACATTCATTCGGAGTCATTTACATAAAGTTAATTTATGTACTTTAGAAAAATACTTTATTAACACTATTCCCTTCAGTACACCGTCAACTGAAGTACTTCTTTGCAATATCATGTTACGAGATTTACATCTACTTCAGAGTAATTCACGATGCCTCCCTTGGTTCTGGAAGTAATACTCCCAGAGATCCGCCCAGAGACAATGCAATGCATCTCTTCAAAGGTTTTGTATCAGCATGAAACTCTCCTCCTTTAATCATCAATACAAAATAAGATGAACAATTGTGTTAGAAAATGTCTCCTTTGATAAAAAGTCAAGGTAAAAAGCCTGTGTGCATCAACAGTTTTGGGAAAGAAATTAACTACAACTCCCAAGGTGCATTGTGTCAAGGTGTTGGAGTTCTGCAAGGGCGTAACAGACATATGCAAGTGTATTAATGTGGAGTTAATGCAGCGGCAGAGATACTAAACATCCATCATATGCATGACGTGTGTCACACAGGACAGTGCAATACAATTACAACTGGACACGTATTATTCTGCGAGGAGAATGAAGAGGAGGTAGACTTAGTTTATTATGTATTTTATCTTTGTTACGTTAACACATGCATATACTTTATGGAGTCAAATGTATTAATTCAATTATAGTTATTAATTTGCACGCAAGTTTGCTGCTGAATAATTTCTTCAATCTTCATCTTCCAGGCTGAGATGTGGGTCAGGAGACTCCATCACGGGAATATTGATTCCTTCGAAAACCGGAGTGAATTTGAACTAATACTGATTCTACTTGATGGCTCACACATATCTGCACTAATTTTAGTTTAGCACCGGTTGCACGTTGTTGTTGTTTTGAACAGATATTTAGTGTGAAACTCTTTGTTGCCAAATATTTGAACTTGTTTTGTCATGTATCACACATTGCATTTATTGTTATCATCATGAATATGTATCCAATGCCAAACATGTTAATTACAGCCACAATAAGCTGTTTGCCAAATTTGTTTTGTTTTTTGCACAACTATATTTGCATTGTTCTCACAAAGTGATTGCACCTTTTATTAATGTGTCTGATGGAGCGATTAGTTTAATTAAAATTCTTTATTCTATTATTTGAAAAAGCAAAGATGGAGACGTCAAAAAAGTTATTGCAATAAAAATTCAGCGTGGACCATTTAGTTACAATTTAGTAATTTTTGCCAACATCTTTCTTTGAGAACCTCAGAGTTAATAATCCAAGGCAATGATCATGATCAGAATCAGCATGTGTGTGCACATGCATGTACTTTACATGTATATATATATATATATATATATATATAAAAAAAGACATTAAAGACAAAAGAATAGAAATATGAATGTACACTATGTAAAACAAAAACAGTGTCAATGAACTGGGGGTGTTGGTGCAGAAACAAAGTGGTGCAGATGGATGCGTCTGATTACATGTCGATCAGCTTCAGATCACAATGCATTTGGTGTGAAACAAACAAACAAACAAACAAACAAACAAACATCATTTAATGTTCTGAAGTCAGCCGCTCAGTGGCCTCGAACAGAGCGACGCTCTCAACACGGGAATGACTTTGTGAATACAGGGATTACCGAGCCTGAGCCGAACACAGCCGTGTCTGACAGAGGAAGTACACAGCTTGAGATCAATGGAGCAAACGCATCCTGTTATTCAGTGACGGCGCTCCGCAGCGTCGAGCGCTCCGCGCTCCGCGGAGAACGTGTAACGGAATGAAACGCTACACTCCTGTTTGTAGTGGAGTTTGAGACGTTGCTTTTGTTTGAGACGTGGCTAAACAATTACCATTTAGATTGCATTTTGACAGCGGAGACACTGATTATATCGTTTCTTTTCTTACTTCTTACTTCTTTGTAATTATGGCGAGGAGGGAAAAGAAACACAAAAAAAACAGGACGTGTTCTTGAAGAATAGCACAATGCGGGATTAATTCATCCTCATCTATATTGCATTATGAAAATTCAAAGACATATGAGTTTAAAGACACAATGATATAGAATCTTAAACCAGAGGGAATCCATAACAACAACACAGAACTGAATGAAAAAAAGGGTCTTAACCCAGCCGAGCCCCGGGCGCTTCACACTCATAAGCTCATTTTGATCAGGACACTCATTTCAAGAGGACAATAATGAGCACTAATTACATTTCTGAGCGGCAACCATTGAAATAACATTAGCCGTTCTTCCCTTACTTAAAAATTCATATTTTGTACGACGTAATCCTTCTTTAGTTGACTGAGCTATCTTTCTTTGTGAGTTCGTAATACGGGGAGACTTTGCCACCAGAGAGGGGTTTTATTATGCCGAGAAGCTTTTGAGAAGAAGCACTAATGAGTCCCGGGCATCTCCCTGCATGCAGCAGACTGAAACAAAGACACAGTGGGCGAGAGAGAGAGAGAGAGAGAGAGAGAGAGAGAGAGTGTGAGGGAGAGGCAGTGGGTGTTCATTCCTCTTCGGTTATGGTTATGAACTTGTCAACAACACACATCGCGTCGGCGCCCTTTGAACTCGCCATTAAGACGGTTCCGTCTCGGAGGAGAAGCCGAGTTGTGATATCAATACAAAGAGCCGAGCTCGTAAACGGCAACCTCTGTGTCGCCGATCGGATTGTTTCCAAATGTATTACTTTAAAAAAAGAAAATCATATTATTTCGTGGTCTTCATTGTACTGTGGGAGCATCGATCCCGGGATGGAAACCCCGGTCCAGCGTCTCGTAGGCCTGGTGGTTTGATTTCCCTATCTCTACTTTGTTACCATAGTGTTTTATTCTTTTTAACTTATAAGCTAGATAGCTTCAGCCTTTCGGTCAGCCACCGGTATCTTCCTTCTTTTGTGTATTACTGATGGTTGAATATTTTCCTAATCAAAATAAATATACTCATAACTCATAATAACTGTACTTTCAACCAGTTACATGACAGGCATAGTTATCTAAACATAGATCTCAACATAGATCCAAATGAAATGGATTCATATTGTAATATTAGAGACATTTTCTTATGTACAATATTTATACACTCAAACAAACAATAATTAAATGCAAAGAGAGTTAATTAACAATTGGTTTAAGGAGTTTCTTTAAGTGTTTCCGGCCCTTTAAGAGCGCGGCCATGACGCTGATGTGGCCCACGGTGAAAATGAGATTGAAGCCCCTGTTAAGAGGTTCAGAATGGAGGATGATGATCTATGTCCGATTCAAGTCTGATATCCGGTTGGTCGTTATGCATGCATTATTTAAATTATTTTATAGTACTGTTGTTTAATCTTGTCTAGTTTGAGGTATTGTGCAACTGGTATGAACTTAAAATAATAAAAATAGAAAGAAAGATACAAAGAACTGCTGTTACCAAACTAAAACCTAAAAACTAAGTGAACCTACGTTGGGGGTTTATTTTTGCATGTAACAAGTGGATAGTGCAAGCTTCGTGCGAATGCTAAAGTCTATTTCATAAAAGACACTAGAAGGCAAACTAAAATACCTGAATGCATTACAATAACTGCGATAATTACACGGAACAATGATCTCTCGACTTCAGTCGTTGTCGACGTTGGAACACTTCCACGACGGCTACGCGTTCTTCACCTGGCAGCCCTGTGAAGTAAGCGATGGTAATTTCACGACATTAAACACTCCCTTGCCTCATCAGCAGAATTACCACGGTATAAATCCAAGCGGCTCTACCGCGGTGGCCCCGCACGAGGCCACCTGCTGGGTTCTTATAGGCCACGCTGGTTCCAGAGGCGCGGCGCTATCGGACTGTTCTCTCACACCCACACACACACACACAATCTCTGAATGACACCTTGGAGATCAATTTCTTCCATTTAGCCGGAGTGGAGTCAATAGAGCGTATCAAACTTTCCCAGCCCCTTCCAGCCTGAACCCCGTGAGCCGAAGCACACTCCCAGGAGTTTCGGCCGCTCTATGCAGCTTATCAGGCGGCTGTGTCTGTTTTAGCTTCTATTTCAGTCTTTTGTGTGACGGGAGTGAGCTTCAGAATGGAGTTGCAACGCATCGAAGGTCTCAAATAAATAGCATTTATTAACAAACGATTGGAGCCTCTCACCCCACCACAAAGCTATTTTAGGAAAGGAGCATACTTACGCTGCGTTCACACCAAAAGGGGTGGGAATATGCGGCTATTTGTGGTTTATTTGCGTCATTCGCTCCTAGAGGGGTCGGGGGTTATCTCTGTGGCTTGGCTCCGTGGAAACAGTTATTATTTCCACCATCCACTATGGAAGAAATAACCGCCATTTCTGCTTCATACTTTTTGTGGACATCCCACAAACGTCGAAATATTTCAACCTCAACATTTGCATCAATCGTGTCAGTGCGTTAACTTTACACATTTTTACCCCAACATTTGCAACATTTTTGGTGTGAACGCAGCATTAGAGGATCGTCAAATGTGACTACTGCCTAAGGACAAAGGAGTTTCTACTACTCTGTACAACTGGTATGGTTCTCAGGTGGATTATTCCTGAATCAGTGTCCTATGGCTCTTCAAAAATAGAGTTTCAGGACTAATATATTTTGAAAACATCCTCAGTGGATGAGTCGAGGCTGCAGCACACGGTCACAAAGAGGATTTGAAAGGTAATTATGTTAGAATAATGTTCTTTTTAAAAGGGTCAATCTATTATTTTCAAGGCTCGTCCATCGAACGATATAGACTAGAAAGCTTTAGGGGAATATATTTAGACGATACATTGTTCATCTGCACAGCTGCCTGATTAATATGCCACAACGCAGGCTCACTGTGGAGCGTTCCCCTAAATAAAGTGAATGAGTTAAGCCGAAATCCTGAAACCTATACTGCAATGGATGCAGCCATTGGAGTGGCACCTATTGCTTTTGCTCCGAGACTAAGCACCCATCTGAGAAATGACACCTTGCCTCTGGTTACAGACATGGGCAATTGTAATGTTGTCACAAAAGTAAATAGATGCCTGCCACCTCGAAGGTTTCTTATATTGTACGTTACACGGAGATTCGAGTAACAAGCAGACCAGTTGCTATATAGTTTGATGAAAGTGAAACATTAGAAAGAGTACTAATTTCCATTTCTAAAGCCTTAAAGGAGGCTAGTTAAGAGTTATCGTTTAAATTATGCATATTTCTCAACCTTCATGTGTGAATAATGCTAATGAAATGAGAAAAATGAGGGAGGCTTATTCTTGCTCCAAGAGGATTTATGGTGGCCGTGGTTTAAAGAAACATGTGAACTGCCATATAGCAAATTTACAGCTAAGGTGCGAGGGTATTTTTATACATATAAGGAAGCAAATTATCTTTACTGTTGCATGTAGGGACAAAACATACAAACAAACTAGTCTCGGATTGAGGAGTCGAAAGCACCACCCTTCTCCTTACAGTCACAATGTCCGTGCACAGCTGGGATAGAGTCCTTGGCTCTGGTGGGTGCTGCAACACAATTTAGGAGCTTCTTTGTGATGCATTTCGATTTCATCAGCTCGGCAAGGACACCCTGTTTGCCACAGTCTGACATGTAGTGTTCAGGAACAGAGATTCAGAATTTGTCTTTTTATTCACCCGTTGGTCCATCGTGCCTACCAAACGCTTGAGCAATCAAGTGTTCTCCAAGTCATCCTCTTTCTTTGGAACTGTCGATCATGATGATGCTGCGAAAAACAAAGCGATAGAGTCCAAAGATACTCCAAGGCTGAACCAGAAGAAGCTTTCTCTTCCCAATGTAATCTCTTAATCTATTCGTATCACCATCACTCACAGCCGAGCCAGATACATGTGTTGGGCAGATAGACGTATCTCTTCTCTTCGAACATAGAACAGATGCTCCTAGCAATCAAACAATTGAATTTATATTTTGGGGTTAAAATCCTGTCAGCTCCACTCCAGAGAAGCGTTGATCAATGCGGCGCTGCCGGAGCAACGTGTGGACGGAATACTAAATCCTCTTCATCTTCCCCCGTCGGTGGAACAACCGTCACAGAGCGACAGCACGCTCTCTGCCAAAAGTACACAGCAATTACTGTTTGACCTTTTGTGCTCGCCGGCCAATTAATGAGTGCAGTCTAAACACGCCATCGCTTTTTGCTAAAGACTAAAAGAGAGAGAGAGCGGTTTGGGAGCTATGAAAGCTGAATACACTTTGAACTACTTACTGGAGCACTCCCCCTCTCCCCCTCCCCCTCCCCCTTAGTCAAATGTCTTCTGATGTGTGAGCGGCATGTCGGGTGGCTCAGAGGGAATCACCAACATTTAAATGTACTGATGGAGTACCGTACTTAAGATGCTAAGCGCGGTCGGTACCGTCACGTATCGGGTTGGGTACCGAAAACCGGTTCCTATACGACCGGTGCCGACGGGACCGAAATGCAACGCACATTTCGGTGCTTCCTTTCGGTGCCTTTATTTTATTATTTTGAACTACGATAGCCTATCATTTAACTTTTAAAGAAGTTTTATGTTAGTGCCGCCATGAGAACGGCTTTTACAGGGAATATGGCCAAAGAGGTTTTTAATGTCTTCTTTGTCAATCGTTGTTTTGTGCTTTTTTTTTTTTAAGTATCGGTTCAGGCACGGTTTACGCACCGGTGTTGTTTTAAAAGTACCGATTTAGCACCGGTATCGAAAAAAAAACTAAAAACGATTCCCATTCCTGGTCACGTAGCAAACACAGAGGCAGTCGGACCGCGATTACGAAACTCCGAACAACACGGCGCATCAGGAAAACGTGATTCAACTTAAGATAAATGTCTAAGTAGCGTTGGTTTCCTCCATCGAACGCATCGACTTCCCTTCCGCGTCATCGGTGTCTAATTGGAGCACAATCAGCGGACTCCTAATCTCGTTTCGGAAGCCTCTTCCGTATTGGACCAGGTCCGAGAGAGAGAGAGAGAGAGAGAGAGAGAGAACCACCAAGGGGAGATAATTGCGCCAGAAAAGGCACATTTACTGTGAGGTAGAGGGAGGAGTGGAACACAGAATGAGAGAGGGAGAGAAAATTGAAGGAGAGACTCTCTCAACCTCGGGTGCTCCATTTATGTGTCTACGGGTTCTGTGATTTCCGGAGGTAAGGCAACCACTGTGTCAGTAATAGAAAGAGAGAGCAGGACTGTGGGTACGACAGCTTGTATTCGGTCTCCATACACACACACAAAGCGCGGCACCACCCTAAATGTTCTCCATCACGTTGAAAAAAACAAGAATATTGGTGGCAGATTCGAGGATTACATAGGACACATTAGTCTTCACTGGAAACTAATTTAATCATTTTTTTTCAGAGTTTATATATACATATATATATGTATATATATGTATATATGTATATATATATATATATATATATATATATATATATATATATGCAGTATTTTTTTTTATTTAAAAGCTTGTTGGATTTGTAAAAGAAATTTGATGTTATATTTTTATATATCTGACTGAAATGTCTAGTCGAATAAAGGTCATTGTCTTTCCTTTGGCTGTGACAAAGGAATACAAAATACGCAGATTCAAAGAAAAAGAGGAGAGACACAGTATAGAGAGTGAAATGAAGTTTTTTTTTAAAGAGCATCCTGTGATAATGCCTCGTATTGCACTTCCAGTAATGTGTTTCCTCGGTAAGATATGCATTTTCACACCCTGTGTTTCACTGACCGCAGACTTGCCGCGTCGGCGTTTTTTCGCTCAACTTTGTCTTTAATGTGGCTCAAGAATTCTTGCTGATCTGGATGAAAAATAGAACCAATATATCCAGTAACTCACGCAAACTGAAAGTATAATATCATCCAAGGTGCGAGAAAAAAAAAACGAGACAACATATCTTATCGCTGGCTACAAAACAACAAGTGAGTCATGGCAATAATTTTAGAGAGAGGCCTTTGCTGACCGCCGTCTACTGGGATGCCGGAGAGGGAGAATATTTATATGTACTTTAAAGAGATGTATTGTTGTTTTGGATCCAAAAGATGAAAATGTGCATGATTCCAACATCCATTTACTTGATGTCCCACACTGTACAGCAGGGGAGAATGCTGTTCCCCCCCCCCCCCCCCCCACACACACACACACTTTTCTGTAGTCCAGAAAAGCTTCTGAGACCTGAGATCACCATTGAGACACAATGGTGAAGAAATGGACTCTCAATATGTTGGGAAGCTAATTATCTATGTATCTATCGATCTATAAGTAAGTTTAAATTGTGTTTGTTTGTATGCATATCTGGTTTTCAAATAGTATTAACTTGTGCTATTTATTTTGCACTTTAAACTGAAGCAGGAATTTGTTCCAATTTAATAATACAACATTTTTTATACTACGTTTCTTATATATAATTGCCAATAAATGTTGATTTTGTGTTTTTTTATTGAACTGTTGCTTAGAGTTTGTTTACCTTCTACAGATCCCCTTACCATACTAAATAACCCAATATCTATTTGTATATTTGACAATATACAAATAACGTTAAAACAAAATAAAATAAAGCAATACTGACGACAGAAGAAAGCCTAAATAAACACGAGTGAAACCGAGACGGATCACCTCTCTCAGGGAGATGTCAAGTCACACATTGGAGACCCTCCCAGCTGAGCTAAGCTAAGTTAAGCTAAGCTAACAAACTACAGGAGGTAGTTTCAAATTTAATGTTCAGACAGGAGGGGGCTTTACATGTGTTCCTCTCAGGGCAAGAAAACCAAAAAGTTGACTACCCAAGATGTCTTAATATGTATTTAAAGGGATACTGTATGTATTCAGTGTGATCCACCATGAGGACATTTCTTGTTAGATATTACTTCCACATAGATAACTTCATTTTTTGTATGAAGCAGTCTGAGTATAAACACATTTATAGGCCAAACAATGTCCACCTTGTTGACTTTCAAATATAAAACACCAAATATAGTGGGTAGAGTCTGTATGAAAACACTATTTATGCTTTTCGTGACTTTTACATATACATGTAATGTATGTTTTTTGTTGGGCAAAGTCCTGAAGCATTATTCTCATTTAGTAAGCAGGTGTATAGCTGCTATAAAGGGCTTTAAATTATTTATTTATTTACAAAGCATATTTTTATGTGAAAGCAGTTTATAAAATAGGTTATTTAAAAAAAATACTCATTCTCATCCAAAGACATTGAAATGAAAAGCTGAATGGCATCCTTTTTTGATATGAAGATGTCTGTGTCCCAGCCAATAAGGAGGATGAACAGCAAACACATTGGTATTGTTATGTTAAACATTGGTATTGGTGCATGATTTAAAAATCTGAGCATCCCAGGAACTGCCTTGAAAATGAAGTAAAAAACAGTAGCAGCCAACAGCTGTGGAGATTGTGCCCCTTAACCAGACTAACAAACCAAGATCTCCTCCGGTTTAAACCAGTACTAGTATTGTTTGCAGCATAAACAACAACAAATGGTGTTTTCAGGTTAGAATCAGCCGACTGCTGAGCGACGTCCAGCCGTCTTCGAGGAGGACTCAAGCAGTGGCTGTCTCTCTTCCTCCTGGAAAAGATCCGTGCCATTACACTTCATCACCCCTTAAAGCAGCTGTGAGCTGATGGGCCGACATCTCTTCATCTCCCTCCTTTTCATTTTGAGATTCAACATGAGCTTTGAATAAGTGTCAGCTCGCAGGCAGTTAATTAAAAGATAAACTTGTTTTTTTCTTCCTCCGGTTTTAAACATAAACGTAGGCTCGATTCAAAGGGAGTCGAGAATAAGTGTCGACATGCAGTCCATCATGTCTGGAATGATCTCGCATCAAACGAGGGCTATTAATCGATTGTGATGTTGATGTTAAAGAGGTGCAACATGCTCGTAGAAAACACAGTTGCATATCAAATAAAATGTGTTCTGTTTTCACAGCGATGGATGAATTCGGACCACTTTGAAAAACACTTAACAGGAACAACCTGTGAAAAACGTTCCTGAAGGCTGCGGCCGTGCAGAGTGGAAGAGTAACGTACTGTAGGATCATAATGATGTCCTCTTTTGTACAAGACGGGCAGAACGAAAAAGTACTTCATTTCACGGTTTGTAATGAGTGTAGCACAACATGAAGGGGAGTTTCTTCAACTTTATTTTGCTTAAGGCAGATGTGTAAATAAGGACGCATTAGGATCCGATAATTTCTAAATGAACTTCGCGGAAGTGAAAGCTTATCGGCGAGTGCGATAAAAACAAAATGTGTCCCTAAAATCTATGCATATTTGTGATGAATAATCATGACCTCAATATTGATCAAAATGAAATATTATCCAGCATTAGCAAGGGGATACATATTTAGTTCACACATGTGCTCGGTGCATTGTTCATGCAGTGCACCTGTAATGTCATTTAACCTCCTCCCCCATGGTGAAAATAATAAATAATAATAATATATATACACATATATATATATATATATATATATATATATGTATATATAAATATATATGTATGTATACATATATATGTATATATATATATGTATATACATATATATTTTATTTGTATTTATTTATATTTGTATTTATTTATATATATATATATATACATATATATTTTATTTGTATTTATATATTTATATATAAATAAAAGGCACACACGCACAGTTAATGAAGTGACTCAACTCATGTGCTGAATGAAATGCCTTATTTTCTTAATGTGTGTAGGAGGGGAGCAGAGGGGCGGAGAGAGGGGGGGCGTCACTCATCTAAATCTGTGCGATTGTTGCTGTTGTTTCATACATTATGCATTGCAATCTGCTGAAGGTCACGCTAGAAGTATAAATGTTTGGACACACCGTCCTACAGGTGGATGCAGCGAGCGACACACACACGGCGCTGTGCACAGTGCACGCTGCTGTGCCGTCTGATGGAAAGGTGGAGGACCACTCGGCAACACTATCTGCCCAACGGGTGCGGTCTCAACCAATGTGCTCCGGCTGTGATCTATTTTAGGGTTTTTTATGGGATAAGATGACACGCAACGGAGAAAAACTGAGACGTCGACATTTTTACACGAAGGATGTAGTTGTTGTCAGCCTAGTTGATGATAAAATGTCATTAAAACAGAAAATATATTTAGAGAAAGTCAATGAATATATTTATTTTATAAAAAAAAAGGAAGGAAAACATTGAATATATTTGTATGGTTTTTTTACATTATATGTTTTACATTCATGTTTAAATGTAAAATAAAATAAAAATGTATTTATGAATAAAATCGGAATAAATGAAAACAAAACAAATGTTCATATTATGAATGCGGGAAGGCCCTTTTTATTTCCTCGGGAATCATTATTGCTCCCCCTTGGCTCCCACTATGACTTTATGCATACCAATTCATCACTGGCTGCTTAGCATCCATAAAATTGCTTAGTTTTTGTGTCGTTTGGACATGTATTCACTAAGATATTGATGAAGACCTTTGGCAGACCAAATCATCTCTGGATTTATTCACTTGAAGAACACAAGAAAATCAATCTCAGGGTGTTGAATTGAAGAAGTCCTTTGTTTTGCTGCTTGTGCACCGCTTTTCTTTCGCATCATTAGACATCCCCGGAAAACTCCTACCGAACATCGCCTACAACCTTTTTCAGTCGCATATAACTATTTATATTAAACAACAGATGCTTTTACTGCAAAACAAGCATTTAAATAATACGGTAACTGACCCTCGTGGGCATCATTTATTCTTCTAGAGGGCACACGTTGGCACTCAGGACGTCCTCCATGGCCTCTCCAGGGTACGAACCCACAGCAGGTAATGACAGGCATGCTGGGTGTTTCATTATGCTGAACTGGTCTGGTCATGCCGGACTTGGCTCTACTGGGTAGGCAGCCGATCCCATCATGTTCACCCCAGTGGATCAGACTTCCTCTGGGACTCGGATGCACACACAAGTGTTATGGTCGTACTATATTGTTTTACTGCAGGATTGAACAACATCATTGAGATCCACTGACATTACCATATGTGCTTGATAAGTGGGACCATTTAGAAACTCTGTTTTTATGCATTTTCCCTCCGCATCCATTTAAAGTGTTTGTTTTCCGCCGCTCTCATCCTCCAACTATTATTAAGTGATTGACTACATTATGGAAAGGACCCGCCAAGAGAACTAAAACACTCTTCCTTATCTTTTTGTTTTTCTTGTTGTGAGATCTAAATATCGAGCGTCAACTGGTCCCCCCTCTTCACAGCGTTCTCGCAACATCTTCACACAGATAAGGGCGGCCGTTAAAATGAAAGACATCATTGACATTGTGGGAATCCTCTTAATATTCAGCCATGACATTGGAAATATTCGATATTAACGCAAAGCTACCCGGCGTCACTTCAACGCAACAGACTCGGTCCGGCCAGCGCTCGCGTTTCCGCCATTGTCTAATGGCAACGGGTAACCTTCGGAGACGTCTTCTTGAACGAGCCTCTTTCCATAAAATTGTCACATAAGAATAACAATCAGAGCCAGTAAGTGGAATATAGAAAAACAAGCATGTCTAGTTGGGGAAATTACTGCGCCAGATTACCCTGATGACATTACAATGCAGCGTATGAATAGACGTCTGTACTGGACACTCATGCATTGTTGTCCACATCACAAAGACACGAAAACATGAGAATATGATTGAAAAACAATGTTACGCTGAAAGAGTTGTGCCCTCCTTATACATAACAAATGAGCCTCATCAAGAATTCATTGATAAAACAAGATATATAGGTTAGAATAAATGGAGGGTGAGAGCGGTGTATTCATTTAGGAAAGTTGTATCTACCCATTCACACTCTCACCCATCCATCCATAAATCTATCCATTAGTCATTAATCCACATGGCCATCCTTCCGTCCATTTACCCTTTCATCCATCCATTCATCGATCCATCCAACACCAGTACATCCGTGCACCCACCCATCCAGCCATCTGTCCACCCATCCATCTGTCCGTCCATGCTCCCTCCCACCCCACCCATTCATCCATCCATCTGTCCGTCCATCCGTCCATCTATCCACCAACCCATCCAGCCGTCCTTCCATTTATCCATCATAATCTACCAGTACATATGTCCATCCACTCATCCATCCATCCACTCATCCACCCACCCACCCACCCAGCCACCCATCCATCTGTCCGGTCATGTTCCCACCCATCCATCCGTTCGTCCATCCATCCATCCACCCTTCCATCCAGCCATGTATCCGTCCACACACCCACCCATACATTCATCCATCCATCCGTCCGTCCATCAATCCATCTGTCCGTCCATCCATCCAGCTGTCCATCCATTCATCCATCAATTCATCCGTCCTTCCATTCATCCATCCACCAGTCCATCCATACCCCTACCCTTGGTGTAAACTACGTATAAAATGTGACAACAGATATAATTAGAAGCATTAAATAAATTCTAAAAAAGTAACGCTGCAAGTACATTATGGCCATACCATAAGTACATAAGAGCCACGACTCACTACCAGCCATGTGACCGTGCATCTGGGCCATGGTGCTGCTGGAAGATACCTTTTAATAAGTGAATGGAACTTGAATGAACCCTAAAGACATTCCCTATACACACAGTGGACGGCACAATAAACCCCACGCATGCACTACTTACCCCTAAACCATTACCTCCCTCCCATTAACAATCATTTTAGAATCTGCGTTTCCTTAACAGTACTGTAACTTCACAGTTCTATAAACTGACTGAACCAAGGAATACATTTATTATGTTCAAAGGTTGTGCTGAAGATCAAAGTAGAAGTGCTCATCAAGCCCACACAGGCATTGAGAGCGAGTTAAACTGAGAAAAAGACTCTGGGCTAAAACTGGCCAATAAGACACTTTAATATGGTGTCTGGCGAGCAATATATCTCTAAATTGGTTTTGCATTTAAAGTGAAAGATACATGGATAAAAAGAGAAGAGAGAAGGAGGCGAGGAGAGGTTAAAGAGGGAATGCTCATGACTGTGACAGACTGATTAAAATGACATTCGAGGTGTCAGATGTGGTGCTGTAGCGAGATTTCATATCCTCTCCTCTCACATACTGTTCCTAATGGACCAGATTTATGAGCCTAATATAGTCCACCGGACCTCTGGAATGGCATTTTAGAGGTCTCAGCCGAAGCACGCGTTAAGTAGAATGAAGTGAGGAATGAGTCTGGATGAAGGATTCGGTTACGTCTACACCTGAGAGGTCGGATCTATTTTTGTCAATGCATAAATGAAAGTCTAAACTTCACCGTACGGAAGGGTTGACACATAATATGCTGCGATAGCTATAAAAAGGATATTTAATCTCTTCGCAGTAAATACATCCAGCAGAGTATGAACCATCCAAAAGATTAAAAGGGTGCCCGCCCCCCACGTTGTTGTGTGTTGTGTAATAGTCTTGCAGAAATGCTGGTGAGGCTATAGATAGACACATTCAATGTTTACATGACTGTTAATGATGCATGTGTGTGTTATGGGACGACTTAGATGCATTATGGGAAGAATAGCTTGATTTATGGATGTGGATTGTGCCAGACATGACTCCAATTAAATAGCTTTCCTATGAAATGGAAAGACGTTGTGAATTATGCTCCAGAGGAAAGGAACATTTGTTCCGTGGATTACTTCTTTTGACATAAATAAGTTTAAAATAAGTCGCCTGGGGAGGCGGTCACAGAACGGAGGGTTTTAACCAGGAGACTGATGTGTTGTGCTTCAGTAAAATCAGTGAGAAAATATGTTCCCCTCGAACGTAATTCAGGGTGCAGTTTAATTATATGGTGATGTACTGTAATTGTGAAGAAGACGGCGTTGATTGTGCACATGTGTTTGGATCACTGCGCATTGTGTGAGTGCATCAATCACTCTCACCTCACAGCCTTCAGTTTATACATGAATCTACTCCCAGACAGCTGCTATGTCTCTGGAGGAGCTTTATCTCCACACGGGGTGGTCGTTTATGGGGTCACGTTTATGTGTTCATCGATTATGAAGATATCGATGCCACATACCAAATTAAACAGCCAAGCCTGGGCTACAAGAGGATACCAGTTAATTGTACATGCTTCAAACACAACTCTACCAGCAGAGATAAACGTGGCCATGAGAATAACTCGAGATTACATCATGTAATCTTGATGCTTACCGTGATTAGCACACCTCTTTGTAAAGCGTATAACTTACAGATTCAGCCGCAACCTTCCAATGTCTTCTCGGACAAAGCATCATCACAGTGTCATCCAGACACGCATGTATTTTCCAGCAAATGTAGGGGAAATAAATCGTACTTTGTGATGAAAAACTGGACCATCGGCTCATCCATGTTGTTGTCTCTGTGTGAGTCTAGCTTCCTGTTGACCCCTGACCTGTCCTGGGGGTGTTTTTGACTCAAGTAAACAAAGTCAGGTTGGTTTGGGTTTCAGCTGATGGATTGATAATATATTCTGCTATGATATAGTCGAGTTTACAGCTTTCAAATGCATAATTAAAACAGATATATTCATTCTGGAAGTTAAAAAAATCTCTATATATTGTATTTGTATATATTTGTTTGTGTTCTATCATCAACTAATTAAAACCAGTATCACATATACTGCTATACACACATCTTAACTATTCTCACAAGTGTTTTCTGTATATTATACTCTTGAAATGATTCAAATAGCCCTCATGGTCGAGGAGATAATCTGGATTTAGTATGTGTCTGGAAACCATTCGCAATTTCTGAGAAGACTCCACTGGGGGGAACGAGGTCTTTGAAGTGCTCGTGTGTTACTTGAGGATTCCACTTCATGCTGTTTTATGGTTTTACTCCACAATTCTTTTTGATAGTCGCACATAAATGTTACATTTCAGGTTAAAATTCATACAATACCTTAGATAATACAATATGATGAATGGTGGAAAATGTAACTAGTGATTTAGAACTTTTTAGGTCGTGACTCCTTTATGCCTGTTGGAATTTATTTTTCTCCACCTTTTAAAATGTATGTCCCGATAAACCCCAATTATACCTCCCCATAAATCATCTCCAGACCCTTCAGATGTAGCCACGGGACTAAACTGTGTATACAACAGGTAAAACCAGCCATAGCTCCACCGGTACCCGTGTCACGAAAATATCGGTTGTTTCTGCAAACAAGGCGATGCATTCACAGCGTTTCTGAACAAAAATAGTTTGTATGAATATGTTAAAATATACCGGTCTTGCAGAAACGCACAATGTCCCGTGGTCAGCATTGTGAAACGATCGGTTAGGTTTAGGTTTAACAAAGATTACAGTTTGTGTTCAAATCTCATTAGCGTTAATATTTTACCACCGCCCTTCGCAGACTTTCTTACATAACAACCGGAACAACGATACAAAATTTAAGAGCGCTGTTTAATTTGGGTTTCACTTGGGAAGCAGACAATGGATGAAAGTAATTCGCTGTGAAGGGGGGCAAAAATAAAATTAACACACCGTTTTATTTACCTCACTCTGTGCGAGGACGATAGAAAGATAAAATGTTGATGAGAGGATGGACACACACACACACACACACACACACACACACACACACGGACGGACGGACGGACGGACACACCGCATGGTTAATCCCAAACTGTGTGTCAGCTGGCATTTCCTATTCTAGAGGGAAATGGGCTGTGACAGACGCCACCGCAGCACACACTGTGAATAAGGAAGTAGCCTCTGCTCTTAAGCTGGGGAGGAAGAGAAAAACACTCAAGGTTACACAGAATTCTTTTAATTCGTCGGAGAAAAAGAGAGAGAGAGAGAGAGGAAAGAAAAGACCACGTAATAGAAAGGAGAGATAGAGGCTTTGACGAAGAACATCAAAATAACCGAGCGTGCAGCCGGCGTATCGCTAATCGGTGGATTTCGTACTGTTGCGTAAGCAGAAAGAAAAGAAAGAGACAAGGGTTTTGGGCAAAAGGAAGCGATCGGAAAAACACACTTTGCACTCTAATGCTGCCGTTGAACTAGAGGAAGACCTTCAGCGCCGCTCCAGCATCACGGGGGCATTAGGAGTCCAGACACATATGTCTCCCTACTTCACACGGAATCTGAAAACCTGAATAACCATTACACCATGTTTCCATGGATATGAACGACAGCCATCTTTTTTCTTTCTTAAACAAGGGAGGAAAAGCACATTCATACGCCATCGCACGCACACACACACACACACACACACGCCAGATGTGCGGTACAGTGTAAAGCTGCAGACGGGCGTACTGTCACTCGTTACGACGACCCCTCGGCGCAATTACGCATCCGCGGGAACGACGCGATGCACGCTAAGCCTGTATTTTCCTCTCTGATTATTTAATTAGGCCCAACTGCGTTATTCCACATCCAACAACTGTGCGTCTACAGCATCTTTCAAAACTTAATTACAGCTGGCGAGAGACGCCAAAAGCTCGTGCGAGTCGCGCCGCCGCCGCCGCCGCCGCCGCCGCTCTGCTCGTACCCATTAGCGGAGTTATGATCGCAGGATCTGGGAAAATTGTTCCAGTGCTCATTATCTCGGGGGAAGCGGTGTGAACCAGGTGCTTCCAATTTTAATATGGAATCGGGTAATGTCGGCTGAAAAAACAGGGGAAGTCCCCCGTTATTAGGGGACGCTTAATCGCTGGATGTTGGAGTTTGCCGTCACGTAGGATTCAGAGACACAATAAGATACTTCTGTGGTTTTAATATAGTTGATTTGATCCTATAAGTGTCATATTATATTGTATTTAGAGGTAACAGCAGGCTCCACTGCAGCGTTCTTTTCCCACCGAGTGTTGGATGTCATATTCTTAACCTGATATCTCCTACTTTAAATTATATTCCAGAGACTTACTCACCCCTCCACTTGATTATTTGATCAATTACTATTCCCTGCATTAACCAAGGGTGCAATTACCTATGAAATATAATAACAGAATGTGCTAAAGAGCCTTCAGACGAACGGCGACTCCCAGGTGCCACCGCTTGCATAGATGATCGAGTCGCCATGGATACTGGTCTCAAAGTCACCGTGTGGTGAATACTACATCACATGGCAATTTCACACTACACAGCTCTGTGTTTGTAATAGCCTGTGTTTGAAATGTCCCAGAATCGCTCCCCTCCATCGTTCAGCCGGCATCACCTCTGGATCCAGAGAGCAGAACAGAATGTGTTCTGCTCGTATTTTACACCAGACGCAACGATCGACTGAGATTCATTGGTTTCGACCGGTGTTGTTGCGGCTTTTTGGTCTTTCACTCACTCCAACCTGACCCCGAGGTCCGAATGCTTCAACACGATGTTGGATACCGAGCGTTGAATTGATTCTGTTGCGTGAACCGACACAAAAAACATACATTTATTTAAAAGATGTCAATGAAAATGGATAGTCGGGGAGAGAATGTCATCTGGCACCAGCTGAGCCAAGCAAAGACTAACTCATCTAATCCTAACTGTAAGAAAAAACGTGAAAACTTTATTGGTATGTGTTGATTGCCTGTTTTTGTATCTGCTTTATTGTTTTTTGATGTATGTCTTTTATATTGTATTGTTTGAATAATATATAGATGTTTTAATCTACTTCCTCTGTATAGTTAAATCAGACTTTTATTTTGATAGGTTAAAGGAAGCGCACTTTTATTTTAAGTTAAAATGCAAACTTGACGGTACGGCTACAGATGAACAAATGCAATTTTTTTTCAAAGTTTAATAATTTGAATGGACCTGTATGAGGCCAATGCTGTGACGGTGGTGACGAGCTGGTGATTGTTTACGAGCTTTAATTCATCTTTATTCACCTAAAGAGAGACAATTAAGGAGTTTCACCAGCAGTAAGTCTTCAGGATAATTCATATACACGGGGATCCGTTACACTAACCATAACGCAAAATGTAACATCCATGTAGTTTATTATTTTGTATCGAGATAAGATAGGAAACATTTTCCTACTTTAAATATGTTAAATAGTGAGATTATCTGTTCAAAGAAATCCACCCACTAAGTCCTGATGCTATTTAACTAGGATTATGGACAGTGGAACCAACGCAAATAATGAAAAGCCAGGATAAGTATAGCTTTAGCTTTGTCTCTTTAATCAGCTTTTTGGTCTTTCACTCACGTCAACCTGACCCCGAGGTCCGAATGCCTCAACACTTCAACACGGACTGATTGATTCTGTTCTGTGAACCGACCCAAAAATCATACATATATTAGAAGATGTCAATGAAGGTGGATAATTAGGCAGAACATTTTATCTGGCACCAGCTGACTCAAGCAAAGAGCTAACCATAATGCAAAATGTGACATCCATGTAGTTTGTATTGAGACAATATACAACACATGTGGCGTTATTATACTTTAAAGATGTTAAATAGCATGATAATCTGACCCACTTGGTCATGATGCCATTGGGCGAGGATTCTGGCCAGTGTACCCAACATAAAAAATGAAAAGCCAGAATGAGTATAGCATTAGCTTTGTCTCCTTAATCAGCTGTAAGCAGCACGACTGTGGGCGCTGTGGGTTTCCTCTTAGACACCGGCCATTTGCATAGAGAGCACTTTGACTTGTGAAACACAGGTGTTACTACTAACATTAATAATGTTTCAGTCTATTTAGGGGCGCCGGTTCCAGGGATCTGGTGTCAGGCGTACTGGTTCATTGGAACTTTTAAATGGAACAAAGGCACCATTAACGTAATGGATCACGGGTGCTTTTGTTACTATAAATCAAAAGGGCTTTTAGGAAAGAAGAAGGAGAAGAAGAAAAACGGCACTATACCCTACGAAGATACAGAGAGATCGAACGGAAGCAAATGTGGTTACATGAAGACGTAGAATCATGGTCAAAAACCATGAAACCAGAGACAGGAAGTCAATGATTTCGAATCTAGAGTATCGTCAGTATTCGCTGACATTGTAATAAAGAGACGTGGATTTAAACCCCGTCGTGGATTATCACCGTGCAATGGCCACATTACGTGGCGATGTTACATTTACATCATATTGAGACGTGTTTTTAATCGTGTAACAGTTATATTGGTGCAGCGAGATGCACAGCTAGTGCATTATAGAGATGAGGCTCCATTGGCACGTCTTAAATCACATAACCAGAGAGAGAGAAACCATATTAGTGAACCCAGGGGAAATAAAGAAGTACACATTAAAATTAAGAAAGCAGCCGTTAAGTGAAGTAGCGTTGCGAGTGATAACTGAGGTTGTTACACAAAAAGTTAGAAGACGATCCCTTCTGTGTAATAATCTCCGGAATGTATTCGGTTTCGCAGGATGACACGAGAGATGTTTTCAAAACTTTTCCTTCCCTTCCCGATTTAGATGCCGCAACTTGCTTATTGACACTAAGTGAGTTGTGTTTAGGATTGACGACATGTGAATTTTATTTAAATGGCTGT
Organism: Liparis tanakae; assembly: GCA_036178185.1. NCBI lineage: Eukaryota > Metazoa > Chordata > Actinopteri > Perciformes > Liparidae > Liparis > Liparis tanakae. The sequence goes on from CM070099.1 coordinate 3,307,474, forward strand.
CATTGTCGTCGGGCCTGTCACCAGTCGAAGGCTTTGTAAAACATGGATACATCGGCTACAGAAAATCTAAATTATGTGTGAAATATCATCGTTAATCTAGCCTAGCTGTATCGGGAGTAGGGATGGGTATCGTTTGGGTTTTTAAACCGGTGCTTTTAAAATGATACCGGTGCGTAAACCGTGCCTGAACCGATACTTAAAAACAAAAAAAAAGAAGCACAAACACCGATTGAAAACGTTCGTAGCTCCATATTTAAGCTAGCTCCTAGCTCCATATTTAAGCTAGCTCGTAGCTCCTAGCTCCATATTTAAGCTAGCTCGTAGCTTGCGCTAGCTCGTAGCTCTTGCTAGCTCGTAGCTCGCGCTAGATCGTAGCTCCTAGTTTCATGTTTAAGCTAGCTTGTAGCTCGCCCTAGCTACGAGTTATAATAGTTAATGCTGCTCTTGTATATTGGCACCGGTCTTCGCTACCCAACCCTAATCGGGACACGTTTCCACTGCTATTGGTATCGGAATGACTCTGCATCTCCCTATCAGGGACAATGATAATACAATCTTCACAATATACATTTGCCTCCTGTCACCCAGCTCTTGTTACGACTTACAGAAGGCTTAATTTGCGCTGTCGAGAGCTTCATGTTTATATAATTACACGGCACTCGAACATGAATAAGGTGCGAGCGTGGGCACGTGGGTGTGTGTGTGTGTGTGTGTGTGCTGCAGCTTGCCGTGGCTGTTGCACTGCATGTAAACTGCTTCTCTCTCGCCGGGATCCCGCGAGGGAAAGCAGGCATTATTACGCTGATTGACAGCATCGATCTGGGATGACGGGAACACAGCGACAGCATGGGAAAAGGTGCAAAATAAAAAAAGGAAGAGACATCTGCCGCCTGACGACAACGGCGGTGTGTCACCTCGATGTACCATTGTCTCTAAAACCTCGTAATCACCAACCTCGAGGGAATTGAAGGGACACACCTGAGCTAACGGGAAGCACATATGCATGTCTGAGCAAAAAAACAACACGACATCCTTCCAGTCTGACGGATTTTTACTTCCACGCTCTCCTGTGTCCCCTTCGTCGTCTTTCGGAAAGACTGAACTAACTAACAGGCGGGCGGGCGTCCCGGCGGAGGCCCTCTAACCCGTGAATGCGCGGCTCTGGTACACCGAGTTCTGAGCAAATCTCTGGCTCTCACTCCCACCGGCGAAAGAGGTCAGCGGCAATAAAGCCTACCTGGAACAGAGATGACGGCGCGCTATATCCATCCAGTGAGACTCTACAGAGGCCTTCTGCTATACCCTCAATCACGGATTCTTAGATGGAATTGAACTCCAGCAGAAAATAGCAGAACAGTAGTGTTAAAAAAAATAGGGGTGTAGCAGTTTAACTAATAAATGTTAATTATCATCTATAATCACAACTGCCAGAGAAGCAGTGCAACTTCATGTAGGTTGGATAGATGAACGTGTTTCTCGTGAATGTGGGATCATCAATTAGATCTCGGGAACCAACCGAGATCTAATTGGCACAAATACTTTAGGCTGTAGACGTTAAATGGACCCAGACTCGTAGGGCGCTTGTCTCGTCTTCCGATCGCTCGAAGCAATCGTAAAAAATCCAGTTTAGAAGGAATATAGATGCTTGGAAGTTGGTTTCAATAAAACGCAAATATACCTTCATTTTCATTCTGTTTTAATTTTTTGGGGATTTTTTTTTCATTCATTTGTTGTCACCACAAAAAAAAACTTGATTTATAAAAATCTCTCAAACTGAAGCGTCAACTTTGCCCTCGCACAACATAATTATTTCTGGATCTTTAAAAAGAAAATCTAAATATTCTTCAGTTATTGCAAAAATAACACTACTTACCACTCACCCATTCACACTCATTCGTACATGGATGGGAGGAGCTAAGGGTCCACCTGCCCGTCGGTAGATGCTAACGTTCATACACACATTCGTACACCGTAGGCATAGCGACGGGAGCAATTTGGGGTTAAGTGTCTTTTCCAAGGACACGCCGACATGGGCTGGCGGAGCCGGGGAATCGAATCGCCGATCCTCCTGTTGAAGGACGACCTCGCTCACCACTGAGCCGCTGTGTATTTTCCCTTCTCCATAACAACATATGGGCGCGTATAATTAAATATCCCTTCAGAGCTTTGATTTTATTCCACTGTGCCATTATATTTGGACTCCATTGTAGTTTACCAACAGCGACAGTAACAGCAGAAGGGTGCATTATATTGCTTTTTTTTATGAGTTATCCGTCATGATTTTAGATGTCTGGTCGCACATTGGCTCGAGGGATGGCACAGGCGGTCTGTTTGTCGGGTTGATCTCCCCCTTTGGTCCAAACGAAAGTATCTCAACTATTTTTTTGGGATTGCCATCACATCGGGTACGTGCAATGTGCATTCACCCCCTCTCGTGATACACTGTAATTATCTTTGGTGATCCCCTGATCCCCCTCGTCTGGCACCATCATAAGGTCATGAATGTTAGTAGTGTGCTCACACGTGACCTTCAGACACTGTGAACATGCTGACCTTCGCGTTTAGCTCAAAGGACAACTGCATTAAGGCTGCTAGGTCTTAAAGTGCATAGCAGAGAGATAATGAGGTGAGATGTTATAGGAGAGCCAAACAGAGCTCGTCTGTTTTCATGTTTCTTTATAAAAAATAAAGCAATGCACATTGAAAGGAGTACATATGTGACAATATCGACATTATAGGTGGTCATGGGATTATGAGCTTATTAGTGTGCACTATCATAACCACATTTAAAAGTAGAACACCGCGTTCTCACGAGTAGCCGAGACTGTTCGCTGAAGAGACTCTCAATCAGATTTACAGGTACGGAAAGTATTCAGATCCCTTTCAATGTTTCGCTTTTTGTTTCATTGCAGCCATTTGCTAAAATCAAAAAAGTTGACAGAATAAAACAGAAATGTAGAAATGTTTGCAAATTTATTCAAAGAGAAAAACTGAAATATTACATGGTCGTAAGGATTCTACTCAATACTGCGCAAAGGGTCTGAATACTTATGACCATGTGATATTTCAGTTTTTCTTTTTTTTTAAATGTGCAAAAATTTCTACATTTCTGTTTTGTTCTGTCAAGATGAAGTGCAGAGTGAACATTCATGAGAAATAAAATGAACTTTTTGGATTTTTGCAAACGGCTGCAACGAAACAAAGAGTGCACATTTTAAAGGGGTCGGAATACTTTCCGTACCCCGGCTGTATTTAGAGTTGAGCACAGAGGGGTGGTGCAAAAAAAGAACAAAACAGTCGTAAATCAAATGCTCGCCGCAGAGCCGTGACTAATCAGCTGTGGGTCCGGTGTGATGGAAGCCACTGGGATGAGGGAGTCATTCGAAATAGACTCGAATGTAGGACAGAGACAAAAAGCAAAGGAAGCTGAAGCTAAAAAAAAAGGCATCAGGATGCAGTATCTGCAAATCTACAGTAAACGGTCACAGCCTCAAGAGGGGAGATTGCTTTGTAGATGATATACATTTTTGTTCCGTCCCGTAAATCAATTGGTCATAGTTGATGGAGAATGAAGTGCTCCGCCATCGGCTCATCCGTGAAAACTGATATGAATAAGTGTAATTCGTCTGCGAGACACGCATGATGTGCGACATGTAATCCGTACTCCAAAAAACAAGGAGGCTCTGCACTGAAGTCACAGCTCAGTGATAACCTACAGATATGAGTGTGTCGAGGATGAGGAGGTCACAAACCCATCGGCTGAATGCCAAATGAGGAGGGAGGAGAGAAAGCTCGTTGGAATGAGTGGTGAGAGAACAGGAGGGTTGGGGGGGGGGGGGGGGGGATTCCTCAGTTCACCACCGCAAAAAAGAAAATAGCCATTACTGACTATTTCATATTGTAATCAAACAGACTTCTTTGATGATTGTTGTTGCGGCTGAATTCTTTGATCCAATATTGGAACTGCGAAAACCTTCATGTTGCCGTCAAAGAAAAACATGAAGAAGAAAAACAACAACAAAAAACCTTGGGTCTACAGTGATTTTTGAAAACCAGTGTAACAGAATGGCGTGCTTTCAAGCACAATACAAACCTTATTAGCAGAAATAGCAGCTACAAAATGCCTTTGAATATAATAAAAAAATTAAAAATATTAATATGAATTCAACAACTCAGAAAATGCAGATTTTCTATATGTATCTGCCTCTGTGCTTCCACATTGACACACACACACACACACACACACACACACACACACACACACACCGTTGAAATCAACGTGACTGCAGTTATGCAAAAATCCAGCCCAATAACAATGAGTCACGGCTCTTATGACAAGGTCACAGAGGACACGCCCCTCTGGGGGAGGAGACCCGCTGTGAGCGGCGCCTGCTCCCATCTGTCACGTTGCCACGGCGCTGCTCACATTCATCTGCTGCTCTGCATCTTGGCAAACTTTGTTTGTTTTTACCCTCTTTTCTGTTTTTTCTCTCTGTCTCATTTTCTTTCTTCCCGTTGCTACGCTGGAACCTGTTCATGGGTTTAAGATGATAAAAACCTGTAGAATGCCATCTTCATCAAATATGGAACTTTAACAAATACATTTGATGGAATTTCTTCATTTAATTTCTTTTCTTTAAAAGCCGATTATACATGTTTTTTTTCTTCATTCAGGCGCTTCATGTTCACCTGGGAAACTAATTAAAAGTTTGACAACACAATCTATTAATCTCCATTTTCTTTCCACACATTGCTGCCATACTTTGCAATGCGTTGCCCTGCAAGCGGGAGATCTTTGTCTGTGGTTGTTCCAAAAAAATAAAATAAAAAGTGAACAGGCAAGTTACAAAGCCACCATTTGCAACTTCCTTCTACCTTCCTTCTGAAGCCATTTTCTCGTGGCGCCGACGCTAGTTCAATACGACTTCACATCAAACGCCGAGCGGCCCATCTCGGTCGCACTCAAAATTGTAGCCCTGTGTGTTTGTGTGGATGCGCCTGCTCTAAATGAAAGGGACGTGTGATGTCAGCTCTGCTTTGATATGTGAACACCAGCTCGACGGGGCCCTCAGCCCCACGAGCCAAAAGCAACCACGACCGCCGCCGCCGCTGAGAGCTCATTTGGCTCCGTTGGAACGCGCATGTCCCAACGGTGGGACGCCCTCCCCCTGGGGCACCCTGCTGCAGTGTGTGTGTGTGTGTGTGTGTATGTGTGTGTGTGTGTATGAGAGAATTACAGAGTCATAGCGAGCAAATTAATTTGAGACTCAAACTTAGAAATAATCGTATTTAAATATAAAGCCAAAGTTAAATATATGCTCCGTTTACTGAAACACAGGCTGTCTAAATAAATTGGAAAAATATATTTTTTAAACTAGAGAAACAATACAAAGATAATAATACTAAAAATAATAATAATGCATTACATGTATATAGCGCTTTTTAAGGTACTCAAAGACATTTAATCACATCATGAAACATCCTCAGATCTAGACAATAAAAATAACTACAATTGTAATCAAATAAATGAAAACAATACGATCATAGAGCATATAATCACTTATTAAAAACAATTCTGATCAGGTGGGTTTTGATTCGTGATTTGAAAATGGAAAGTTTGGTGCAGTCTAGATGTTTATATTATGATAACTGTAGCAAAAATATTAAAAAAGATATTGGAAAAATGAACAATAATCATGTCAATCCAAACACAAAGTGTTGCTTCCAATGACGGTGTGAGAGGGGACAAGCTGGTGATCAAAGGGGTCGAGTCACATTAATACAGTTTGGCTCGTTCTTATTTTAGATCCACAAGTCTCTGCTGTCACAGACAAAATAAATCATAATTTCTCTCTCCAAACATCCGAATAAATTATTCAGAAACCAAACATGAGCTCATATGAAGAAAGAAAACACCCGGTGGAAACTTTGAAATTACTTTTTGTGTGAGATAAGAAAAAAGAAAAAAGAAAAGAAGAACTCATCCGACGGAGTGAATTATGAGTCTGTGAGCATCTAATTTAAACTCACAGGAAGAGTTTTTCTTCTTTGGCCGAACTTGTAAATCAATCACTCTCTCCCCCTCAGAGCAGGAGCGGAGCGTTGTTTTGTAATCAGTAGAGCCTTGCAGCGAGACGATTAATCTCAGGAGTTATTGGGAACGCCACAACGGATACAATGGAGACACAAACCGCTTAACCATGAATATTGGACATAAGCATTCATTCAGAGTGTCTCGGAGAGGGAACATACGACTTCTGTATGCACGTTTGTCTGATAATAATTCTAAATAAATGACAATTTTACTCCAAAAACTACTCAAAACAACTCCTGAAAGCATCGCGGAATAGATTAACAAGAAGTACGTTTAACTACTTTCTTCTTGTTCCAATAATTCGCTGCAATCAGCTGATTATGATGAATTAACCTACCGCGGTTTTTCATCACTTCCTGGTCCTTAACAATTAATTTGTTTAATTACAAAGGAAGTGCTAAGACTCGACTGTGAAGTAACTCTGCTTCAACGTATTTTCTATATAAAGCGTATAAGCTCTAACTTTGTTCTCAATCATAGCGTGGATGAAGACATTGACATATTCTGCATATCTGACCTATGACCTTTCAGCCCGTGTATCTGGAGTCTTTGTTGATGAATGTCTAATATATTCACATGGACCTCTCTCTTAATGAAGACGCTTCCCATCGATGGAGTCTCCTCGCCAAAGTCCATTCCATTATCCAAACCGCTCGTCGTTTTTAGGGGCGCTGGAGCTGATCCCGGCTGACATTGGGCGAAGGCGGGGTAGACCTTTGGCAGACAGAATCTCGTCAACGAATTTCCAACTCCAGCTGGTCTCCCTTCATAAAACAGAGTATGAGAGCTGTGTGTGTGTACGACACACGCCGACCACGATGGCGTGGTCTCCGGTCCGGGAGGTCCAATCGACCAACGGTTAGCGTCAGGACTCACCAACTCGTGATGAACGCCACCTGTTCACAAGGGGGTCGACTCCCCCTAAAACTGACATATGAGGCCGTCTCCTACGCAAGTTCTTTTCTTTAAAAGACGTCACTCTGCAGAGTTTATGCCGACACGTCGTCGCTCCGGCGCCGTGCTGTGACAGCTGTGAGATGTTAGAGGTTCTAACGACATTTTTTTCTCCGGGCGTTCGTCCACCGTCAGTCAAAGTGAAACTAGCGGCATGCTTCAAAATCCGGCGTGCGGGCGACAGATGTGAACGTTAACATCGTATGGATGTGCAAAAAATAAAAAATGGTTTATGTTTGACGACAGTAAAATAGAGAGAAACTCGTGAAAACAAAAAGTTGTACCGGATAACCTTTGTTACATCTCGGCAACGACGAGAAGAGACGCGAACTCCGGTAGCCTCCTGTTCCTCACACTACCTCTTGCTTCGCTACGCTACTTAAAAAGGTCACACGATTCCTCACATTGGAACGAGCGCCGGAGGTAAATCACGAGGGGCTGAATCGACTAATAAGGATGTAATTCCTTGGGTATAGTGGGCCGGACCCTTTATCCTAACAAGCCTTCAAGGCTAACGAGCCCGGGTTGAAATCTCGCTGGCTTCTGTGTGCCTCCCCTTCTGCCTCCCTCCGGTGCTTCTATTTATGTACATGGAGTGCTGCGCTGTCTGCATAATGTCCATTATTCAGACTATTCCCTGATCCCCGCTGCAGTTATCAGACGCAGAGTTCGTACATTTAAAAATAGCATCACAGCCATAGATTTGTACGTATGTGGTGGTCGTAGTCGACGTCACTAATTGGCTTCTGGGCGCGCTTTGAAAGCGGAAGTTTGGCATTTCGGCTGTCGCCATCTTGGTTTTAGGCAACGTCCATTTTTATTTTAGGCAATGGCCATCTTGGTTTTAGGCAATGTCTATGTTTAATTTAGGCAACGTCCATCTTGGCTTTAGGCAACGTCCATCTTGGTTATATGCAATGTCCTTCTTGGTTTTAGGCAATGTCTATGTTTAATTTAGGCAAAATCCATGTTTAATTTAAGCAATGTCCATCTTGGTTTTAGGCAATGTCCATCTTGGTTTTAGGCAATGTCCTTCTTGGTTTAAGGCAATGTCCATGTTTAATTTAGGCAATGTCCTTCTTGGTTTTAGGCAATGTCCATCTTGGCTTTTCGAAAAAGAAAGTGAGAGGTCGGAGTCAAGTTCTACCAAATGCCGAACAGGACATTTTTACATTTTAAAATGAACTTGCATGAACTTGTTTAAGAGTTAACAATACTTCCTGTCATTCTGAGTTTCCACTCATGGTGAAATGCACTCATTGGAAGTCACTTTGGATAAAAGCGTCAGCTAAATGACATGTCATGTGATGTAAAGGTTAAAGTCCTGAAAAGAAAATGTGGACAACTGCGTGGTAGCAACGTGTCAATCATAAAGGCAGCCAAGCCCGAAGACATACCCCGCTTTATAGTCTATTTATACTCTATATGGGGCATCACGCTGTATTGAAGAAGACTTGAGGTTATAATGAGATAATAAACTCATATTTACAATGTTTGGACTTCACTACGACACTAATCTGTATGCACAAACCGCCTCGTACAGCGTTGTGCGTCTCATCCATCCAATCAGCTGAAGAACATTCCCGGTTTCAAAGTAAACAGCGGTAAACAAAAAGGCATCACACCTGCAGCTCGACGGAGACCTGGAGGCATTCGGAGCAGACGCATCATTATATTCATCAAAGAGGCACATGCAGATTGTGATTGGTTCATTCCTCAGCGTAGCTATGGGCTGTTCCCATCCAAGAAAAGGTCCATGTGTCCTACTTTACTCAAACGCAACAGTCAACCCATTAGCGCTTTAGGACTATGATTATAAAACGACTAACCCAATAATGTTTTACAAGCTTTGCGAAATCACCCTTTTGTTTATCATATTCTTTATTCATGTGCCCATCAGGAGTCTTCTTCCTAAGCAGTAGTCAGACTCAGAGGCCCATGAGGACAAGAACACGTCCACAATCAGAGTAAGTAGCATCGAGGTGAAAATAATCTAGTTTTGTTTGTACCTCGGTTAATAAACTTCCCTGAGGAACCCCTTTTTTCTCTAACTGCCTATTTTTTTAATGACTTAATGGGGGAAAAAAGGAACGTTTCGGGGGGGATCACGTCTATACAAGCGTCGCAATGAACCAGTAATAAGGCCAATGTTTCAGAGCTCGGGTCAATATTTCAGTGGTTGTCACTTGGATGGATGATCCAGATGTTAAAATCATATCCGCCGCCAGTGTCCCCGTCCTTTAAAGGAGAAAAAAATATATTGATTGAACCTCAACTGCAGAGCAAAGCACCAGCTTGCGAGACAGATCCTTAAATCAAGCTTTAGGGAGGACAGGCAAGAGGAGAAATCTGAAGTCATTATCATCACATCATTATCCCGCAGTGAAACATCTGGTCTCTCAAATAGCCCGAGATGACATTCCATTAATATTTGAGATGAAAGTGTTAATTAAAGTGGCTAAATTAGAAGGGGGTACTCCTTTACTAGAATAAAGTTCAACCTGACACACGGCTGGGTTAATGAATTACGTGTCCAGTATGTCTACATCACTTTATTATGGACTAGTATTACTAGAGAGTAATACTCCTGTAAGGTAGTTCACTCGTCTCTATGTATTCAGAATCATCAGGACAAGATGTTGGCATTAGAAGCCTCTCTGGTGGTCTCTCTGGTCATCTCTCTGGTTATCTGTTTCTCTGGTCGTCTCTCTGGTCGTCTGTCTCTCTGGTCGCCTGTCTCTCTGGTCGCCTGTCTCTCTGGTCGCCTGTCTCTCTGGTCGTCTCTCTGGTCGTCTCTCTCTGGTCGCCTGTCTCTCTGGTCGCCTGTCTCTCTGGTCGCCTGTCTCTCTGGTCGCCTGTCTCTCTGGTCGTCTCTCTCTCTGGTCGTCTCTCTCTGGTCGTCTCTCTGGTCGCCTGTCTCTCTGGTCGCCTGTCTCTCTGGTCGTCTCTCTCTCTGGTCGTCTCTCTGGTCGCCTGTCTCTCTGGTCGCCTGTCTCTCTGGTCGCCTGTCTCTCTGGTCGTCTCTCTCTGGTCGTCTCTCTGGTCGCCTGTCTCTCTGGTCGCCTGTCTCTCTGGTCGCCTGTCTCTCTGGTCGTCTCTCTCTCTGGTCGTCTCTCTCTCTGGTCGCCTGTCTCTCTGGTTGTCTCTCTCTCTGGTCGTCTCTCTGGTCGTCTCTCTGGTCGCCTGTCTCTCTGGTCGCCTGTCTCTCTGGTTGTCTCTCTGGTCGCCTGTCTCTCTGGTAGCCTGTCTCTCTGGTCGCCTGTCTCTCTGGTCGCCTGTCTCTCTGGTCGCCTGTCTCTCTGGTCGCCTGTCTCTCTGGTCGCCTGTCTCTCTGGTCGCCTGACTCTCTGGTCGCATGCAGGGGAGGAACTTTATATACTTTTTAGGGGGCAAATTTCTACCCCACTGACTGAAATCCAGGGGCATTCAAAATTAAATTGGGGACACTTTTTAAAACTTGTGAAATAACATTTAAACTTTGTTCAAAAATAATAAATATACTTATTTTAGGCTTACACTATATGAGAAATGAATAAGACTAGTAGTCTACAGATTGAGAGTTTTCTTAGATTAAAAAAAAGAAAACATCAATCAGACAATCATATTCAATTGTATTCTTAATTCTTTGTGGTTATTTATTGTTATTACATTTTTAAACAACTATTGATATTCATAACTTATTTTTTGTGTTGTTATAATTTCTTATTTGTGTACATACTTATTACAAGTATTACAGATAGGACAGAGAAAACAAAGAACAACAAAATATATATTATTAAAGGAAATTATTGGGGCATTTTCTCCCTCTCCGATCACTAGGAGAGGGAGAAAATGCCCCAGTAATTTTAAAGGACATTTTTTAATTATTTTGCCCCTGATATCACTATCAGGGGCAAAATAATATTTCTTAGGGGCAGTTTTACCCTTGTGTATTTCCGACGTTTTCTATATGTATATAAATGGCTCATTCTACGGTAACAACAATCATATTTTCAGGTGAATATGAACCACATTTTTTAAAACACTTATGAATATGATATCCTATTGCTGCGTATAGATCCCATAAATGTTTCCCGTTGTTCCTTTAAGGAGCAATTCAAGTCCGATGAGGTTCCAGCGTGATTAATACCTCCCATCCTCCCCTCTAATTGGTGCTCTCGTGGTCTCTAGTGGTGCTTGTTCGGCTCCGCCAACCAAAACAATACAGGAAAGCTTTGCATAATTGTCGACACATGAATGTCAATTTGATCAATTTCCAAATTTGAATACCTCAAAAGAGCGCCGGCATTTGTTTGCAACACGGCGATGAAAGAGTGTGAAGTGAAAGGGTGTGAAGCGGAGCGTTTGGCAGCGAGCGGTGAAACACGACGATGATGTAATGACGCCGGAGAAACTCCAGGGATGCTTTTCTCCAGGAGAAACGATGAACTGTGACTAAAAAAAAAAACACGCCTGTGTCCTGGGAGACGAGCTAAACGGTGGAATACATTCAGGCTGACACGTAGACGCTACTTTACTGACCCCAGTGTGGTGTGCGGTGCTCCGTGTGTGTGTGTGTGTGTGTGTGTGTGTGTGTGTGTGTGTGTGTGAGATCCCCTCGAGGACACCCTGCCAGCTACAGCATGATCTATGAAATATGCATCTGAAAAGTCACACGGGTCAAAGGTCTCAATCCACCTGGGTTATCCCAAGAAAACCTTGTGTTTGTTTTTGCATTCTCTCTCTCTCTCTCTTTCTCTCTCTCTCTCGCTCTCATATTTTATGATTGTTAAGGCAGACGATAAGATTAAAAGTTTCTTATAATATTGTTATTGTGTTAAACTTGGATGGAGGAAACTGGGCTCAGTGTTAGTTTGTCTATTTATCTCTCTCTCACCTCTTTCTCTCTCATCTCTTATTCTCCCATCTCTCTCTCCCTCCTCTTCTCTTCTTCTCCCATCTCTCTTTCACTCACTGTAACACTCTCTCACCTCTTTCTCTCTCATCTCTTCTCCTCCCATCTCTCTCTCATCTCTCTCTGCCTCACTGTCTTTCCATCTCGGACCTTGCTCTCTATCTGTCTCTCTCATCTCTTATTCTCCTCACTCTCTCTCATCTCTTCATCACCTCTTTCTGTCTCATCTCTACTTCTCCCCCCCATCGCTCTCTCCCCCCCCTTCTCTCTCTCCCTGATATGTAAAGCAGTTGACATTGTTTGGGGCTTTTGGAACTCAACCTTTGGTTCTTTATTTCATACAACCAAAAGTCCACCAGGCAAAGTGTGTTTTTTATAATAAGCTGCATTGAGAAAATAAATTAAGACCAATAAATACAAACTGCATTGTGTCTTTAATTCATCTCACTTTACGAGATCGAATACAGCGCATATTGTTTATTGAGAATAATGTACTTTAGTGTTTTAGTTAAGGGCTTTCTCGTTTATTCACCCTGATCACTTCGCTCCTCCGAACGCGACGGCGGTGATGAATGAGCCGCCGGCCTCGTTAGGAGGAAGACGGAGGAGGAGGATCTGCTACCTGGACAATAAATTATCGCATATTTGTGCAATAATGAAGAGGCAAAAAAAGGATAGAATTGCAGAGTGGCAATTTTTTAGTGGCATTTGGGAATGAGCCAAAAAACGCCGACTTTACTTTACTCGGCTGTTCACTTTCAGCCGAGAGTTTAAAGTTTTTTGCTCAAGAGTTCTTTGCTCAAACAGAATTATTAGTCTGTAGATTTATGTATAATTCCATTTAACGATGTCCTGAAGGGATGAAGTAAGACTGAAGTGAGGCTGTAAATCACTTTAGTGGACCCGTATAAAACACTTCTTCTTTTTTTATTCCACTCTCTTTAAATCTGACATTTTATCTGACTAATATCCCAAAAAACACCGTGCCACCGGTATGCGACTGCAGAGCGCCATAACACATCTCACGCTCAAGAGGAGCGATGGCGTGAGAAGCGGGAGAAATGGACGATGTTTACGCGTCAACTATAACGCTTAAATGTTTCTGGGGATTTATCACGCTTTAGAGAGGACAGAGAAAACCAGACGCCTTTTTATGTAGTTATTTTGATTTCTCTCTCTGTTGTTGTGTGTTTTTCATTTCTGTATACAGTGGGTATGGAAAGTATTCAGACCCCTATAAAATAGTCACTCTTTGTTTCATTGCAGCCATTTGCTAAAATCAAAAAGTTCATTTTATTTCTCAATAATGTACACTCTGCAGCCCATCTTGACAGAAAAAAAACTGAAATGTAGAAAGTTTTGCACATTTATTAAAAAAGAAAAACTGAATTATCATATGTTCATACGTATTAATGAGAAATAAAATCAGTCAAAATAAAAAAAATATATATTTTAGTTCTCATTAATGTACACTCAGCACCCCATGTTGACAGAGAAAAACAAAAATGTAGAAATTGTTGCCGATTTATTAAAAAATAAAAAAATAAATATCACATAAGTATTCAGCCCCTTTGCTGTGACGCTCATATTTAACTCACATGTTCTGGTCCTCCTTGAGATGGCTCTCCGCCTTCATTGAAGCGCAGCTGTGTTCAATTAAACTGATTGGACTTGATTAGGAATGGCACACACCTGTCGATATAAGACCTCACAGTGCACGTCAGAGCCAATGAGAATCATGAGGTGGAAGGAACTGCCCACGGCAGTGTGTGTGTGTGTGGCAGTATAAGTGTGTTCTACTGTATGTGTAGTGAGAAGAAAACACACACATCTCATGCACCTTGTGGTCAAAGCCAATGGACTTCTAGTATTAATTTCCTTGTGTAACTGATGTAATTAATTAATCCAACACACTGACATAATGGAGGACAACACTAAACGTGTGGCGTGTCCCCGCCCTTGAGAACAAGACGGGAGCGTTATCTGATCCGAAAGCTTATCAGCGGACGCCATCGTCCGTCAGCGCCTGCCAAAGGAAAGCCTCACACACTGCTGTGGACACTGTGACGGAGGTCGGGCACACGGAAAAAAACAACATCTTAATTAAGTTTCGGGGGGGGGATCGTGGTTGCAGTTAAAAATGACTTCTTTGCTAAGGGTAGAAGGGTACTGCGTTGTCATGGTAACAACAATGAACATCGACCGGCGGCGTTTTTTTCGAAACGGGGGGGGGGGGGACGAACGGCAGCCCGACTCTCTCCTTAACGTCGCCCGTAAGTCCAAAATCAAATCAAAGTCAAAATGTATTTCGGGACGCCGGTTTGCGATTGATTCTCTAAAACAAGCGATCTCACGAATCTGCAGGATAAAGCCAAGAATTGCAACTTGTCGATTACCTCCGGGACACGGGTGAAAAATAGAGCCCCCCAAAAAAAGCCAAAGCACCCCATGCATGACCCCGAACCACAACCGTACGCGGAGGATAGAGGACAGTCGGAATCTAGAGTCATTTAGAGGATTTTCACGACGCGGAGCATCACCATAAAATCAGAATTCATTGGCCGTGGCTGCCGAGTGTAATTTGTCCGCGGCCACCTGCGGTTTGATGGATCACAATCAAGCCGACATCTGCAGGTCGGAAATCACCCGGAAATCTGAGTTTTTAACAGGAATCGGGACGGAATTAAAAAACATTAAAAAAAAAGGAACAACAACTTGTTTAAATGTTTCATACATCCAGGGAAGATTCTGGAGCTCTTGGAGACGACATTATAAAGATATCATCAACCAACCGTCTATTCCCAGGATATTTGCATCCAATGATGCGAGCCATCCGCCTAAGTAGAGAGGAACCGTCCCTGTAATGCAGGAGTCAGAGCAGCACCTCGCTCTAATTCCCTGGCCTGCATTGAGGGCAGTGGACTGTGGCTGGGTTAACAAGGTCACTGGTGAGGAAGAGGAGGAGGAGGAGGAGGATGGAGGCAAACAAGTTTGTTACACTCCAGTGTGTCTTGTTCAGGACTGGAGCGAAGGCTCAGCGCAAAGGAACTCTTGTTCCCACTCTCATGTTCCCACTCTCTCATGTTCCAATTCTCATGTTCCCACTCTCTCTTGTTCCAACTCTCATGTTCCCACTCTCTCATATTCCCTCTCTCTCATGTTCCCACTCTCTCTTGTTCCCACTCTCTCATGTTCCCACTCTCTTGTTCCCACTCTCTCATGTTTCCACTCTCTCTTGTTCCCACTCTCTTGTTCCCACTCTCTCATGTTCCCACTCTCTCATGTTCCCACTCTCTCTTGTTCCCACTCTCTCATGTTCCCACTCTCTCATGTCCCCACTCTCTATTGTTCCCACTCTCTCATGTTCCCACTCTCTCTTGTTCCAACTCTCATGTTCCCACTCTCTCATATTCCCTCTCTCTCATGTTCCCACTCTCTCTTGTTCCCACTCTCTCATGTTCCCACTCTCTTGTTCCCACTCTCTCATGTTTCCACTCTCTCTTGTTCCCACTCTCTTGTTCCCACTCTCTCATGTTCCCACTCTCTCATGTTCCCACTCTCTCTTGTTCCCACTCTCTCATGTTCCCACTCTCTCATGTCCCCACTCTCTATTGTTCCCACTCTCTTTTGTTCCCACTCTCTCATGTTCCCAATCTCTCTTGTTCCCACTCTCTCATGTTCCCACTCTCTCATGTTCCCACTCTCTCTAGTTCCCACTCTCTCATGTTTCCACTCTCTCTTGTTCCCACTCTCTCATGTTCCCACTCTCTCTTGTTCCCACTCTCTCTTGTTCCCACTCTCTCATGTTCCCACTCTCTCTTGTTCCCACTCTCTCTTGTTCCCACTCTCTCATGTTCCCACTCTCTCATGTTCCCACTCTCTCTTGTTCCCACTCTCTCATGTTCCCAATCTCTTGTTCCCACTCTCTCTTGTTCCCACTCTCTCTTGTTTCCACTCTCTCATGTTTCCACTCTCTTGTTCCCACTCTCTCTTGTTCCCACTCTCTCTTGTTCCCACTCTCTTGTTCCCACTCTCTCATGTTCCCAATCTCTCTTGTTCCCACTCTCTCTTGTTCCCACTCTCTCTTGTTTCCACTCTCTCATGTTATCACTCTCTCATGTTCCCACTCTCTTGTTCCCACTCTCTCATGTTCCCAATCTCTCTTGTTCCCACTCTCTCATGTTCTCACTCTCTCATGTTCCCACTCTCTCATGTTCCTACTCTCTCATGTTCCCACTCTCTCGTGTTCCTACTCTTTCTTGTTCCTACTCTCTCATGTTCCCACTCTCTCATGTTCCTACTCTCTCATGTTCCCACTCTCTCGTGTTCCTACTCTTTCTTGTTCCTACTCTCTCATGTTCCCACTCTCTCGTGTTCCTACTCTCTCTTGTTCCTACTCTCTCATGTTCCCACTCTCTCGTGTTCCTACTCTTTCTTGTTCCTACTCTCTCATGTTCCCACTCTCTCTTGTTCCCACTCTCTCATGTTCCCACTCTCTCATGTTCCCACTCGCTCCACATGTCAATTCCCCTTTTGCATAAAAAAATGCCCAAATCCACTCTTTTTGTTGTGCTCCACAGAGATCACACTTTAGTAATTATCTTCCCAATATGAACAAAAAATCTAAGCAGATTAGGTGATCCATTGGATTTTCGGGAGATCCCATTCATACTGGAGGGGTGGGAAGCAATACCATTAGAAACTTCTCCTTTAAAGTACTGTACTGCGCAGTTAATCCAAGTTATTGTATATTTGAATATGTATTAAATTATCTATTTAGACTCCTCCAGGCTTTGATATTACATTGCTACCTCAAAACTACAAAAGAAAAAAAAAACATTCTATAAAAGGAGTAATCCCAGTAGTGATAAACTGCTTTAAAAACTAATTCTCATTTATCAAAGTTTCTTTGTTAATAAATGTACCTGACTCCGGGGAGCGCTCTGTCTGCAGGCGGCGCTCACAGTACCGTGAACTTAAGAGGAGTGAGTCAGTATTTCTAGAGCACACCTGCCACATGAGTTAATATGCGAGGGTTACAGGATGATGTATTCTCGTCATGGAACACAGGCGTCAACGTTTTTTGTTCCCACAGAATATGAACAGTGGTGCATTCCTGTGGAACTTTTATTAATTTGCTTGAGGATAAACGTAAACAAAAGTGACAAAACAAATATCTGGGCAATATGACACTGTGTGTCAACTTTGACTGTTTGGACAGCATTTAAGTGGTGGACTAGATTGGATGGGGGACTAGATTTTGTAGTGGACTATGTTGGATTGTGGAATGGATTGGGCGGTGGAATAGATGGGTGGTGGGGGACTAGATTGGGTAGTGCAACAGATTGGGTGGTGGATTAGATTTTGTAGTGGACTCTGTTGGGTGGTGAAATAGATTGGGTAGTGGAATAGATAGGTGGGGGACTAGATTGGGTGGTGGTAGACGAGATTGGATAGTGGGCTATAATGGGGGGTGGAATAGATTGGGTAGTGGAATATATGGGTGGTGGGAGACTAGATTGGGTGGTAGAATAGATTGGGTAGTGTACTAAAATTGGTAGTGGACTAGATTGGGTAGTGGAATAGATGGGTGGTAGGGGACTAGATTGGGTGGTGGTATAGATTGGGTAGTGTACTATTATTGGTAGTGGACTATAATGGGTGGTGTAATAGATTGGGTAGTAGACTGTAATGGGTGGTGGAATAGATTGGGTAGTGGAATAGATGGGTGTTGGGGGAATAGATGGGTGTTGGGGGAATAGACTGAGGGACTAGACCTTGGCTCTACATGGGTTAGCTTCACTTCCATCTGAGCCAGGATACCCACAGGCACTGTTTGCGCATTAATCCAGTGAAGTCAGCTCGTGTCGCCTGTAATCAGATACACACCGAGACCCAATTGACACGTCGCACCGCTCATCTTCTGTCGCACGACGCGTTATTAAAATATGATGAATGGGTGCTCCCGTGTTAAAGCGATTTCCTCAATGCTCTGATAGAATAGATGGATTTAGAGGAGCTCCTTTGCTTTGGGGTGTGTGGCGTAACGGCATCTGTTAAGTGTTGAAAGTGGAACAAATAAGGAGGTTGGTTGGTCTCACTGGAGAAAACCCTTTTATGTGGATGCATACAAATATATTTACCCCCCCCCCCCAAGAAATCCTGACAGTAGATTTATTGCAGTATGGGTAGAGCTTTAGTCCGGTTGTGGGTGAGGCCGACGTTCATCCCGTCTAGTTGCAGCTAAAGAGTTCAGGGCGTGGGTTAATGTGTACTGTGTGTAGACGCTGATCGACAAAGAAAGTGTAATAGTAAAAAGAAATCGATGCCCTGAGCGGACTGTTATTGATCCACAGTTTCAAAGCAGATCTTTTCGCTCCATCGGGGAATTACAGACGGCATTGTTTTGTTTTCCATCTCTCCATCCGCTCAGTTATTCATTAGTGCGAGTCAAGGTTGTGCGTCGCCACGCGTGTGTTTTGACCGTTTCATAAGTGACTTCCAACCAATCAGATGGATTTTCTGCGGGACGATTTAAGCAGCCGCCCGCTAACCCCGCACAACAGAAGA
This sequence comes from Liparis tanakae, assembly GCA_036178185.1. NCBI lineage: Eukaryota > Metazoa > Chordata > Actinopteri > Perciformes > Liparidae > Liparis > Liparis tanakae. The sequence continues at coordinate 3,325,986 of CM070099.1, forward strand.
AACATTAGCCGCAGATCTGAACTGAACTTTGCTTTTGGGAATTATATTTCCCAATTATAAACGTGATTGCATTCATCGATCCGCCGACCCCGAGCTGCATCTCCAAGGTGCAAATGAAGACATTAGCAGTGTTCCCATTCAACACTGTTCCACTACGTGCTCTAAGAAGTACGGCAAGAGAAAAGCTCTTTGGAAACGGTCAAAGACGATGTAAGAAGAAGAATAACGCATTTAATTTATATAGTACTCAAAGAAACTTTAAATAATTGAATTAAAACATCCTAAAAGCTTTACAATTAAAAAAAATAATTAAAAAAATTATAAAAAGAGGACACAATCACACATTCAAAGCAGTTAAAAAAAGATTATATAATAAATTTGGATGTGGCAAACATTTAAATCAGATGACTAATCAGCCGTTCCAGCTGTTGCCTTCCTAATTGGACGCCATGAAATACGGTTGAATACTCGCCGACATGAAACCATTACAATCTTTTTAAACTCGTCAAATTAAAAGTGATTCCCGGAGACCTGGATGTAGACGGCCAAAGTCTTGTTTCCGGTTCACACGCTCTGTTGACAGCCGTACGTATCACATCACCGCCAACTCCTAGTGGAATGCAGCCTTGTTAGAAAAGTTTGAGAAGGGATTAAATCTCTACGGTACATTTATTTGCTTATTTCTTTGAAGTAGTACAAAAATAAAGCATAAAAAACTGATGCAGACAAACTGTTTTCCCCATCTCCCCACAGCAAACAGATGTGACCCAAGAGAAGTCCAATATATTGAGAGGTCTAGACTCAGATACACAACGCTTGAACCTCATGGCCCCGAAAAATCCAAATTGAAACAATTTCTCCCCTTCAAAACAAAAGCTGTGACTTTTTTTCTTTCTTTTTTTGTACTTTCCGTACTGTGTTGACATAAAAAGCTGCAGATTGCATGCCCCTTCACATCGGCGGAGATTTCTAACCCTGGACCAGACATCTCCACCCACTCGCTCTCTGGTAGAGTACATCGAGTCTCAAGCTAAAGGTTTGAAAGATGGAAAAACTATTCTCCTTGGAGGAAGAAAAGGGAATAGCAATCTTTTGCCAAACTGACAACTATGTCATAAATAAAATGTGAGAAGAGGTCACTGGATGTGATTTTTGTATTTGATCAAAAAAAAGGTTAGAACACAGAAAAAAGGCTGAAAAAATACAAATAAATACTGTCAAGATTGTCGCCTCTTTCTGAAAGACTTTTTAAAAAAAGAGGACGCTCGTTTTCAGACGTCAAGGTCTGCGACTGTTCAAGTGTAGCCGTGAACAATAACACGACTTTCCAATCATCGTGTGATAGTTGTTGTTTAGCAAGAGGAGAGACATCGCGGCAGAACGGGTCACAAACATCACCGGGGTTAATTATGTGGGTTATTATATTATAGTCAACAATATTCAAAGAATTATCTCCAAGGGCAAGCATTTAATGTGCTTAATCAAACATAATACTAATAGCTGGACTTACTGCCTCGCTGTTGACATGCAGAATGTATTCCGCTTAACCCAATAAACATGGGTGAAATTGTGATGAATTATTGAGTTAGGGCCAAGGCTGTTTATAAAATAAAACTAATTACTGCAACAATCAATCTTTTTTGAAGTATTGAAAAAAAGTATTTTGAGGAAGATATGTCTTGTTGATTAAATATTTATTTTTCGGGGGGGGGGGGGGGGGGTAACCTTGCGTGTACTTTTGAGTTCCTCTTGACGCAAGTACGCCGCGTTTTAAATTCACATTCCCCGCCATTTTTTTCCATCTGCTCATTTGTATTTCGGGCCCAGAGCGGGAAAAAAAAAAAGAACAGGATGCTCGTTATAATGTGCCGAGAGCGATGCGGAGGATAGAGACAAAGACACGGTTTGCTTTGAATCCCGTCAACAACATTATGATAATGAAAGAATACGGTTTGCCGTCAAAGCCCCGGAGAAGATGAGACTGCTGATTACCGGAGACCGGTCGAGTCCCGTTTCATGTCAGAGGCAAACCTGCGAGTCACACGCGGAGTGAATGTAAATGATTTCAGTCTTGGCATGCGGGATGCACGTCTTTTATGAATTATTCATGCCGACACAACGTGGATCCGTCACTGGTTTCTCAGAAAAACGTCTTGTTTCTGAGTAACAACAGTGTTTCCTCTAGGTGTACAGCTTCAGGGGGGCGACCGACACAAGCGCCGACAGTCGGAAAAGTTATCATTTAAAGACGTTCGACATATAAATACAGTACAAATAAAATTATTTAACAAGTTTAATGCAGGAAAAATCAAATTCATTGTCAATATAGCAATCACACAAATGAAAAAAAATGCAAAGAAACGCAAAAAGAACGTGGCAAAAAATAAAATATATAAAAAAATGGCTAAACATGTACAAAATAAGATTATTGCGCTTGTCAAAATAGGTGCAGGCCAATAGATGAGCTAGTTGGTGTGGTTATGGTACTTATAATGTACTAAATATGCACAGCCGCATGCACCAGGATGTGGGCTCAAATGATGTAAGGATGGTGTTGCCTGAAATGACATCATCGTCACATTAGAGAGCCAGACGTCCTTTCTGTGAGACTGGTAGGGAGGATCTAGAAATTTCCGGGACTGGTTTCCTCTCACAACAGTTTATGCCGTCTACTAATTCGACAGAACATTCCTAAAATAAAATAAAAACACTGAGATAAGCCCTTTTTTCATTTTCTATGTACTGCAGTGGTTCTCAAACTGTCCTGCCCCACTTTCGTCCATTCAGAGTTTCTTATTGAAATAACAACTTTTTGTGACTCCTTCATCCGTAATTTTTCAAATGATAGAATTACTTTGCAATCAATTTCAATTACAGCAGATTGCTGCGTCAGACGAAAGACTAATACAAGTTTTAAATCGCTTTCACAGAATACAAATAGTTATATCTGTGCAAAAAAAATGCTTATTGTGGCTACAATTAACCTGTTTTGCACTGAATATATTTTCAAGATAATAACAATAAAGTTCAACCTGTAAAAAACTAAGAGAAAGTAAGTTTAAATATTTGGCAATAAGGAGTTTTACTGAGTTCTATACTGCATATCTTTTCAAATCAACAATAAAGTGCAACCTTTGCAAATCACAACGAGTGCAGATATGTGCGAGTCATCTCGTGTTATCACTATTATACGCCGCAATGAGCTTTCTGCTCCGCATCTTGATACGGCCACTAAATAAAGCTCCATGTTGAGCTCTTATTTTGAAGGGCAACGGCAGGAACGCTGAACACACGGATGGGAACACCTGCCAAGTCGCCAATAAGCAGCGTAACCTGCTAACGCCGTAACTTAAACATTCACACGAAAGTACAGGCATTTCACTCTTTATTTATGAATGACTTAATTTTATGTCTTTGCACTTTGTAATTTGTGAAGTTCTCAATAAAGTTCTTGAAATAGAGAGAAATGACGAGCCGTTGTGTCGATACGATGAATAACAGACGGACGTTTAGTTAAATAACAGAACAAAGCGGAGAACCTTTAAATGACTTCTGTTATCTAAAGAGAAGATTACAGGGGGCGGGGGGGTGACTTCAGGGGGGCGGCCCCCCCACCCTGTTATAATGGCAGAGGAGACACTGAACCCCATAACAACCCATGGCTGTGATGGACATCTCTGTTTGCCTCGCAGCAAGAGGGACCGGCTTCCCCTCTGCGTGGAGTCTCTATGTTCGCCCGATGTCAGTGGGGGTTCCCTACCGGTTCTCCGGCTCCCTCCCACAGGCCCACGACACGCAGCTTCAGAGTCCTACATGATGCACGGCAGTATTGTGCGAAAGAAATTTCAGCTTTTTGTCTAATATTCAATAAACAGGACACACTTTCCTCTGAGCGGTTGAGAGAAAGGAGGGCAACGATAACTGTGAGAGCACACCGTCCATCACCCCGCGTGAGTCTCTGTTCAGCCGTATCGCCCGACTCCTCTTCCTTGGAACGGCATGAAGGCGAATCCCAAGACAAGCCGACGTCTCTACTCGGCTGTAAGCATTTTATCTCACTGCCGCCCACAGCCGTTGCCATGCGTCTCCTCAATAAAAGTTTGCTCTGAAATGTGATTTAAGATGCCGCACTGACTTAGTTTGCCTGGTTTCCTGTGGCTGTTTGTTTCCGAGCCCTGTCGGGGGGGTGGGGTGGGGGGGTGGGGGGGGGGCTGACGACAAAGACACCGGCGGCGTCCTATACGCGGCTGCAGCTCGGAGCACCCTACGGGCTGTACGCCTCCTGTTGGCGCATCAACACAGCCCGACGCCTCAACCACAGCGCACACTTTTTGGGTTCAGCAACACAATGCTTGCCTGCAATGCATGTGGAGGACCAGGGTGTACAGAACTGGAACAAATAGCGATTGTATTCACCCATTAATACATACAACAATTTAAGATGGAGAATGACATCAGGACAAAGTGCAAATTGCACCATAGTCGACACAATATATATTTAACAAGAACTTAAATGCCGACATACAACATGGTGAGGGCTCTATGGGTCAAGAGCCACTCCCGATCCATCTTCTTCTTCTTTTCTGGGGTTTTATGGCGGATGGCATCCAACAAAAGGTGCATTACCGCCAACTACTGTATCGGGGTATGGATCAGAGCGATCTATCCCTCCAAGAGCCACTCCCGATCCATCTTCTTCTTCTTTTCGAGAGGTTTTATGGCGGATGGCATCCAACAAAAGGTGCATAACCACCACCCACTATACCGGGGTATGGATCAGAGCGATCTATCCCTCCAAGGGCCACTCAGGATCCATCTTCACAATGCAGGATATATATATATATATATATATATATATATATATATATATATATATATATAAGGGGTGGGTAAGTCCATAGTTAATTGAATATTGTAGGGGAAACATGTCCTCTGTTCTTAGTGGTATGGATAGACTGCTGTTGAGGACAACCCTCTGGCTGTGGGAACATGGTAGAGTCCACTTCTTTAGTCTTTCTAGGGTGCTGCTCAGTTTTCCTGCCGGATCGAGAACTTTCCTTGGGCCTGTTGCTGGTTCAGCTGCCACGGTACCCAATAGGTTTTACTCTTGATCACGCAAAAGCCCTTCAATCCCCGTCACATCGCAGGACAATGACGCCACCTGTCTATTTAATTAAAACTTAACACCAATGGTTCACTGGTGGACCGTTTTTCTCTGCCGGCCATGCAGAAGGCCCACATTTGATTCTCAGCCAAAATTTCAAAGTTTGGCCAGAAATCTCTGCAAAACAGCCAAGTGTAGTGTGAGTGGCCAAGTGGCAGCCGGCAAGCTGGCTGTGATTCCATGTTTGTTTGCTGCTCCAAATCTGTTCACTGCTGTTCTTTCTACTTGCTATGAGACGTAAACTTGTATACTCCGAGTTCTCTCGCGATCCGATAGTGTAGGACGCATCCCGGGCGCCCAGGTGTGACGCAACCGTCCACGTTGCCTCCACGCAGTTTGCGATACGCACATGACAGGATGCATATTTCACCGGATCAAAAAGTTACGATGATTGAGAATCTTCACCGGACTTATGCTGCGATCACACCAGAAGCCTTGAGAATATTCGCAGCGATATTCACCAAAATTGAAATATTTCGATTAATTTGGCGGACAGTTTTATTAAACTGTATGCCCACTAGCTGTGTGGCTTCGGGGATGGCAAAGAAATGGTTACATCACTTTGGTCCAGTCCGAAATAGCTCAACAATGATTGGATGGATTGGCAATAGTTTAGACGTATGAGACCTCCCGGAAAATAAAACCTACAGTAAAATATCAAATATTTCATCCAAACTGACTTTAGAACGTGGTAAATAATTTGTATGGTGTCAATATAATTCAGCTCAAATCACCCCTGTATTAATTGCAATAGTTAAAAAAATTGCACTTTCTGTTTTTTCTGTTTTTTTTATATCCCTTATTAATTATCATATATTTATGTATGTATTAATTTAAAAAAATGATTATTATTTAAATGTAAAAGTACATATAAAATCGCATGCATCTTTACATAGCCGTACTATGTAAGGATGTGCTTAGTGTAGCGTTGTAGTGGATGTTATATATACTTGTACACTTAAATAAGAAAGTGTGACTACAGAAAGAAATATACAATAATTATGAAGGGATATTATGAAGAATTATCTGGAGGAATGTAAGAGAAATACATTGTTTTATTATTGTACCTGTTTGTGATGACAAATGTAACAATTAACTGTATAATGCATGAGAACAAATGAGACTTCATTGTTTAGATATGAGAGTTAAATTGAATGCCGGTGGAAACCTGACACGTTACTTTTATTTTGAAGGCATTCTTGTTCTCTTATGCTCTCTCTCTCTACACTTTTATTCTGTGTGTACCACCATCCTTAAAAACTCCACAAGCCCGTGGTAGAAACACCACTGCATTGCGACATCACTGGTCATCATTAACTTTGACAGGGCGGCTGACCGTGGCCTCGGAGACTCCAGTTATGCCCGACGACTCCCGCCGACGGCGCGGCGCCGAGCCCGCTCCAAAACTCACAGAACATGTCGTCGTTACAGCAGACGAGCAATTATCAACGTTTCCATCTATTCTGCTCAACCGTGCATTTGAATTTATTCAGCTTTGCTAAGCGCGTTGATTAAGTCCCAGTGATGTTCTATTCAACCCTTTTTTATAAGTCTGCTTTCCCAGCTCTTATTATTCCCCTTGTTAATCCACCATGGCCAGCGTTGCAGTGAAAAAAAACATATTCGCTTTAAAAGTTAAGAAAAAGCTAACCAGAAAGAGATCAAAGTCTATAATTAGATATGTTCTGGAAATGTTCTTTCAAAGTTCATTCAAAGTGAAAAAGCATCACTATTGGGTACAGGCGGTGTCAACGTTAAAGATGTGATTTAAATGTAGAATATATAGTATTGTATCTCCATGATCTCAGTGTAAATGGAGGACATGGACAGTGTGTAAAACAGCAGATGGCACCTTTCCTTTTTCCGTTCTGCGGCGTCATTTTTATTATTATTTTTAAGTCGTCATCCCCGAGAAAACTTGGATACAATAATAGGAGACGAGACAAATGCTTCTCCCGAGAGGATTCCGTTTAAAAAAAAAAAGAAGCTGAGTCGGCAGATGGAAAAGGCTTAAAAGGGAGATGTGATTTATGAGTTTGAATTGTTTTCCGGAGCTCTAACTCTTCTTGTAATTTACTGCGTGTGACCTCTTCGGTGTCGCGGTGTAGCAGTTTGTCTTTGAAAGTGTCAAAAGTGTTCTAAATATCATCTGTGATCTGGAATTTAAAAAATGGCACAGTCACCCGTTTGTCGTCAATAAAGTATACTATGGAAATAGTGGAAATAGGAATAATAACAAGTTTCCTTTTGAGGTGCTCACATCTGGTAGAAGCTATTCATCAAAAGTTGTTTTACACGGCACAATTAGCTGGTAACGATGTCGAGGACCAAAGTTTATGCTGATGATGGCAGTGAATTTAAACATGTCTCGAGTGGAAGATAAAAGCTTATGATGAATATGTATGGCGATCCATCCAATAACCATTTCAAGTGTATCTCAGGAAGAAAAAAAGCCTGGCTACCAAAGTCAGTAGATAACTTAAGAAAACGGTAAGAAAAAAAGGAATAAGCATAATTAATGCCCCAGTAAAACCATATGAAGCCCCGCCTCCTGCCCCAGGTTTCCTATATTAGAAGCCCTTCTTCTGGAGATGCATCAAATAATCGAGTTGGATTTAGGGACCTGCTAAAGTCGAAGAATGGAGAAAAGATTATGAGTGATGTTCATGACACGTCACCTGAGGGCGGCACTGTCACTGGAGGAGAGAAGAAATGGTTCAACGTGGCAACGGCAAGACAATCGGTGACTGCAACAGGAGCGTTAAACGCTTTAATTGTCTTTGTTTGCATGTTGTAGTGGGATACAACATTACAGCCAAGGTAAATTAATAGGGATGCCGTAGAGAATATTGCATTACATTTAAAATTGCAGCAGCAATATATATATATATATATATATATATATATATATATATATATATATATATATATATATATGTATATAAATACATATATATATATAAATATATGTAAATAAATAAATATATATATATATATATATATATATATATATATATATATTTATTTGCTATTCAACACACTGTGAGGCTGCTCAGGCAAGGATTTTGTTTGAAGGAAATCCAAGTTCAGATGAAACAGAATTGCTTCACTTGGCATAGAAAGTTTATTCCATTTACATTTTACAGTGCGTGCGTGTGTGTGTGTGTGTGTGTGTATGTCTATGTGTGCACTGCACTCTCACTTTCTCACTTCCTACTGTAACCGCTCCTGTGTGTGTCCACGTGTGTGGGAAGGAGACGGCTATGTGACACCTGCTCTGGATGTGACACATTTTAATGACTCATTAGATCCTCTCCTAACAACACACTGCTGCACACACAGCACTTCACCGTCAGGAATCACGTGACTAATAGCAGATTTTATGCAAATGGAGCGAAACCAAAGAAAAGAGTGTGTGTGTGTGTGTGTGTGTGTGTGTGTGTGTGTGTGTGTGTGTGTGTGTGTGTGTGTGTGTGTGTGTGTGTGTGTGTGTGTGTGTGTGTGTGTGTGTGTGTGTGTGTGTGTGTGTGTGTGTGTGTGTGTGTGTGTGTGTGTGTGTGTGTGTGTGTGTGTGTGTAATGTTGCTCTTTTGCCAATACGCACTCACCATTTAGTATTTTTGGGGGCCTAAACTCAGATATGAACCAACAACCTCATTAGTATGATAATACTCATATAGCCATAGATGCTGCAACACCATTGGCTCTTCAACATACATCTTTCATACCCATTTGGAAAGGATTCAGGAGGCTCCAGATTACTTCAATGAGGAACACGCGCCTCATGTTTCCCCTTGACGCCGTGACCACCAGAGCTGCAGCACGTCCACCACATCTGCACAGAGCGTGCCGTAGTTGCACCCAAAGTCTAATGAGCTCTAGTTTCGGAGATGTCTATTTCCAGTGAATCCACCCCAGTGGTTTCCTCACATCAGACCCCCCCCTACCTCCCCGACTGATTATCTGTGACTCCGCTGAGAACATGTGATTCTCGCAGCTGTGTTGTTTCTCGTTTGTACTTGGACACGCCGCTCCGTCCCAGCGGTCGGATCGGGGAGCACGCTGGCTCTGTAGAGTAGTCAATTTAGAGGAAACTATTTAACGCCACGGTTTTAGATTGCCGTTTTCACGAGGGGTGTCCAATGGGATCGTCAATAGAATATCTGGCATCAGCAGATAAATAGGCTCAGCTTGCGTATAGAATCCTCAAATTTAACACGGGTTGACTGTGGGTCAGAGGTTTGTAGGTTTGTCTTTCAATCAGAAGGTTGGCGGTTCAATCCCCGCCCTAGTCGATGCATCCTTGAGCAAGACACCCTGAGTTTCTCCCTGTAAAATGAGTTGCTTTGGATAAAAGCATCAGCTAAATGCCATGTGATGTAATGTGACATTCAAAAGGTGGCAGGGGTCTATGTTTAATGTACCTTAAGTTGCTGTTATCAGGGTTGTTTTTACTCTTTTTACTGGCTATACTAGCCCACGGACAATCCTATTCATATCATTTTGCACTATCCTCGTGGAAACCAACATCAACAGTGACACAATCAATGCACACTAATATCTGTAAAAATCTGTATACGCCCTACTCCCTGTGAACATGTTCCCCCTATGTGTATTGTTTTTCTACTGTGATTCTACTGTAAGTTGTGTATGTATGTTTGTAAGTTAAATGTATAAGCTACTGGTTGACCTAAATTTCCCTCGGGATTCATAAAGTATCCATCTATCTATCTATCATCTGTTCATTGTATTTGAAATCTTTGTATATAATGACAGTGTGTCGCAGTTACCGACTGAGCGTAAAGTTCCGTGTACCGTAACTTCTCGGAGGTGGTATTATTCTTCATTCCTGTGTTTGCAAAATCAATAAAAAATATTTTTTTTAAAAGCTGGCAGGTCATTTGGGGTGGACGTACCCTTTTCTAGATTCAGGAATTCATAGTAATTTTGGAATAATGCACGAGTAAAGAAACCCGAGGATGGCGCTGTGATTTTGAATTCCACAGCTTAAGGTCAGCTGCGTGTGGCGGCTACAGTTCCACGCTCTAAGAGCCACTTATTATTACTCACGGTCTTCACTCAGTAGATCAAGTGTCTGATCAATAAATGCTGCTCAAGCCGCGAAATTCTCATTATGCGTGAAGAACGATGGGAGTCAAGCGTGGAACTATTTCTATTTCTATCTCGACGTGAAAGAAAAGTATCTTCTGCCAAGTATGAAAGAGAAAAGAAATTATAGTCGATATTTGAAGAGGAAAAAAAATAAAGCATACACCCTTTGGAGGTTATTGGATCAAGGCGGATTTTCTGGATCATTTAAATATGAAGCTTATGAGGTAACTCAGTCGTAATTGAGTAATAAAGAGCTATGTGGGGGAGAGTCGGAGTTGCACTCTCGTTTTCTGCCACGTCAGACACAACTGATCTTTATTCAAGGGTAAAAACGGTGTTATTTCTCTCTTTGTGACTCTCTGGCAGTGCAGCCTTCTCCTCCGTCTCCTTTCTGCCTCCGATAGCTCTGATGGATGTCCGACCGCGACGGCCTGAAAGTGTAGATCTGAACCTCCGCCGCAGAAACCTCTTAACTTTATTAAACTGTCACGGCGCCATTTGTCACGCAGCTCGCTGACATGCAGTGGGTTTAAACGTGTAGGCCGGAGGACTGGATCGCTCTCTCCGGGTTCACCGCGTCCCGCTCGCTCGTGGCCTGTTAGAAGTCGTTATTACGCCGTAATAAGCGGCGCGTATGTAAATCCACCCAAGAGACGCGGCTGCTCTCGTCTTCATTGACTCGTTGCCGCGACGCCTTGATGCCTCGACGCACTGAGCGGACACGTAACAGCCGTGACGAGGAAAGCCGATGTCTCGGCAAGGAGGAGATAGTGTCGCCGGCGTCTCGGCGAGGGGGATCGAAGGCGGAGGTCGAGCGCTATCGGCCGGAAATCGGGACCTCAACGCAGATCGATCTTCTGCTCTTCGTCGCTGTCTGGCGTCTAACGTTGGCGGCTGCTAACCTATGCTCTCGACCCTGGGAGCCGTCGTCATTTGGTTCTGTCCCGTTGATCGGGCACTGAGAATGTTCCTGAAATGGCAAATCCATCCGCGGAGGTACGTAGATCGATGGGCACATCGCCCTCCGCTGAAGAGGAAAAAGGAGAGCAGACAGCATCCTGTGCTCCAAGTATACCTTCCAGAAGCGTGTGTATTTGGGTGGGTACGCCTTGATTACTTTCTCCACTTATGTACAACTTTCAGTGGGCCAAGGAGTGCTTTGAGGGTCCATAGAGACCAGTAGAGGGCTTCGCTGGAGCTGGAATCCACTACGTTGCTGATGATGAGGCCTTTCATGTCTTTGACTTGCAATAGAAATAAACTATCATGTGGAACCAAAATGAAAAGTGGATCTGAGATTATTTATATGGAGAAAGTTAAGGGTCAAACGTCCAAGTTTCTGACACAAATGACCCCGAAGGGACCCCGAAGGTCTCGTCACGTTTTAATTTGACATTGAAGCTACCTTGGGGACCTTCGATGCTGCAGAGTGTGAAGGGAAAACAGACACACTGATTTAACTGCAGACAGAAGTGAGGATCTGTGTGTTTAACTGCAACGTGGATGCAAACCTTTGACAAGTCTGTTTATTAGAGTCGAACACCCCCCCCCCCCCCCCCCCCGGGCGACACGGCATGAAACACTCCTGTTCTCTCGTTCTTTCGGGAGTCTCCAAGCAACTTCCAAAACACTGGTTTGCATAACAACTACCAACTTCTTGCGAGAAGATCTGACATCTGACATCACTTTTCATAGATATTAAAAGTATCCGTCACTGAGCTGCACACAGTCACTGCTACTCCGTGCATGCTGTGATTATGGATCTATGAGGAAAGACAGACATGTGGGGCAGAAACAGAAGTATCCGTAACTTTCAATTGTTGAGCAAAGTGACAAACGGATGGTCCCTCTTTCTATTCTTACATTCCTTCTTGAACACAACGTCACGCTCGTATAAAGTTCCTCCACCTACACGCCGGCTCGGTGTCACATTCCTCTCTGCTGCATCCAGCTGCTGGATTCAGATGAATTTTCTCAACAAACCTCCGCGGTTCCCCTGACGATTCTCCCGCCGAGTCTCTGCAGACTTGTTAGCTCTCTCACTCCCACATTTCCTGTCAGACCCGGTTCCTCCCTCCAGATTAATACCGGGGACCATGTCTGCCGTGTAGAAGTGGGTTTCCGATGCGTAACTTCCACTCTTTATCTGCCACGTCTAACGCTGCCATCGAACCACCGGGGTTTTCTTTTTACGCCAACACAGGGAATCCTCCCGGAGTCCACAGCATCCTCTTAGAAGAACCACATGGCATCATACATATGTATGCAGGACGGGATCATCAAGTTATGGATAGAATAGCACCACTGAGCTTTTTATATGGTTTATATATATACTTGCACATGAAAATATATGAAAAATAAGTCTATGGTTTTAAATTAATACATAAGAAAGCTAGGATAATCAATAAAGGATATTATGAAGGATATTCAAAGGAATGTATTATGAAAACAGTAGAAAGTCACTTACTGAAAATATGATTATTATATTATTCTTGCAGCTGTACTACTGACAGTAAGATGTTTTACGCTTATTACGACTACGAATGAGATGTATTGACTTTGGGAGGCGGATGGGAGTTTCTACTCAATATATAACAGCAGTTTTTTTAAGCGGAAGTATACATTTTATTTGAAAACTCTTATTGTGAAGGAATGCATATGCGGTATGTTAGTGGGAGGAGCATTGCTGTGTAGTAAGATAAGATAAACCCGCCTCCTGTCGGGGTTAGCCAATAGCATGCTGTGACATTTAAAGGTCTATGCATGTGACCAACATACTAACCAATGATTGGCTCTCAGCCCAGTGACCGGCTGGGACAGATCTATACTCTTCTTTTATTAAATACCTTATATTATAACTTTCGGAAACCGGGACTTTTTCCAGCACCTGGCAGATCTTTTTCGAACTGAACAATGTGATTGCATAATGTGTGGAAGACAATAGTACCACACTACTCTCTCTCTTCTCACCTCACATGTCTCCATATATCCATCTATGAAGTCTTTAGGGAGTGCAAGAAACCTTTTGGTCTGGCTCTAAACTCCAACGTTTACTTTAAACTAGTTGACTGTCAACTCCACACACAATGCGGAGAGATACTGGAGGATCATTTGGACACAACGATCAGATAATACCCGCTAACTGAGGCTGGAAGAAACCTAGTGTGTGTGTGTCCTTAAAGATGACTCCCCCGCTGAACACTGCTCTGCATTCAGACACCAGCTTGTTATTCGTGAAATGCTTCTTGACCAACATTTTACAAAAGATCCAGTTGGGTCCGACTACCTCTGAAGAATGACAACCTGCTCCGGAGCCGCTGACTTGAGATCAGCTCCCAGCGCAGCAGGAAACACAAACACACACACACACACACACACACACACACACACAGCTGTTTAGCATTTGGAGAGCGAGGTCCGCCGTGCAGCCGTTGTTATTATTTCGGGGTTCACGCTGTGAGCAGTTCTGTCTCCGGGAACAGACGAAATCCTGACGAACGCAGTACATCACACCGACGCCGGCTCGCCACATGGCCGCCGCTGCGTGTGGCGAGCGACCGCAAACAAGCGAAAGTGCGGTCAGCGTCGGCTCGGCCCGTCGTGGGCGGAAAGCTGCAGGACTGAAATGATTTTTAATGACTTGCTTTAAAACAGCTCCGAGCTCAGAAAAGAGCCGTGGGGCTTTTTTAGCAGGTAGCAGACAGACACACACACACATACACACACATACACACACACACACACACACTCATCCGTCATCTACTTCACCAGTAGTCGTGCTTTACCTGCATTCCAAGATCCGCAGGTGACGGTTCAGGATGGAGAGAGCCAGGCAACAGCAAACCAAAAAAACAGAGAGAGAGAGAGAAAAGGACAAACAGTGAGCAACCGAACACCAGAAAGACAAACTGAATCACCTTCAGCCAGAATAAACACAGATTTTGACTTTTAAGTTAGTCAAATGTTTGGGCGATTGCGAGGTGGAGATCTCTGGGTCTGGCGAGCAGGTAAAGCTTGAAGAGCTCCACGATGTGGAGAGGAAAAACTGAACACAGGCTCCTGAGGATGGAGAGGGATATCGTGATATGTGGCGTGTTAAATGGTCAATATTCTTCATGCTCTCTGTAGTCGTCTCACAGTGTGATCCACGAGAGAGAGAGAGAAAGAGAGAGAGAGAGAGAGAGAGCACTCAGCCTCCTGTTGCTTCCATCCCTTTATTCTCCCCTCGGCCCTCTCTGTCTGTCTCCTCGCTCTCCCTTTATTCCCCTTCTTTTCCGCCCCGTCTGTCTTCATTGTGTCGGCCGCGCTCACACCGTATTATGTCCTTCGCATCTCGTATTCGGTGAGTCAGGTTGCAACCTCGTCTTCTTCTGAAATATCAAACAATGCTCCGGACTCCATCATCCCAGAGTCCATCGAACGGGCTCCGTGACGCACATACGATACACAAGATTGTTATTATCATTCCAGACTGTTTTCTGACGCAGTGTGTTTCTGTTTAATGAGACAACCAGTTGGTTCTGGTCCTGAATCCAGTTCCCACATCGATGGGAGACGAACCCCTGACCGGCAGCCCTTCCTCCTCTCCTCTCGTCTCTCTGATTGGTCGATTCCTGGAGGAACGACTCACTGTAGTCTTGTAATTCAGTTATGAAGACATGTTAGAGACGCAGCAAACGTCCAGAAGACTAATGAGGAGTTTGATGAGCTGATCTGAGAGCAGTTACGGGACGCATTCTGGAGACGTGCACACAAACAGCTCGACTCGAACGGAGGACGAGGCGGTAATTCATCACAGCGGTGATTTGTTTCAAGACTTTACGGAGGAAAATGAGCCTCAAAGGAAGATGAGAACGCAAACAGCCCCGACTCAACGACGACAGATGAAAGGCTCTGAAAATGACAAAGATGATCGTGTAACGGGTTGTGCATCTTATCAAAGTCACACACGCAACGCTACTTTATTCAATGCAGGGTTCTTACACATTTTCACCAGTGGATTTCCAAGACTTTTCTAGGACTTTAAACCAAATTTCCATGACCAAACTGAAATCTCGGTATAAACATGAACACTGTAGAACATGTTGCGTATTGAGAGCGTAGCTGGCTTAAGTTTTGAACGTCTTTCTTTAAAAAATATATAAATTATTTCAAACTCAGCGTAAATTAACATGTGATTTTAACAAATTTCCATGACTTTCACCAAACTTTTATGATTTAAGTTTTTTTCCTGACTTTTCCAGGCCTGGAAATGACCATTTTAAAATTCCATGAATTTTCCAGCTTTTCCATGACCGTAGGAACCCTGTCCAAGGCAGAGTATCTGACGCTCGTCGTGCAAGTTATTCACGTAAATCGATTCAAACGAGGCCGAGGCGGCCGATGGAAACGTCGAACGGACAGTCACACATCTGTGTCGTCACGACGACCACGCGGTTAAGAAGACATCGATTCATATCAGTAAAGTCGTTGGAACACACCGGCGCCTCCACGGTGACGTCGTTCAACTCTTTAGTTCTGCTTTGAGCCAACGTGAGACATCCGTCCTCGTGCCGCTCGGAGAGGATTCTCACAAAGTGATATTTTAGAAGCCATTGCGGGGGGGAAAGTAAATTCCCATTCCATCGCCTAGCGACATGATAGCTTCTCACAGACCATCGAGCCCCAGCGCCATCAGAAGCGAAGCATCATCATCGTGGCCGGCGGCTATAAAAGGACCGCGGAGGACGTGGAGCCTCGGCTTTTTTATACCTCCACTTGGAGAACACGCGTTTGTCTCTTTCTGGACCCGTTCTTATCTCAGAGAGTGACATTTCAGACGCGAGCGATCCCACAGTCGGGTTTATCTCCCCTCGTGATGGGAGGAGGGCCCGTGGAGGGACGCGTGTCTCGGTGATGTCATTTGAAATGTCAGGTGTTCTGAAACACATCAATCCTCGGATCTGGGACCGGCTCCCGCGGGGTCACGTATCTTAATACATCTCGGGGCCCTGCCGGCTTCCTGTTTGTCGAATGATTGACTTTAAAGTACATCTTGTGTTATGAAGCGTCCGGACCCCTCAGATCATCGGGGAGAAGGCGGCGCCGTGTCCCCAGAGCGGCTCGACGGGGAGGAGCGGCTTTCAGTCTGAAGGCAGCGCAAAGACCATCATAACACATCTCCCGTCCAGAACCCCGTCCGAGAAGCAATGCTCATCGAATAGTATTGGGCTTAGTGTAGTATTACATTTAATAGAGTATTGCATTTATATATAGTATTACATTTAGTGTAGTAGTACATTTAGTTTAGTAGTACATAGTAGTACATTTAGTATAGTAGTACATAGTAGTACATTTAGTATAGTATTACATTTAATATAGTATTGCATTTATATAACCCTATAACCCTTATATATAGTATTACATTTAGTATAGTAGTACATTTAGTATAGCATTACATAGTAGTATATTTAGTATAGTAGTACATTTAGTATAGTATTACATAGTAGTACATTTAGTATAGTAGTACATTTAGGATAGTATTACATTTAGGATAGTATTACATAGTAGTACATTTAGGATAGTATTACATTTAGGATAGTATTACATAGTAGTACATTTAGAATTGTATTACATTTAGTATAGTATTAAATTTAATATAGTATTACATTTAATATACTATTACATTTATATAGTATTACATTTAGTATAGTATTACATGTAATATTGTATGACATTTAGTATAGTATTTTATATTGTACTTCCTGTATTTCACTTTTGTGTGTACTTTATAATATTTTCACATTTGGTCTTGTTGTTGACGTGTTCTATCCAGCTAAACTTGCCTCTGAAAACCCAAATAAAGGGGAAACATGTCGGTTTAATACTCAATCATTTGAAGAACCAAATCAAGTGCATGCTGCTTTTGAAGATATGTTGTGTATTAATATTTAACTAGCGCTAAGAGACAGAGTGAATTACACAGCAATCACAGCACACGAAGAGACTTCCATTGCTCTGGCTCTCACATTTAATATTGAATTAGATGTTTCTAGAAACTTTTTATTTATTCTTTTACAAGCTTTACCAGGGTTCCTTTTTATGTTTTTGCCCTTGGATATTTATTTCAAACAAATTATGGACCGATAAAAGTGCAGCTGTGTTACTTTTACAGTCAATCTTGTCGTATGTGCATAGTGAGGACCAACACAGCCTCACACACCACTCACCAAACACCTTGTTTAGTCGGCGCCCCTTGGCGTCGGATCTCCTCTCACGAGGAACCCCTCTGTGTTGGTCTCCAACATGTCGGGACCGTGGGTCATTGTTTATATTCCTTAAACGCATCGCATGATTCGCATCCTTTCAAAATAACGCTGTGCAATTCCACCCAGTTATCTGACTCATCTCAAGTGGAAACCAATATATTGGAGTTATGTGCTAGAGATGTACGCTTCACTAGTCAGGATGGCTGTTGTAGCCAGAGAGAGAGAGAGAGAGGACCCAGATGCCAACAACGTTCCACAGAAGATTGAACCAACCAACCAACCAACCAACCAACCTACCTACCAACCTACCTACCAATCTATTGACCTACATACCAACCAACCAATCTACCAACCAACCTACCTACCAACCAACCTACCTATCTACCAACCTACCTAACTACCAACCAACCTATCTACCAACCAACCAACCTATCTACCAACCTACCTAACTACCAACCAACCAACCAACCAACCAACCTACCTACCAACCTACCTACCAATCTATTGACCTACATACCAACCAACCAATCTACCAACCAACCTACCTACCAACCAACCTACCTATCTACCAACCTACCTATCTACCAACCAACCAACCTATCTACCAACCTATCTACCAACCAACCAACCTACCTAACGAACTACCAACCAACCTATCTACCAACCAACCAATCTACAAACCAACCAACCTAACTTACTCCCAACCAACCAACCAACCAACCAACCAACCAACCTACCTACCTAACTACCAACCAACCAACCTATTTACCTACTAACCAACCAACCAACAAACAAACAGGGTTTAAATACACAGGTGGACACAATGAGGGCGGGGCTTGCAATAACACAGGAGGAAACAACCAGGACCAGGGCAGACAACCACAGGGACAGGAAGTGCAGGGAAACAGTTGACACGAGAGACAGGGACTTCAAAATAAGACGCTTCATAAAGTGAGCCACACATAAGGCATCAATAAACATGACGCACACACACACACACACACACACACACACACACACACACACACACACACACACACACACACACACACGTGATTACTGTACACAAGATGTTAAGATGCTGTAACAGCCGGATCCTCTCCTCCAAACGTCTGATATGAGAAGCTATACTTCACTCTGATGCCGCCTGCCTGAAGACACACATCGTGTTTACAGATGGTGTTTGTATAATTTCCTCTGCTCAGAGTTTTGATCTGATCTGTCAAAATCAATGAAACACAACAGGTTTCCTCTCAGTGGAGGACGGAACCCATAATGAGAGGGTACCCAGCGTGTGATTGGCTCTCCCAGGAATACCAGTGATGTCACAGCTATCAAGTCATCCACTGATCCGAGTTCAGTGGATTCAGACGATAACTGAACTGAACTTGTCCCTGATATTCTGGGAGAAGAAGTCAAAAGATGGTAGATGAGGGGGCGGAGTCAGAGCGTCATCAACTCGGAAGGATAAGCTGATTTTGTTCGTCTAACTCAGTGGTTTCCAAAGTGGGGGTCGCGACCCCTAGGGGGGGCACGGTGGTACTACAGGGGGGTCGCGGCTTCATCACCAACCCACACACACAGACGCACACATACACAGGTAAAACAATATAAAATAACCAACGTGACATGCACTGTGTTCCAACCACGCCACCAGAGCGGCTCATGTCACAGACCGACGTGGCAAAACCAGCGAGAGATAGAGCGAGCGAGAGCGCGAGCGAGCACGCGCGCGAGCGAGCACAGAGCGCGCGGGCGAGAGAGAGTGAGGGAGCGCGAACGAGAGAGAGAGACACACAGCGACACAGAGCGAGAAAGATACGCAGCGACAGAGAAAGATAAAGATAAGAGAAGGAAGTATGTACAAAGATGGACAGATTTGTGACTGGTCTAAATCAGGGGTGGTCACACTTTTTCAGCATGCGAGCTACTTATAATGTGACCAAGTCAAGACGATCGACGGGGGGTGCTAGTGACTTTTTCTCTGCTCCGCCCCGACGATGCGCGCAAACCAGCGAAGCTTTCTTGGCGCGAGACCGCAAGCGGAGGACTGTTAACGCGACACGGAGTGACAGAAATGACACGCTTCTGCTGTAATCTGGCGCTATAGAGGAAGTTACTCGGGGGCGGGCACATTTATTTTTCTGTGATGCGATCTACCAACACTACGCCGCGATCGACGTATTGAGCACCCCTGGTCTAAATGAACTGAGAGTAGCTCTCTCCAACCAGCAACCCCGCTTTGACAAAATCTGTAAAGCAAAGCAAGCCCACACCAGTCACTGATATATATGAATAGGAATATACATAGGAATATGATCACAAAATAAAATGTACCATGTAGACCTGCACACCTTGTTCATAATTGTGTTATTTTATTGTTTGAGAAAACCTGCTGTTCAATGTGAGGAAATACAGTATATGTTGTTTGCACTTTGTTTGAAATTAAGTTAATTGTATTTACAAATTATTTTATATATTTTTTATTTTATATATATTTTATTATTGCTATTTTTTTCTTTCAGTGTACCAATGGCTGAGCAGCTTTTAGTGGACCAATGGCTGAGCAGCTTTCAGTGGACCAATGGCTGAGCAGCTTTCAATGAACCAATGGCTGAGCAGCTTTCAATGAACCAATGGCTGAGCAGCTTTCAGTGGACCAATGGCTGAGCAGCTTCCAGTGGACCAATGGCTGAGCAGATTTCAGAGGACCAATGGCTGAGCAGCTTTCAGTGGACCAATGGCTGAGCAGCTTTTTTTTTTTTTTTTTTTGTATTCTATTAGTGTTCAAAATCTCACATACACATATTTAAATTTTTCAGATTATTTGTACATAGAGAAGTACAGGCTAAAAAAAGAGAAGAAAAAAAGAAGAAAAAAAACACATGCAAATAAAGAAACAATACCATAGTAATAAAACTAATAATAATAATAAATAAAGTAGGGAGAATTTTCCATAGAGTAAAGAAATACAGTCAGGCCATTTATCTGTGACATAGTTGCACCACTTTTGCCAAAATGTTTCTGTTCTTTGATTGACATGAGCTGTGATCTGCTCCATTCTGTAGATATCTGTTACGATGTCTCTCCAAGATGTAATTGTAGGACACTCTGGTAGTAACCATTTTCTAGTAACAGACTTTTTGCTGGCCACCAGCAATGCATTAATCAAGAGTCTGTCCCCTTTCGGCCAACTCTGAGGTAAATTTCCAAGGTACAGAATCTTAAAGTCCAAAGGGATGTCCTCGCGAAAGATGTCCTGTAAAGTATTGTGTACCGCCTTCCAGAAGTGTTTAATGATGGGACAGTCCCAGAAGATGTGATAATGGTTTGCGCTTTGGTGTCCACATTTTCAAAACTGAAGAATAAACTGTGAAGTGATATGTACTTATTTTAGAAAGAAATAAAAATATTTTATACAGTTCATGCATTATAATGCAATTCAAAAATTTGGGCTCGGGTTGCGGGTTGCGGGGGGGGGGGGGGGGGTCGTCCAATGTTCCTATATCATCAAAGGGGGTCTTGACAGAAAAAGTTTGGGAACCACTGGTCTAACTAATGTGAACCCCGCCAAGTCAAACTCTTTGTGTGTCTAACACAGTTAGCTAACTAGAATGGGCACTCGGTAGAGCGCATACCTTCGCATATCACAAGATTGAATTATGAACTATTTGGCACTAGTTTCACGCAAATCGGATGCCAATTAACCGAGATATCACAAATTTACGTTTTTCTCCTTTTCGTGACCTTGACCTTGACCTTTGACCCAATCACTCCCAAAAACTAATTGATTGTTCCTTGGGTCATGACCAACCATCCCACCATAATAATCGGCTCAGTTTTGTCTGATTTAGACGAATAACGGACAAACGGACAAATGGACATATTCACAAATAAATACACGCCGGCCAAAACATTACCTTCTGCATTTTCAATGCAAAGGTAATGAGGTGCCATATCAATTAAAAATTAATTAGTTAATTATTTTTTGGATTAAAAAGCAAATTTTTGGGAAGATTGGATGAAATCTATTAAAAGGTTTTACTCTGTTCTGCTAAATACGATCTAAATTGTGGCCAATGAGTTTGACCTACCATACGATATATTATATTATTCATTAAATTATATTCAATATGAAGATTCATTTTAACCAAGGACTTCTTCAGACAGGTATTCGTGAGGTATTCTCTCCACAGATTGAAATAACCTTTATCTCCAGAAGGTTAAGTGTTTTAATCAAAATCAAAAGTCAAAATTATTTGGAGCTCTCCGAGCGCCGCTCCACATTTCACTGGAACGGGTTCAACAGGGTTTGGGTTTATCGTGAAAATTAAAAAAGAGAACAATACTGTGAGACGACCACAAACACCTCGTTGGATAATGATAATGACACAAGGAAGAAGAAGAAGAAGAAGAAGAAGAAGAAGAAGATTGTTGGAAAAGAAGAGGAAGAAGAAGACTTGCACAAGATGAAGAAGATGAAGAAGATTGTTCAAGAAGAAGACTGTTGCACACAAAGATGAAGAAGAAGACTGTTCAAGAAGAAGAATAAGAAGAAGACTGTTGCACAAGAAGAAGAAGAAGAAGAAGAAGAAGAAGAAGAAGAAGAAGAAGAAGAAGAAGAAGAAGAAGAAGAAGAAGATTGTTGGACAAGATAAAGAAGATGAAGAAGACTGTTGCACAAGAAGAAGAAGACTGTTCAAGAAGAAGAAGAAGAGAGTTTAAAAGATGAACAAGATCCTCTGAGATGGAGAGAAGACACCACACACACACACACACACACACACACACACACACACACACACACTGTACCACGTTGCCCGTCGCCCTCATTAGACACATGGAGCTGTCTTTAATGTCCAGCCTGCTCGAGTGTTCCACCCCAAAGGATTCTGGGTAAATTGTGACCATCTGGCATCGACTGCAGCCCGGCGACACAAACGCACAACGAGTCTCGACGCCTTTGACGGCGACACAACGCGCTCCTCATTTCCCGCTCTTCCACATTCAGGGGAAATAGTTGCATCACGCGGTGAAATATTTTAATTTGCTTTGAGACCAAAAGCAGATTTGACATTCTGCAACGACATCCGCCCGTTGTGTCACAAACAGACGCCTCCGAACGCCGCTGTGTGTTACCGCGTTGTGCGTCGTCACGGAGAACCCTAAGAGGGTGAAGATCAGCTTTATATGGCCAGGGTCAAAGGTCAACCCGCCTGTGGTCTGGTCCGCTGACCTCCCAGCTGATGACGCCACACGCCGGTTCTTTCGGGTTCTGTGTGGCTGAGTTTCGGGGACCACCAGGAACCCGGCTTCTATTGGCTCTCCGTGAGCCAATAGGAGGTCTTTAGGGCCGAGACCCGACGTCATCAGTGCGTGTGTGCATCTATGTGCGTGTGTGTGCATAGGTGTGTCTGTGTGTGTGTGTGCGTGTACGTATAGGTGTTTGTGTCCGTGTGTATCTGTTTGTGTATGTGCATAGGTGTGTGTGTGTGTATGTGTGCATAGGTGTGCAGGTATGCCTGTGTGTATGAGCCTTTGTGTGTGACTGTGTGTGGGTGTATAGGTGTGTGCGCGCCTGTCTGTATCTGTGTGTGTATGTGCATAGGTACATGTGTGTCTGTGCATCTATGTGTGTGTATGTGTGCGTAGGTGTGTGTATGCGTAGGTGTGTGTATGTGTGTGCGTAGGTGTGTGTGTAGACTCAGTGCTCACATCGATTAAAGAACACATCTTCGCAGAACAGTCGCCATGAAAGTCTTTCTGGGGGGAAAGAGAAGAAGAAGAAGAAGAAGAAGAAGAAGAAGAAGAAGAAGAAGAAGAAGAAGAAGAAGAATTATTTCTGAAACAGGAATTCATCCACTCAGAGAAGTTCAGAGATTTAGTTTTAAGTGACAAAAAAACAGCGATTAGAAGTTCAGATATTCAACTTCAGAAGGACGTTCTCTCAAGTCGTCACGCTCCTTAGAATTAGACGTTTAAAAATGCAAAACTTGTAATATTTTCCACATCCTCTGAAATTGTAAATACTCTCAAGGAGAGAAAATGACAATATTCATCAACACGAGTCCCAGAGAGAAGCAGCGACCCCCCCTCCCCCCTCCAGCCTCAGATACATACATGGATTACATTATTGAAATATTCCCACAGCAGTATTATTTATTGCTTATTTCCGTGGTTTAAATAGCTGGCGGCTATCGGTACAGTGGTGCTAATCCCATTATGAATGTTTCTGGAAGTGCAGTCAGCCCCCCCCCCCCCCCGGGCTCTGAAGGATTACATGAATTTAGAGCTGCTCAATGAGCATCGGCACATTGACGAGGCCTCTGGACTGCATCGCATATCTAGTGCGCACACACACACACACACACACACACACACACACACACACACACGCTCTTTGGGGAGCATTGTGCTGCTGCTCGCGGAACACAGCTGGAGGTCACGTTTAAATAACTCCAGTTATTCACCGACACTGACTCTTGATGAACAGGCGTCTCCTCGAGGCGTCGCGGCGACAGACGTGGAGACGCCGACCGACACGAGGCGTCACGGCGCAGGTGTGCGTCGTTGACACGGAGTCCGCCGATTCAAACGATACACACTCGGGATCCGTGATTTGTTCACTTGCATTTCAGAAATATCTGCTTGAAATGAGACCGATGAAAAGTCTGGAATCGTCCACACACCTGTGACGACCCCGAGGGCTCGAGACTTCAGGTGAGAGGCGTGACGGTCAGAGAGGAGGAGGAGGAGGAGGAGGAGGAGGAGGAGGAGGAGGAGGAGGAGGAGGAGGAGGAGCTCCGCCTCGGGGTCGCGTGGCGCCCGCTCCTCGTTCTCCACCGCGGCCGCAGGCTGCCGACGCCGTGCAGCGGCTCTAATGGAGGGACGCCGTTTAACACCGGCAACCAAGCAGCCTCAGGCTGAGCGTGTGTGTGTGTGTGTGTGAGTGTGTGTGTGAGTGTGTGTGCCTGTGTGTGCGTAGGTGTGTGTATAGGTGTGTATCTGTGTGTGTATGTGCATAGGTGCGTGTGTGGCATCTGTGTGTGTATGTGTGTGCCTGTGTGTGTGTATCTGTGTGTGTATGTGCATAGGTGCGTGTGTGGCATCTGTGTGTGTATGTGTGTGCCTGTGTGTGTGTATCTGTGTGTGTATGTGCATAGGTGCGTGTGTGGCATCTCTGTGTGTGTATGTGTGCCTGTGTGTGTACCTGCGTGTGCGTAGGTGTGTGTGCATGCATAGTTGTGTGTGTGCCTGTGTGTATGTGTGTGCGTAGGTGTGTGTGTATGTGTGTGTGTGCGTAAGTATGTGCCTGTGTGTGTGTTCCTGTGTGTGTGCGTAGGTGTGTGTGTATGTATGTGTGTGCCTGTGTGTATGTGTGTGTGTGTGCCTGTGTGTGCGTATAGGTGTGTGTGTGTGCATAGGTGTGTGCCTGTGTGTGTGTGTGTGTGTAGATGTGTGTGCGTGTGGACCTGTGTTTGACATTAAACTAACACACTATGACGTGGTGCAACCTGTGGAGCGTGAGCCGATGGTGGTCCGCCGTGTGTCTGTAGCCCGGTCTCACTCTCAGCTCCTCTGAGGGACACACACCACCGAGGCCTCCCCGGACACACACACACACACACACACACACACACACACACACACCACGGTCTACATCATTAATGTCCAGCCTGATGGCCGAGCATCAGCATCTAGGCCTGACTCCATAATGAGATGCAGCGTGACGAGTCTAAAGCAGCGCCGCGTGCAGAACACAGACGGCGTCGGGTTGAAGTTGATCTGCAGCATCCTGGAGAACCAGGAGCGTGTTCTACTCACGGAGAACACGCGCTGTGTGCAGCCCGCGGGCGGCTGGAGGCTCCAGAGAGGCAGGAACAATATGGAGCCCCGTGTGTGTGTTTGTGTGTTTGTGTGTGTGTTTGTATTTCACATTGAGCCGTTTCATCTCCTCCCTCCTCTCACCCCTCCATTGTTAATGTGAATCTCTCTCCCTCACCTCTCCCTCTCCTCTCTCTCTCTATGTCTCTCTCTCTCCCTCCCTCCCTCTCTCTCCCCCTCCCTCCCTCTCTCCCTCTCTCCATCTCCCCATCTCTCTCCCTCTCTCTCTCCTCCTTCTCTCCCTCTCCCTCTCTCTCCATCTCTCTCTCCCTCTCTCCCTCTCTCTCCCTCCTCTCTCTCTCTCCCCTTTAGGGCGCCGGCGGCTCTGATCAGGTGACGCGATGCTCGCCTCATTTCCTGTCGGGGGGGAATCGATTGGCCACATTTAATCAAATGGCTGGAAGCTAATGACTTTAGTGCATCCGGGGGCGGGGCCAGGGGGCGGGGCCAGGGGGCGGGGCCAAAGGGCAGCGACTCGGGTCGGCGTCGGACGGGAAGAACCGGTGGGCGTGGACGTCGCTCCCGGTGGAAAAAAAACAAACAAACACTCGAAGGACACGGAGACGGAGGACGTGTCCGAGGACGTGTGGAAGGAACACACTCGACGAGGAGCGTTACCTACCGGAGAGCGCCGAGCACGTTTACAAAGTCTCGATATGCATCGCCTGACCTCGCTTCTTCTTCTGACACGTCGTCATCGACAACCGCGACGTTAGAACAAACAAAACGACATTAACGTGACTTAATGATCCACTAAATGTCTCATTTCAGAACAGAACGACATCACAGGAACACAAAGTGCCTCCGGGTTTATTCCACGTCCCCACGGTGCTCCGTGTCTTCCTTTCTTTTGAATCATGGTGTTCAGGGTCTGGTGATCAACATTAGGATGATTTTTAATAATATATGCCGCCGTCTGGTTCTCTCCACCGTGAATACATAATGAGTCCGAGTGAAGAGCGAGCTGTGGAACCTTTGTTGTGAAACATGAATGTGAATTAAAATCAACTCGATTTTTTTAACCCTCCTGGTACCTTCAGATGGACAAACATCTTTTACCCTTTTTGACCACGGCAATTAAAACCTCCAGAAAATGATTAGAATTAATATTGTTTCCCAAGTTTAAGTGTCAGGTACTTTATGTTTGTTTGTTGACGATCTAAATAGCCCTTTAAATACATAAAAATGTTGATATTTCTTATATGTTTGACACTGTAAATGACATTTCTGTTCAAGTAAACATTACTGATATATTTTAAGTTGCAGAACATGTAACATTAGTAAGCCCGATTTTTAAGTAGGCGATACTAGTCAAAAGTAAAGCTTGAGTAAAGTTTTAAGTACGCCTTACTCATTTGGTTTAGTTACTGAAACTCTACAAATCTACAATACATATACAACTTTACTTGCTTGTAACGAGTTTACTTTACTTGATTCTTTTAAGGCAATCGGTTTGCATGCTTTTTTTAAGTAAAGTTAACTTATTGGATTTTACAGTGTGGGGTCAAATTGGCCGATGCGTACAAGTTCTGTACAGGACAATGAAAAGATATCAACATGTGAATTTGATGTTTTCCCGATGAAATATGAAGCAAAAAACATGTTGTCAATCATTTTTTACATATTGAATGGGGTCAAATTGACCCCAAAGGTAATAACAGGTGCTACAGTTGTACATGTTGAGGACTTTAAGGCGCGTTACATCGCTGCGTCTTCATGCTCCAGCTGGAGGCTCTGACATGCAGACGAGCCAGGAGGAGGAAGATGAGGAGTGAAGATCAAACGCAGGGTTCTTACACATTTTGACCAGTGGATTTCCAGGACTTTTCCAGGACTTTAAACCAAATTTCCATGACCAAACAAACATGAATTTAGAAAATGTTGCGTATTGAAATCGTACGCCGGCTTATATTTTGAGCGTCTTTCTTTAGAAAACATATTAATCATTTTAAACTCGCCGTAAATGAACACGAGATTATAACATGTCCATGACTATTCCAAAAATGTTATGATTTTAGTTTTTTCCATGACTTTTCCAGGCCTGGAAATGACCATTTAAAAATGCCATGACTTTTCCAGGTTTTCCGAGACCGTGTGAACCCTGTCAAACGGCTCACTCTCACTGGGTGGAAGAGCTGCAGGGTGAATGGATGGAGGAGCGTCACGTGGCAGCGGGTCATAGGAGGCGTCTGAAGACGGGAGGACGCGGCTGGGTACAGATTGAGTCCTTGGACAGACGCACAGCCTCAACGTGCTGAGGTCCATTAGTGTGAACTCACTCTGGAGGGTCAGTACATGTGGCACGACACCTCGAGGAGGGGAACACTTCGTCAACATTGCGTGAGCGAGAACAAAGAGAGACGGGACGACCTTCACGCCTCGTCAACCCCGATGCTGGAAGACGGGATGTGAAGAAGAGGAGGTGGAGAGGGGAACGGAGGGAGAGAACGGGGATGATAACAGATGATGAGACTCGTCTTCATCAGTCTGATGCACAGAAGGTTTCTAGTCCAATCGAGACATGACCTCTGACCTTTACATCTGCCGTCTGTCCTACTCGACATCACCGCTCTGTCTGACTTGACACATTTAGCTGTGGAGGTGCTCGATGTCCAGAATGATATATATATATATATATATATATATATATATATATATATATATATATCCCAAGTTCTATGAAAGAAATACAACTTTTTATTAGCCACTATATATAAAAAAGTAAAAAGACAATATTTTTCAGAAATAATTAAGGACAATAAAAGACATTTTTAATTTGACCCTCTTTCAGGTGCTCAATGTTTCAAATTATATTTAAACAAATATTTGTTCTTCTATATAATTGTGGATTATATATATATATATGCAAAACTATATAAAAGGAAGACAAAAACAATTATATATATATCTCAACAAAAAGAGTGAATGTGCAAGAGGATGATTTAAGTGCCAAACAACAATTAAAGTGGCTAATAAAAAGTCCAAAAGTCTATTTCTTTGAAAAGGTCAACGTTTTCAATCCGAACCTCTTTCGGGTTAATTAGTTGCATTATTTGACAAGATGACATTTAGAACATCTTCAACAAGGTTTGATCAGCACTGTGTTGAACATGTGGACATTGAGCTCATGACGCTTTGTCCAACTTGAACACCGCTGGTTTTTTAATATGAACCTAATCTGAGGCCAAGAACGTCCTGACAACATATCATCAGGTCCAGACTTCAACACGAGCACTCAAACATTCCCAGATAACGTCCGGACTGTGGAGGAAGATAAGGCGGTGACACTGGTTGAGTCGCTGGGAGCTTCAGCTTCAGGAATCTTTAAACGTTCCTCTTTAAAACCCTCTCACATCTTCCGTATCGCCCCCCGATTGGTACACACCGATCAGCCACATCATAACCACAATTGATTCAGCGCTCGTAAAATAAACTGCAGTTGACCCTGAATCTATAACCCTCGATACGAACATGAATCAGCGTTGATTATTATCGAACGGAGGTCCGGCTGAGGCCATCGACCGCCGCCGGAGACCGATCGCGTCCTCATCGACTCCGATAAGTGAAAGACGAGAAGCGATGCTCCGTCAGCGCGTTATGATGGCTCAGAGGCGCTCCGTCTCTTTATTCCTGGCTGTGGTCAGAGCAAAGAGAGCCGCCGCCAAACACACGACCGATGTGCGAAAGGCGGCTCGGCGTCTGACCACGAGACGACGAAATGTGACGCTGACCAGACGTGGACACGGCGCCACTCTGGTGCTCCTGTAGTCCGCTAACGTCGCCACACACACGGTGAGACAGGTGTTACTGCATGCACTGAGACACACACACACACACACACACACACACACACACACACAGGTGGGTTAAAGCTGGGAGTCACACAGGTGGAGCGGAACTAAATACATCTACTCACATGGAACGATGATACTTGTTTTTCACTGCATCCATTTGATAGATTAAGTCACTGGTAGAAAGATATATATATATATATATATATATATATATATATATATATATATATATATATATATATATATATATATATATATATATATATATATATATATATATATATATATATATATATATATACGAGGGCAAAGGGAAAAACTGCCCCTAAGAAATATAATTTTGCCCCTGATATCACGAGTAGATAATTTCAATAATTTAATAGCGTCTTGTTTTTGTTATTTGTTGTGTGTGTCCTATCTGTGTTGCCTTTACTTGGTAGGTACACACACAAAACAAACAATACATTTATTTTTTTATTATAAACAAAAACAAAAGAAATAAGTTATAATTGTTAATAGTTGTCTAAAGAAAAATAATAATAAATAATCACAAAGAAATACAATTAAATATAATCGTCTGATTCATGTTTGTTTTTTGTTCCAAAAATATAGCAAAACACTTTGAATCTGTAGACGACTGCCCGATAGTCTTATAATTGACATTTTAATGACATTTTACTGTAAGCCTAAATAAGTATATTAATTATTTTTGAAAAAAAAGGTTAAATGTTATTTCACAAGTTTCAAGAAGGGCCCACACTTTATTTTTAAATTCTCCTGGATTTCAGGCGTGGAAGGCGTTAACAACATGTGTATCGCACTATAACAGCTGTTTGTGATGTGTGTGAGAGGACTGCACATCCTGAAAGACAGGAAGAGGAGAAGAAGACTACAAAAGACTACAACACCCAACCAGGCTGACACCTTCTGCTTCTCCAGAGAACCACCAATTCCGCTGTAGAGGATAAAACATTGTGTGTGTGTGTGTGTGTGTGTGTGTGTGTGTGTGTGTGAGAGTGTGTGTTATTAGGAGAGCTGTTCGCCCGGCTCTCCTCAGGGTGTGCCATCACAAAGGTCTCAGAGGACTCTGTGCTTCCTATTCATCTGGAAATGAATTGAACAGAAGTCTCTTGATGAACAGATTCCTCACATGTCAAAGAAATGTCTTACACGTATATATTTATGCAGGAAGAGCTGTCGTCAACCAATAGTTTTACTACTGTTATCATCTTGAGTCACACAGACCAAGGTCTTCACCACGGCTCTGAAAAGCTTCATATGCTGAATATAGTTACATTAATAGAGTGCATAGGGTATCATGTCTTCCACATGAAGTCCAGTCAGAGGCGAGTTGTCAGGCGGAGTTCCATGAGCTCTTCCTCCAGCGTGTCCGTGGTCACTGCCGGTGGTTTCCAGAGGGACCGTCGAGTGGACTCTGATGTCTCTCTGCTCTCTGCACTAAAGCTCTGGAACAATCTGGACGGGTCACTTCAAGTCTGCTTCACTTTTTTTCGAGCCTTGAGGGCCGGCAGTTGTTGGTTCTGGAGGATAGTTTTTATTTATGTCCACTGGCTGTTAGTTATGATCTCTGGTTAAAAACTTCTCTCATCTCTCAGATATCCAAAACTTTACTCTATTTATTTAATATATAAATAGAGATGCAATATAATCATATATATATATATATATATATATATATATATATATATATATATATATATATATATCTAGAGAGAGAGAGAGAGAGATGCAATATATTCATATATATATATATATATATATATATATATATGTTTATATAATTATATATATAAATATATATTTATATAATTATATATTTATATAATTATATATATATATATATATATATATATATATATATATATATATATATATATATATTAAAGAAGAAAAAAAAATAACAATATATATATATATATATATATATATATATATATTTAAATCTAATCCGTACAAAAGCCTTGACATGATTAAATGATAACTGAAATACTTTAAATGGTGGTATCAGTCGGAAGAGGAGATCTCATCTCCAGTGAAATGTCACATGTCAGAGGTTGAATGAGGTCGAGCAGAGAGAAACGTCTTCGTCCTGCACGGCTGAGAGCAGAAAGACCTGCATACAGATGAGACATCATCTCAGCAAGTGGGACATGCGGCTATATTGATATTAATAATGGAGTATCTTCTTGTTGGGAGGAGGGGGGGGGGGCTGCGGGGCGGTGCAGGAACACACACAAGACAAGGGGGGCATACAATGCATCCATATTTCATTACGATACTACGGAGCAGGAGATACAATACGGCCGCTTCCCAGGAACAATAATAAAACGTTCAAGGTCTCAATTACAGGGCGACGCGTTACACTCATAACTAATGTCGGAGCAATATCCTGACCGGAGGCTAGACGTGGATCTGGAGGGCCGATCCCGCACCTGGCAGCAGGTACCGTACGGTTGGCGGCGTGAATATCTATTCATAAGGAGTCAGACGCTGCCGTTACCACATTGTGGTAAAAGAGGTTATTTTAATTGTGAGGCTGAACTAAAACCACTTCTATGTAACGGAGATGCTTCAAACTAAGTTGTGTTTTTAATAT
This sequence comes from Liparis tanakae, assembly GCA_036178185.1. NCBI lineage: Eukaryota > Metazoa > Chordata > Actinopteri > Perciformes > Liparidae > Liparis > Liparis tanakae. The sequence continues at coordinate 3,357,803 of CM070099.1, forward strand.
CTGGCGGATACGAACGGCCAACTTAAGCGTTGCTGGCCGGTCCGACAGATAAGTCATTGTCTGCCCACTCCACTTTATTAATTCAGATATGAGTTGTGGTCCCATCATCACTCATGCTGTCTGGGTTGTGCTCGTGAATATTAATACGTGGCCAGCAGCGTTTCAGAGCACGGCCTCGCTGTGGAGTCTCTATAATACTCGTAGTGATCGATCGGCAGGGGCGGCCATGGCGTGGAAATCAATCACACAATATATAGATAATTATTATTGCTTTTCCTTCTTTTCTGGTCACTCCATATTATTGTTCCTGCTCAATACTGAACATTTAGTTGTGATGATTATCAAGGGGCAACACACGTTCTGATATTAAAATATAGTATTGAATGTGTGTGTGTGTCGAAATATCGTGTAAGGAACACTTCATCTGCAGATATAAAAGGAATAATATTAATTTCATGTTTTTTTGTATTTTATCGACATATGTGACAATGTGATATATTTATATAATTATATATATATATATATAAATATATATGTATTAAAGAAGGAAAAAAAGAAGCTTAATTCCTTCTCACGAAGAACGGAAGTGGCTGCACGTTTTTATTAAAATATATATTTATGAGGTAAACAGTCCATTTCCTGTGATTGATCACTTATATGCGATATAACGGAGTCTTTCTTAAGCAAGGAAGCAATCTAAAAAATATATTGTATTAAAAGGAAAAGTGTCCACAGTGCAGCCACATCACAGTAAATTAAATGATCATTATTAAAAAACAGTCAGGCTCTTTATTGTTGAGCTGATAAAGAATATATGTAGATATTAAGAAAGTAAACACCAACAATTAAAGTACGAGACTTACTGGAGAGAGAGGGTCACACACGTGTTCAGCAGTGTTATGTTTTTTAGTCACACTCCCTGTTTTTTATATTTTAACCACCTTTTATTCATGTTGAAATTGTAAATATGCGACCCGAGTTGTTTTTCTGCTCTTTTTGAGAGCAGTTGTATTAAAAACTCCCGACTCCGTCTTCAGTGCGGCTGCATTCATGGAACTAACCTCACCAACAAACACATGCAAATAGTTTAACCTTCAATTTCAGCTTCAAATATCAGGCCAAAAGAAAGCTTCTCTAGGAATGCTTCATTACCTTCGCGTTCAGCGGAAGGTTATGTTTTGATCGCTGTGTATTTATTTGTCTGTGTGTGTCTGTGTGTGTGTGTGTGTGTGTGTTTGTGTGTTATTCACATAACTCAAAAAGTGTTAAACTGAATCGTATGAAATTTGGTGGGATGATTGGTTATTATCTGGGGAACATCTGATCAGATTTTGGGATCGATCGGGTCAAAGGTCAAGGCCAAGGTCATGAAAAGGTACCAACATAGTGGCTAGTTGGTAGTTTTTCTAAGGAATATCTTGTTGTCTGCCGCCTGTATGAACGAGAGACATTTAAATAAATATGCGTTGGACCATCTGTAACCTCTCTAATTAATAATCTTTGGTAGTCAACTGATACGTGGAGTGTTGGATGGCATTCCCATTGTTGTTTTCGCTTATTTTGCAGATAATTTCGATACTGCCAAACAAACACATTTCCTTTCATACTTTCTAAGACATTTTTCAATTATTTATTGTACATGATTAATTAGCTACTTAATCAGCAAACATCATGTTTCAAAGACATTATGGAGGAAGTGGGAAGGAGCTTCAAGTCCTTCACTGGACACGACCAGCTAAAGAAACCGCGTTAGGGATTGTGAGTCCCTGCAAAACGAGTGAATTATGAATCAATACATGGAAAGTCAGATGTTTGACGAATGAGACGTCGATCATAAATCAGTTGGAGTCGAAGTGGACATTTAAAAATGAGCTTAACGTAAAGTCTGATGACTTTTCTCTGATTTAAGGATTTCAATTAATCACAAAGAGAGGACAAGATTATCAAATTGAACAGCCGAGATTCTCCTCACTGAATATTGTTCAGACGGAAACAAATGGAGCTGATTAAGTGAAGGAGGCTCAACAACCGACTGAACATCTGAGCTCAAGTCTCTGGTGTGTGTGTTGTGTGTGTTGTGTGTGTGTGTGAAGCATTGTGACCACAGAGGAAACAGTAAGGCCGTTACTCCAGATATTAACCCTCATAAACCGGCTACTGGACGACGAGTGTGTGACTCTCTGCTGGTGAGTTTACTGAATTATATACAAAAAGGAACTCTCTGAGTTACTGCGAGAAAACAGCATTTTTTTTGATATAATTCATGTTTCCTCCTCAAACTACGAGGGCCGAGTCTCGTTTGTTTTTTGGCTTTCACGAATATTTACTCATAACGACGATCTGAACGCAGCGAATGAGACGAACGACAGCACGACTCAGAGGAGGGAGGAAGCCTCCACCCATCACTGCAGGGAGGGGAGAGAGAGAGGGGAAGAGATCAGGGAGAGAGAGAGAGGGGGAGAGAGAGATAGAGAGAGAGAAAAAATAGTGAGAAAGACCGAGAGATAGAGAGAGAGGGAATGAGATGAGAGAGAGAGGGAGAGAGATGAGAGAGAGGCCGAGGGAGAGATGAGAGA
>CM070099.1:3365378-3382878 GCA_036178185.1 Liparis tanakae
ATACATACACACATATACACACAAATACATACACATATACACACACGCACACACACATATACACAAATACACTTAAATACAAACTAACACACATATATACATACACACATATACACACAAATATATACACACATATACACACGCACACACACACATACACAAATACATACTTAAATACAAACTAACACACATATATACATACACATATACATACAAATACATACACACACATATACACACACATATACACAAATACAAACTAACACACGTATAAAAACACACATACACAAAACACACATGCACAAAAACACAAATATACACACACACACACACATAATAAAGTTGTGATGAACGTCTAATACTTCCATGTCCTCTTGATGCTTGTTTATGTTTATTAAAGTTATTTCTAAGTGACACACAGCAGCTTGTTGTAACTTTATTAACATTTAATTTGTTATCAACATCTGAAAAGCCACACAAAGTTGTGAGTACACGGAGGTGAGTGTCGCTCCTCCTCCTCCTCCTCCTCCTCCTACTCCTCCTCCTCCTCCTCCTCCGGTGCATAAAGGGGACCAAACGAACATCTCTCCTCTTATTGCTCTCCATGTTTACTGTGAATAGTAAAACACCGACGTGTGATTACCGCTCCCTGGAGCGTCATTACACAACGCGCCGTGATGGATTTCACGTCAGCGCGCGGCGGATAAACGGACAGAAGGGCTACGAGGCGAATGATAATGTAAATATTATAAACCCAGCCATGTCTGCTCGGAGAAGAGCTTCAAGATCAATGAAGCACAATCACCGTTATGAAGTTACACGACTGTACGTCTGAGGACTGAAGCACAAACCGCTCTGAGGACGCGGGGCTACGCGCCGTTTGATGACGCGTGGAGGAGGTTGACATGTTGTTATTGCCTCAGATTACAGATTAACTCCCAGGATGACGTCAGATTAGGAAACACACGTGTGGAAGTAGAGAAGCTATGACTTTAATGCTATTATTAATTATCTATTATTAGGAGTTGTAGTATTTTAGAGTAGTCATTATTTATATAAAGTTGTATTTAGTAACAATTTATTGTTTCATGGATTTGTTCTGTTTTTTGATTATTGAAAATATACTGTATATATATATATATATATATATATATATATATATATGCACACAGACACACACAGACACACACACACACAGAGACAGAGACAAACAGACAGACTCACACACATGCGCACAGACACACACACACACACATACACATACACACACACACACACACTTACAGAGAGACAGACACACACACGCACACATACAGAGACAGAGACAGACAGACTCACACACATGCACACAGACACACACACACATACACCTACACACACACACACATACAGAGAGACAGACACACACACACACAGGCGCACACACACACACACATACACACACACACATACAGAGAGACAGACACACACACACACACACACAGGCGCACACACACACACACATACAGAGACAAACAGACAGACTCACACACATGCACACAGACACACACACACATACACATACACACACACACATACAGAGAGACAGACACACACACACACAGGCGCACACACACACACACACACACACACACACAGAGACAGAGACAAACAGACAGACTCACACACATGCACACAGACACACACAAATACACAGACATACAGACAAACATACCCACGCACACACACACACACCACACACTCTGTGTGCGCTCCCTGCATCAGGTGAACAGACAACAGACACGGCCCGGTGAGCGGTCAGTGCCGCTGTGCGTCCTCACACAGGAGTGTGTGTGGGCCGTGACGGGAACGCCACGCGAGGAGAAACGGAGACGACCTCCTTCCTCCTGAAGTAAAATAAAAGGATTCTGCTCTCAAAGAAACTCCCGGTGAACAAATGAGACGCCGACATCGTCCGGAGATATCACCGCACGTCTTCACCTCATCAGGACGCCAGCGGGAGATCCGCACGGCGCCCGATGAACCGCTTCATCACCGTTAGGAATCGCCATGGCGATGCAACTCGTTAGTTGTTTGCTTTAAAGAATAAAAGTCCCACTGAATCCATGAACACGCCAGGTGACTGTGACTTCCACCTGGCAGGAATCAACTCTAATAATCCTCTGGCTTATTAATAATAATAATCTACAGATAGAGAGACTTAAGACCGGCAGACGTGAAGACATCAAATGGAAATGTGATGGAACTAAGGTGATAGTGAACAAACGGGATAAATGCACTCCCCTCCAACCGTGGGATTATTAAATATTGATTCATTCATTAAAAGTGTCAATATTAATGCCGCTAACACTGATGACACATGCAAAGTATGAATATGAACCAAAACAGTAGTTCGGAATGAGAAAATACATTACGAGCTGAATTAAACTGAAATAAAACGGAAGATGAATGTATGGTTTTCAGAATAAAAGCCTCCTGTAGAAGTGGGATTATTATTAAATATTGATTCATTCATTAAAAGTGTCAATATTAACGCCGTAAACACACTAATGACACTTGCAAAGTGTGAATATGAACCAAAACAGGAGTTAGGAATGAGAGGATACATTAAGAGATGGTTGTTAAATGTGTGGATTTCAGAATAAAAGCCTCCTATAGAAGTGAGACACAGTTGAGCTCCACAGGTGGATGAAGAAGAGGTTTTCTAGTTATTAAAATATCCTCCATGTTGCCTGTCAGCTGCTGGTTTGTTGGAAAACACCACAGAGAGGGAATAAATGTGTTATTCTCTATTCCCTGGTCAAAAAGATGAGGAATAAGAGACACAGACATTGTCCCCCTGTGGTCAGAGACGGTATCACATGAGGCTGAGCTGACGTGAAGACGTTTAGAAGTCGGAGCATCACAGTCTGGTTCCGATAAATAATCAGAAAACACCTGATAATGTGTATAAAATACATATAATTATCTATGTTTAACCTACTTCCTGTATATGACAGCTGTTATGTCTGATCCTGGGACTCTGTTATTAAGATTTCTGTAGGTACTATTCCCTTAAATAACCCTAAAATGACGTGAGTATCATCGTAGTGGAGCTCACGCTGGTGTGCGTGTCGTATATTGTGAAGCTGACGTCTGATCACGGCCATGCGTCAAGCTGCAGGAGATAGAACTCTCTTTTTAAATGTCTAATGTAACAGGAAGTGATCTATGCGACTGGATGAAGCCCGTTCATCCGTCCCGAGAGGCGCGGGATGTAACCGAGCGACTGCAGAGACGCTCAGAGTGTCAGCCGTGTCGTCTGAAGGTCACGCCGCGTCCCCAGAGGACGAGCCGACGATGACGATGATGAAGAAGAAGCTGTCGGCTAAATCAACCGCTCGCTCTTCATCAGCGCTGCCGGTGTTTGTGTTCAGTGAACTCAACTAGCGGGAGGTCATTAGTACAACTAGACAGCACAGACAGACACACACACACACACACACACACACACACACACACACACACACACACAGAGTCCCAGGAATGCAGCAGGTGTTCTGGAGGAGGAACGTCTGCAGGATCCTGCAGGAGACTTCCAACGCCCTCCTCTCCTCTTTGGTATGACATCATCGCCACTTTTAATTTGTTTAGTTTATGTTTGACTGGAGGAACAAACACACTCCTTCAGACTGCTGCAGCTTCACAGATGTTGTTTTTTCACTGGTTGAACTTCCAACCGGTTCCCGTATATGTCCCTTAGAAAACAGCGTGTGTGTGTGTGTGTGTGTGTGTGTGTGTGTGTGTGTGTGTGTATGTTAATCTGCTTCTCAGCATGGATCCTGCTGTTTGAGCAGACCGCATCATTAAGCTGCTTGACAGCATCAATCTGGGTTGATGGGACACCCGTACACACACACACACACACACACAGACACACACAGACACACACACACACACACACACACACGCACACACACAGCCTGACTCAGCCTTTTTCCTTCCTTCCTCCTCTCCGTCCACAAAGTGCAGCATTATCTGTCTCTGGTAGTTCTGTTGACATGGTGCTCCACACAGAGACTGATCTAATACATGTGTGTGTGTGTGCGTGTGTGTGTGTGTTCCAGTTGAGGTGCTCTAACTCTGGTTCTAGAGATCTCCCCTGAGCTGAGGGATAACCTCAGCCTCTCCCCGATAACTCAAAGCCGTCACGTCTGCAGTCAACGGGCAGAAGGAGACTTCTCGGCGGTGACGCCGCGTGACGCCCGTCTGGATCAACGTGCAGCGAACGTCACGATCATGTGACTCATTCACGTCCCAACACAACTCCACATCCCAGGTAACAGTCCAACAGGCTGGACACAGGGTTCTTACACATGTTGACCGATGGATTTCCAGGACTTTAAAACAAATTTCCATGACCAAACTGAAATCTTATTTTATACATGACAAAGTGAGAACATTTAGTATTTAAACAATGTGAATTCCAAAGCATACAGTATACATTTAATAAAACAAATGAATAAGAGGCAATATTATATTTAAAGAATAAACATTTGCTTCCCGAGCTACGGCCATCGAACTGTCCAGTTACGGTGCGTTCACTTGCAACGCGGAAAAACAAGAAAATTGCGGCGACAGAATGAGAGCGTATGCCGTCTTATATTTTGAGTCTTTCTTTCTAAAACATATTCATTATTTCAAACTCGGCGTGAATGAACATTTTATTATAACAAATTTCCATGACATTTCCAAAACTTTTGCGATTTAAGTTTTTTCCAGGACTTTTCCAGGCCTGGAAATGACCATTTTAAAATCCCATGACTTTTCCAGGTTTTCCATGACCGTACGAACCCCGTGGACATCCCACCGTCTCGTAGAGTCTTTCATCCTCTGATGACGAGCCACAAACACAACCTGCAGCCTCAGAAATGCTTTGCAGTGAGAATCCAGCAGCGTGACAGGATGACATGAATTATGGATTAATAAGACACCGGATGCGTGGGTGTATTTAATGGTTGGACACTTAAGCCGAGCAAAAAGAGTTAAACATATAATCCTATCACACATTCTGCACCTCTGACTTTTATTGTCTTTTATTGTCGGATATGAAGAGAACTTTAATGAGTTCATTTGCTTCACTGTGTTAAATACAAACAACGAGAGATCACTGGCAAAACATTCTAATTTATTTGCTCGACTCTGTGGAGAAAATTAATGAAGAATCAAACCGAGCCGTGAACATCTATTATAACCCGCGCGTGCACAGCTGGCGCTGATGGAAGGAGGCGGAGCGCGAGGAGCAACGATCCGTCGGTGGGATTAATTCGGATGCTCGGCAGAAGATAAGCGCTCGGACAAAGTAAAGAGGAAGGGCTGATGAGCTACTTCAAAAAAAGAAGGTTAAAAAAAAACGTCTTTACTCAAATATATGAATTAGAAACTGCCGGTTTTGCAAAGTCAGCGGAAAGAACCACGTGAAACGACATCCGTTTATCAAAATAAGATGTCGACAAATCATATACTAACATATAAAAGTAAACAATTAACAGATTTTGTATCTTTATAGATGGTTTCTGAGATTTAAAATTATTATTTTTTACGGTAACAAGGAAGAGTTTAAAAAAATGATTCAGACTTTTGTATGTTAAAAAAAGTTCTGTAAATGGATTTCCCCAAGAGTTCCAGGAAATGAATAACACAGATGTGTTCCATACATATCTGAAATCCCCTATAATAGCAATCAATCAATTTGAATGTATAAATTAGGACATTTTTCAAAGTAAAAGTCCTAAATGTTTAAAGAAATCGGTAATTTCTTTAATGTTTGAGGTGCTTTATGTGTGTATTTCCTCATAGTCCGAGGCAATAATGCTACACAGGACGAGAGGGAGAGAGAAGAGGAATGACTGAGAAGCGGGAGGAGGAGAGGGAGGTTAACTGTGTGTGAGATCTGATAAGAGGGAAAGTTAAAGGGGAACGAGAGACTTTAACAAGGATTTAGTGATGGGGATCTATAACTATGGATCTGTGATTCATCTCCATTATGTTCCTTCTCTCCTTAACAGCAGAGGAGCATCATATTATATTATTTAGTGAGCAGTGAAACATCACACACACACACACACGCACACACACACACAGTTCAGTCAGCACCTGTAATGCAGTCGTGTTGTGGTCCAGGTGTGTGAGGCGTCAGCTCCACAGTGTTTACCCTGCAGCACTCCTTCACATCAACCCTCTGCCCACTCGCTGTTGAGTGTGTGTGTGTATGTGTATGTGTGTGTGTGTGTGTGTGTGTGCTGCTGTGAGAAGTGTCTGCTGATAAACAGCGATGCGTTCAAGAGCTTCAGTACGCTGCTGTGAAGCTGTGAGAAGTGTCTGATGATAAACAGCGATGCGTTCAAGAGCTTCAGTACGCTGCTGTGAAAAGTGTCAGCTGATGAACAGCGATGCGTTCAGGAGCTTCAGTAAAGCTGTTGTGAAGAGTGTCCGCTGATGAACAGCGATGTGTTCAAGAGCTTCAGTAAAACTGTGGCGAAAGTGTCAGCTGATGAACAGCGATGCGTTCAAAAGCTTCAGTAAAGAAGCAGTGAAGAGTGTCAGCTGATGAACAGCGATGCATTCAAGAGCTTCAGTAAAGAAGCTGTGAAGCAGTGAAGAGTGTCAGCTGATGAACAGCGATGCGTTCAGGAACTTCAGTAAAGAAGCAGTGAAGAGTGTCAGCTGATGAACAGCGATGCATTCAAGAGCTTCAGTAAAGAAGCTGTGAAGCAGTGAAGAGTGTCAGCTGATGAACAGCGATGCGTTCAGGAACTTCAGTAAAGCTGCTGTAAAGAGTGTGCTGATGAACAGCGATGCGTTCAAGAGCTTCAGTAAAGCTGTGAAGAGTGTCTGCTGATGAACAGCGATGCGTTCAGGAGCTTCAGTAAAGCTGTTGTGTAGCAGTGAAGTGTCCGCTGATAAACAGCGATGCGTTCAGGAGCATGGAGAACATGACGTTTAGATGTTTTTTTGAAGATACTCTTCCCAAAAAACCTTTGCCATGAACATAAATATGAATCATACGCTCCTCACTGAACCTCATTTTAAAGCCGATATCCTTTGAAGTTCATCACATCTCCAGAATATGGATAAACACGATGTTTGGCTGCAGCCTCGAGGCCTTGTAGTCGCTGCATTATGTTTTAATGAGCATGCATAGACAGGTAATGCGTTGTTGATCGAAGTTATTGATTATGATGCGGGAGTTATGCCTCGCAGGTTTCTATGGATGTGTTGCAATCTTCTTATGAAAACACAACACCATTATTATTGGGGTTTTAAAATACTGTTCTCTTGTTGAAAGACACACACACACACACACACACACAGGAGCATGATGCCATTTATAATCTGTAGGTGGATAAAAGGGGGAAAGGTCAACCGGACCAACGTTAGAGGTCATTTCTGTTCCCATCTCTGACCCTGAGGACCTGATGGAGTTCTCAAACTGACCGGGGATTCGGTTCCCCGTCACCAAACATCCACCAATCACCTCAGTGCTGCTGAACGTACAGTCTGGAGAGCATCATTACTCACTGACGACAGACATAGAAGAGTATCCTCCTCCTCCTCCTCCTCCTCCTCCTCCTCCTTCCCCACCTCTCCATCCCTCTCCCTTCATCCCCCTCTCTCCTCCACCTCACACTCCACACTAACAGGCCCTTTGGCGGCATGAGAGCCACAGAGAATCCAATAGGTCAACACCGACTGATCCACAGCACAATGGAGACACGGGGGACAAAGGGAGGAGGAGGACGCGCGTGGAGACGTTCAGGTGTTTCCGGAAGCCTTTGAACTATTAATACTACTAATATTCAAATATAAAACGCACTTGTTTCACACGTGACACCCACTCCACCGGAGAGGCCGACCTCGGCTCCACAGCCTCCGCATGTCGGAGCTCTGCGGAGGGGCAGAGTCTCCTGAAGCCGTCCGCTGGACCGTGAGCCTCTGCGGCTGCTCTCCGCCACCGTACACCGGGGACACTGGCCGTCAACTTTAATGTATAAGAGAGCCACCACCGGGAGCTCTATACCGGACCACCTGCACGGAGAGGCGCGAGCTTCTCCGTGACGTCACGCGACTTGAGTAAAAAAGGTGAAGTCACTTTGCGCACCTTCGCAACTCGGACGCGCAATTAAACAAGCCGGCACAGCTGCGCTTTAAACTTTCGCTACGGGGTTTCCCCGAGTGGAACACCGGACACGGCATGCAATCAAGACAACAGTAATGAGCCCTTGCCTTGAAATCCAAAGAGGAGAACGACGGCGGGGATCCACACGGTGTGTATCCAGAAGTAAAGCATGGTGTCCTCCGAATCAGGGGCGAAGAAGCTCCGCGCTCTGCCCGACGAAGCTCCGCGTCCGGCGGGTAAGTTCCAGGAGAGAAAACGCGCTGCGAATGGAGCTCGGAGAGGAGGGAGAAATCCAAGTCTGACCGGAGCTGGAGAAACGCGCGAGAGAGAGAGAGCTGGAGAGAGAGCTGGAGAGAGAGCTGGAGAGTCCGTGGCTGCTGCGCGTGCGGCGGCTGCTGCTGCTGCGCGTGCGGCTGAAGCGGACAGTAGCGCCCCCTAGCGGCGCTGTCCTCCAGAGAGAGAGAGAGCGACTCCTCTCTGTGTGGTCAGGGTCTCTCTCTCTCCTACAGCAGTCTCGCGTTTCGTGGTTATATTTCATTCTGCACCACAAACGTGATATGCTGGACATAGAAGGAGAAGAAGGTAGAGTAGAGTAGAGGAGAAGAAGTAGAAGAAGGAGGAGAATAAGGAAGAAGAGAAGAAAAGGAAGAAGAAGAAGAAGGAGGAGGAGAAGAAGAAATAGGAGGAGTAGAGGAGAAAAAGAAGGAGGAGTAGAGAAGAAGAACAGGAGTAGGAGCAAGTCACGTATTTGTTGGTGTCCACATGGTTGTCTGTGTTGGAGCTCTACGTGGCTCACATATTTCTCCTAGTGTGTAAAACACATTACTATAACATAATTATAAATAAAACGATAAAGTAATGTTATCAGATTTTTTTTATTTGAAAATTACAAAATAAAAAAATAAATAAAATGTGAATTCATTGGACATTAAATATTCAATATTCATTGACACTACGTCTTAAACAAATAAAATACGGTAGTGTACTTTCACAAGAGGAAACAATGTTGAAGGTGTTTTTAAAAAAACATGTCTTCTCAGTATATATAGTCCAGGTGTATTAATAAGCTGCTTATTCCCAAATGTATTCACTACCTGTTGTAGATGTATTATACTTAGATATCACATAGCCACAGAAGCTGTTGCTTTAGTAATTATATTTAACTAAGAGCGTTAACTAAAGACACTCCTTTTATAGTCTGACACTTCTACAAAGAACTGAAAGCAGAGCTTAACATGACAGCTTTAGTGTCGCATGGTGTTAACATTAAAGTAAACATCTCTATAAATATACAACATCTCCAAAAAAAAGCAGAATATGCATCAAACCTGCTCATAAAGCCAAATAAGTGTTCAGTGTATGTTAAATAATAAACAATACAACATATTGCTGTGTTTCACTTTCAACTACAACCTCAGCTTTAATCATAATCAGTATTTAGCTGTAATTATACATGTAGTTGTGACTCATTTGTTCAGTAAATGGCTGCACAGTTGTCATTATATTTAGTCGGCTTCACTTAATTGTATATTCTCCCTCGCACAGAGGGAACAGTTTGTATTGAGACACATTCATCATTAGTATTATTGTTCCTTTGTGTTCTCGCGTTGGTTTCTTGGTGGTTTCCCTCCGTGTTTTACACCCCCGACAAGCCTCAGTCACACACACCTGTGTGTGATCTTTTTAAAGTGAGACTTTTTCTTCTCAGTCCGAGCACATCGACGAACACGCGCCTCGAATAGATTCCTCTGCCACGAGCAATTATGAGAATGAAATGATTGCAGCTCTATCGGCACTTTAAAAAATAGTCCAGAATACCAGTTGAGAGCTGGTCAGCGCTGCACTCATTGAGCAACATTATTACTTACTTTTAATGGTTCTTAGGACTGACTTTTGAAAGTGCGTATAACTTAATTTTAATGGTTTTCAGTACTTGCTCTTAATGGTGTGTTTCACTTACTTTTGATAGTTTGTATTACTTACTTTTAATGGTTCTTAGGACTTACTTTTAAAGTGTGTATGACTTAATTTTAATGTGTTTTAGTACTTGCTCTTAATGGTGTTTTTCACTACCTTTTGATAGTTTGTATTACTTAATTTTAATGGTTTTTAGTACTTACTTTTAAAGTGTGTATGACTTAATTTTAATGTGTTTTAGTACTTGCTCTTAATGGTGTTTTTCACTACCTTTTGATAGTTTGTATTACTTAATTTTAATGGTTTTTAGTACTTACTTTGGTAGTGTGTATTACTTACTTTTAATGGTGTGTATTACTTACTTTTGATGGTGTTTTAATTACTTTTGATAGTTCGTATTACTACATTTTAATAGTTTTTAGTACTTGCTTTTGATAGTGTTTTTTATTACTTTTGACAATGTGTATTACTTACCTTTTTAAATGTTTTTAATACTTGCTTTTAATGGTGTGTATTACTTACTTTTAATGATTGTTATTACCTGCTTTTAAATAGTATCTTCTTAAATTTAAAACGCTGTACTGTAACTTTGCATTGTGTGTATGTATCCTGTCCTATTTGTTATTGTTTCATGTTTATTATGGTCTGTCAGGGGACTACAGATGCAAATGAGCTGAAGCTACACTCTGATACACCGAGCATCGGAGGGTGACATTTATGTTTCAACTGTACATGGTCCCCTTTGAATAATAATAATAATAACGCAACGTTAGAGAGTGCTGCCGATATATATAATTTAAATGCTAACATATTTCCAGTGTTGGAAGAAGATATTAACATCAGATGAAGCCGGAAACGAGGCAGATGTCGCAGTTTATTTTAGTCGATGGAGTCGGAGGTGTGGCGCTTCCTCTGCTGGAAACCTGCTTTCCTTATTAGAGAGGAAGGTTCTGGTTCCTCCACCCGGTGAAGTCCGGTCCGGCCTCGTCTCACTGAACACTCGGTTCAAAGCTGCTGACCTCCACGGGTCTCCATTCATTATTCAGCTTGAGCCGCGAGTGTTTCTGTCCTCGGCAAACTCAAAGTCCTGTCCCATATTAATGAGGTAAAAGATATGAGGAGGAAATATGGAAACACGTGTCGCTGCATCGAGAAGAAAGGAAATGTGTCTGAACACCGGACCGAGAACATCAAAACACAGAGATCAAGGAGAAGGAAGATGAAGAAGAAGAGAGGGAACACGATGGAGGTAGAGACCAAACACACGGCAGATAAATAAACCACAACAGGTGGGAAATAAGGTGTGACACCAGATAATCAGCCTGTGTGTGTGTGTGCGCCCGTGTGTGTGCGCCCGTGTGTGTGTGCGCGTGTGTGTGCGCGTGTGTGTGTGTGCGTGTGTGTGTGTGTGTGTGTGCATTTCTGTGCGTGTGTGTGCGCATTTCTGCGTGTGTGTGTGTGTGTTTCGCTGCCCTTTCTGGATCAAAGTTTCCAGGCTGTTCCACCTCCGACCACCAGGGGGGTGGCCCGTGTGCGTCCGTTGAACCTGAGGCCACACCCACCAGTGACGTCACCGGTTCTTGGCGTCCACCTTGACCTCGCGGCAAGGAGGTCGACAAGATGTCCTGGAGGTGTTGCGCAACTCTCTAAACTGCATCGTCACCGTCCTCCAGCGATCTGATTGGTCCTCGCGTTCAGCACCACGGACAGAGACGGCGCTCTGTTCTCATTGCACAACACATGAGCAATGTTAAGCAATATATAATATAGGTACGTACCCGCCCCTTTTTACGTCTTAGACTTTGAAAACCGACTTCAGGTCGGTTATTGTCTTGTCCCCGGTTCTCGGCGGCCCTGATCCTCGTCTGCGTCCTCATCGCGGCTCACTTCCACCGGTAGGCCAATTATACCTCTACTCTGGGACACATGCTCTCCGCCAGCTGCTGCTGCTCACCTGCCAGGGAGCAGATTAACGCCCACACACACACACACACACACACACACACACACACACACACACACACACACACACACACACACACACACACACACACACACACACACACACACACACACACACACACACACACACACACACACACACACACACACACACACACACACACACACACACACACACACACACACACACACACCGAGCGTGTGTGAACTCGGGTGTGCAGGTGACTCGGTTGTTCCTCCGTTGTTCAAAGTGTTCCTTCGCGGCGGGCCCGACTCTCGCCGGTTTACCGTATCCGACAGTTGACTCTCCCTCCATCGGGCTTCGGGATGCGGCTCAGAACCGGATCTGCATCGATCTCCCTGAACACGACCCCGCGTTAAACGGCACTCTCTCCGCCAGAAGTGGATCGTTTACAGTAAAGTTGCGGCTCGTCTGTTCTACTTGTGCTCGGATGCTAATGACTGAGGGAGCTCCAGTTTCCTCCGCTGAATGAAGAGCTCCTCGGTCTATTTCTAGTGACTCCATCCCAGTGGCCTCCGTCACACCGGACCCCCCCCCCCCCCCCCAGCTGATTACCTGTGATTTATTACAATGCCTCTCTCCTCATGCTGCAGCTCTCGGATGGCGTGCAGACGTGGGGGAGACTCCCCCGAAGACGTCGTTTTGATAATACCAGTTTGCTTCTGACAGAGAGCCAGATGCCTGGAGAGCAGAACATCACCTCCTCCTTTTTTCTTCTCATGCATAAACGTTTGCCCGGGCTTACCGATGTGTTAGAGAAGTGACACGAGGACTCTGACGAGGAGCGAGGAAGAGTTGGAAGGAGCGTTCGTGGCGTCCGTGTGCCGCTCTGCACGAACGAAGACTGAGAGGCCGTGATTCATCTTTTCACTCTCTGACATCAGGTATTTGTCTGCAGTCTTGTTTTCTAACCTTTATCTGTTATCTGTCTTCTGGCATTAACAATGATGAATAAAGAGGATGGTGCACGGTTACCCAGAACAAACGTGTTGCAGGCCGCTAGATCAACTCAACACAACTATATATATATATATATATATATATATATATATATATATAGAGAGAGAGATGGGGTTGAGTAGTAGATTGATTACACTTAATGCTCACAGAATAATAAACAATAAATAAAATGAAGAATATATATTATATATATATATGTATTTATATATATTGTTTTTATTTGATAAACTCAACTTGACCATCATACATTATATCCTTCTACTCTACAATGTATAGACTTTATAAAACATATATATAGTGCATATATGGTGTTTTGTCAAATTTATGTGTGTGTGTGTGTATATATATATATATATATATATATATATATATATATATATATATATATATATATATATATATATATATATATGTATGGGGTTGTGTTAAGTGGTAGATTTATTGCAATGAATTCTCACAGAATAATAAATAAGAATAAAAGATAAATAAATAAAGAATATATATATATATATATATATATATATATATATATATATATTCTTCATTATAGCAGCAGAAAATGAGGTGTCTTGTCATAGCAACCTCATATTTACTTCCTACTAAATACTAGCTAATTGTTTTTTTCTGCACTAAGTGCGTCACATATTTCTACATCATCGTTTCTGACTCTCAGTGACCAGCGGAGCGGACTAACGGAGCGGACTAACGGAGCGGACTAACGGAGCGGACTAACAGAGCGGACTAACAGAGCCGGTTCTCAGGTTCTCCAGCGTGTCCTGCCTCACACTGCGGGCCAGGTGTGATGAACCACACTGGACTCGCGTCTGTAAAGACGAGTTCACACGGTGTCCACTGGCAGACGTCCACAACTCAGTGACTCCATCAGCATCGAGTCTCAGCATACGAGCTGAGAAACACACACAGGATCACGTGACTGTGGAGTCATCTTCCCCGATGCTTCCTGTCCGTCTCCTGGACTTCCTGGAAGACGTCCTGCTCATCAATAGCTTGACCTTCGTGCATTATCACCCGTCTCCCGTAGAATCTATAAACTGCCTGTGACATCATCATCCTCAGTGCTGCGTGGATATGAGGTGAAGATTGTTGGAGGTGATTCAGATTCAGGATGAAACAAACGAGGATAATCATAATCAAGCGAATCGGCGGAGCAACACGAGAAAAGTGTGGCTATGAAAAGATGCAGAAAAGTGATTCTAAAGAAGAGAATAGGAATAATTTACACATCTAAAGTATCTGCAAGTTATGAAGAGAAAGTGTGAGGAGAGAAAGAACATGTTCAGATCTGACGGAGAAAACCTCTTCAGACATGTGAGGACAGTGATGTAGGAGTTATAGATTGTAATCCGTGAGTTATTAATACATGATTAGTTCAGACTCACAATTGGTTGAAAGTGATTTTTATTTAGTTTCGATAACTAAATTACTTTTTTTGGACAACTCGATAATTCATCTGGAACTTTACATTTACACTTTCAACCGTAAGTTATATAAATAAATATATGCGCTGGGAAAACAGTACAGTCAGAATGAAAACACATTAAAGTACATTAGATCTATGACGTCATGATGTCTGTAAACGACTGTAAACCAGCAGTGAGTCCAACATTTCTATGATGTCATGTGTATGATGTCATGTCTATGATGTCATGTTCATGATGTCATGACGTCTCTGCGTCCTTCTTCCTGTTGTAAACACATCCGAGAGTCAACAGGTCTATGATGTCATGCTGATGTCATTTCTATGATGTCATGTCTATGATGTCATGCAGTGCACCCATGTGGTGTGATGTCATGCTCCTCTGAACTCTGGCCTGTTCTTCCCCCTCACGTCCTTCTTCAAACACTGTCGCTGACTCTCAAGGGATCAGTGGGACCAGAACCGGTTTAGTCTGGATCCAGTTCACGGACCGTCAGTAGAGACTAACCCCCGGCTCTCAGAGGCTCCTCCCCCTCCCCCCTCTCTCTTTTTCCTCCTCTGTTCTCTCGCTCCTGCAGTCAGTGGATTTGGAGGTGGCTCGCTCCTCTAATATTGACTGAGGTTATTGCAAGTTACGGTTGTGTTGACAGACACGGCGGTGAGCTGATCTGAGACCAGCTAGAGGACGCTTTACGGAGAAGGAGAACAGATTATTTGGGTTTGGGTGAAGAGACAGAGAGCTGAGGACCGACCAATGACAGGACACCAGAGAGCAGACGGAGGACGGAGGACATCGGTCCAGCTTTGGATCAGATAGAAGACGATATGGAAAGACATGAGAGGACAGGACCAGAGGACTGGACACACAACCTCCCTCTGGTTTACTGAGAACACACACACACACACACACACACTGACATCAGTCATGTGAGGACGTGGTCTTCATGTAAACTGAGGACTGGGGGGGCAACAGTAGACACATTTACATACAACAGCTTTGATGTATTAAAATTAATTAAGTCTGAACTCCAAGCACTTCAGTGTGATCTCACACACACACACACACACACACACACTCACACTCATGTACACACACAGCCTCGAGGCTCTCCTGGTAGAAGTCGAAGCCAATCTAATTTCTATTAGCAGCTCATTTAATGTTCATCTTCTCCATTATGAGCAGTCATCAGCTCGCCATCTGCTGGACTCGGCCCAGCAGACGCGCCGCGGTTTAACAGGATCAGACGGCGGGATGGGCAGCGCTCCGCTCCGACCACAGCGGCTGACCTGGAGTCAGTTCAGACTCCCGCCGCCTCGATGTCACGAAGGCGAACGCGGAAATCACGCCGACGTGCAAAGCGGCCGCAGGTGTTCACTCGTTGTCCCCGTCCGCGTCGGAGCGTTGGAAGTTCGTTCTGGACCGGAGGAGACAACGCAGTGACACAAATGGAAATGTTCTCAAATTGCTCTGGGCGAAAGGATCGGCAACAGCTGCTGAGTTCAACAATTCCGTCTCCATGGCAACAGGTCCAACCACGGATAATGACCATGTGACGTGTTGGGAGTGTTTTGTGGAACTGTTACATTGTGATCTTAATGTTATTTAGAAGTCAGTATCAATAAGGAAGTGGTTATGATATGTAAATATACAAATAAGATGTGTAGGAACACATTGTCTCAACAGGTGGTTTGAATGGATCCGGCTGTGCGGCTCGGTCTGTAAATTGTTATTGTGATTGTCTAGTTTCCAATCTCCCTCTCCTCCCCTCATGTCTCCATCCCTCCATCTGTCCCCATGGACTCCATCCTTCTCTTCTTATGAGCAGCTTCCAAAAATTGATGTCTTTCTTTCTGACTATTCTATCTATTTAGAATAGAAGAATAGAATAGAATTATACTTTATCAATCCCCAAGGGGAAATTTGTGGACACAGTAGCACCAATAAACTAAACACACAAGAATAAAATTTACATATAAGAAAGATACAAGTGAAATATAAAATACAAAATAAAATATATATGTATATATACACAACATATATGCAAATATGTATATATATATATATATATATATATATATATATATATATATATATATACACAACATATGTGCAATTTATGCCGGTATAAATATATTACTACTATTTAGCAAAGTTGCTCAAATAACAGGTAACATGTAATGTATACATCACTCACACACACACACATATATATATATATATATATATATATATATATATACAGTGGGTATGGAAAGTATTCAGACCCCTTTAAAATGTTCTCTCTTTGTTTCATTGCAGCCATTTGCTAAAATAAAAAAGTTAATTTTATTTCTCCTTGATGATCCCTCTGCACCCCATCTTCACAGAAAAAAACAGAAATGTAGAATTTTGTGCAAATGTATTAAAAAAGGAAAACTGATATAGCACATGGTCATAAGTATTCAGAACCTTTGCTGTGACGCTCATATTTATCTCACATGCTGTCCACTGCTTCAACATAACTCACTCAGAGAGAGAGAGAGATAGAGAGGAGAGAGATGGAGAGAGAGAGAGGGAGGGAAGAGAGGAGAGAGAGTGAGAGTGAGGAGAGGGAAGCGAGAGAGAGGGTAGATAGGGAAGAGAGAGAGAGGGAGGAGGATAGGGAAGAGAGAGGGAGGAGAGGGCGAGAGAGGGAGGAGAGGGAGAGTGAGCGGAGAGGGGAGAGAGAGAGGGAGGAGAGGAAAGAGAGAAAGAGTGAGGACAGAGAGAAAGGGAGGAGAGGGAAGAGAGAGAGTGAGGAGAGCGAGAAAGGGAGGAGAGGGAAGAGAGAGGGAGGAGAGGGAAGAGAGAGAGAGTGAGGAGAGCGAGAGAGGGAGGAGAGGGAAGAGAGAGGGAGGAGAGCGAGAGGAGAGGGGCGAGAGAGAGAGAGTGAGGAGAGCGAGAGGAGAGGGAAGCGAGAGAGAGGGAGGAGAGGGGAGAGAGAGGGAGGAGAGAGAGAAAGAGAGAGCAGAGGCAGACGGGTAGAGAGACAGCAGAGGTGGACAAGATCAAGTTCAGGTCCCT
>CM070099.1:3385378-3475378 GCA_036178185.1 Liparis tanakae
CCGTTTACACGATGGGGAAACGCATATAGAATAGAATAGAAATATACTTTATTAATCCCCAAGGGGA
This sequence comes from Liparis tanakae, assembly GCA_036178185.1. NCBI lineage: Eukaryota > Metazoa > Chordata > Actinopteri > Perciformes > Liparidae > Liparis > Liparis tanakae. The sequence continues at coordinate 3,385,446 of CM070099.1, forward strand.
AATTTGTGGACACAGTAGCACCAATAAACTAAACACACAAGAATAAAATATAAATATAAGAAAGAAAGAAAGAAACAGTGACTGTGCATAAACTATACAAAGTGAAATATAAAATACAAAATAAAATATATATGTATATATACACAACATATGTGCAAATACAGCAGTGTAAAATTAAATAAAATATAGACATATATATATATATATATATATATTCATCCATTTTGTCCTTTCATTTACACAAAAAATGGAGGTTTTATCACGGAAAACGATCATTTCTAAAAACTCCGGCCAAAGTGGAGATTTCTGTAAACTCTGTTTTTGTATTTGCGTGTGAACGAGGTCAAACAGAGTTTTAGGTGGTCAAACGTCTCAGTGTGCGACTAAAGATGCTTCACATCATGTGAGCGTCCTATGGGACGTATGCGGACGGCGTATTCATGAGGGTTCATATAAACAGAATCTTTTTTTAAAGCGACCTTGTGTACAACGTTATTTTTGAAAACGGAGGGGCAGAAATATTCGTTTCTGTAAATACCGGCTATGTGTAAGCCTTAGTCGACGTTACATATTCATGAAAGAAATCAGACAATAAAAGCACAGCAGGCAAACACAGCTTTGTAAGCTTTCTATTACATGAGGTGGTTGTTATCTGAAGAAGATGTTTCATAACTGGAGCATCGCTCGTTAAAGAAGCTTCCCAGACTTCTCTTGAATCCTTGAAACCCACATGAGACGGGAGAGAGATGTGGGTCTCATGAGCGCTAACCCTGTTTCACTTAGAATATTACAGAATATTATGTTCTTATAAATGACCTAAAATACTGTTTGTTCATAAACTCATTAGAAAGTTTATGAGCAAATATTTATGAAGTGAAAACAAATGTATAGGTCAATAATTGGTCACCATCCTCTGAGGAGAATAATCATATTGAAAGTTAGTCCAATCATCGTGATAATTGCTACCAGACCTGCAGGTTCATGCATTATTTTGGTGTTTTACTAATGATTTTACACACACACACACACACACGGTACTGTAGCTTATCTTGAAACCACTACTTCTGTGTCAATATGCAGAGATTATTCCAGTCACGGTCTCGTATTGAGCGATGAAGTCCAGAGGCCTTGTTGTCTCCGGTGGAATTGAAGCGTAAATGCTCCTTGAGCGTCTCTAAATACGTGTAATCCTCCAGAGCCCCGAGGTGGCAGCATCACAGAGATGAAACACGCCCCGATAAAGAGGTTACACCAGACCGATTGCCCTTGATAAAACACGGATGTATTAATAGACAATGCATTTAATCTAAATAATGTTATAGAGACACCATGACAGTGGTAGCTTTTAATGAGCGTTTATTGTAATCTCCAGCAGGTTTTTCTCACATTAAACATGATTATATTCTCTCTATAATACATACAAATACACATCACACAGGGTGTGTTTCTAACTGGTAATCAGTAAGCTGACTGGGTAACTGGTATTGTAGCAGGTTTTAATAAGTCAACATTATTTGACTTTATATGAGATGAAAAGCAGATGCACCTGAGTGTTGAACAGCTCCTGTGAATAATAGTTTCCTCTTCAGGTGACGGATGGATCGTGGCGACAGAATAAAAGTGATAACGTCTATTTCCTGTCACGATGGGCATGGAGCAGCATTTAAGAGGTTTTCTCTCTCAACATCCCTCCATTTATTCCCTTACTGACTTTTATATATTCTGCCTCCCTTTCTCCATCACCTTTATCTGATTTGATCTTCCTCTGTATTTTAACCACCATATTTATTCATGTCAGGCATTTTCTCCTCAAAAGCAAAAACTGTTCAAATCTATTTGCAATTGTACTATTTTTTTTGTTTTCCTTCCTCACTTCCTTCCCTCCTCCTTCCTTCCCCGCATTTCTGTGACTCTGTAGTAATGTTATTATTAATTATTTAAAATCTCACTTTCTTCTAGCTGATGGAGTGATACGTCTCACAATAATAATAATAACTTTATTTATATAGCACCTTTAAAAACAATGTTTACAAAGTGCTCCAAAGAGAGTCAAAGCAAAACAAGTGGAATAGTAAGAAACCAATATTATATTTAAAAGTATATATTAAAATAAGAAAAAATAAAAATAAAAAAAAGTAATTACAAATAAATAATAAAAAAAAAAAAACATACAAACTAAATTAGGGGAACCAAAGTCCTGCATAAAAAGAATAGATCATTAAAAGCTGTTGTATAAAAATGGGTTTTAAGAAGTGATTTAAAAGAAGTTACTGATTCTGCGACCAGTAACAATGATATTTGATGGAGTATATATATATACATGGTGTGAAATTATTCTTTTCAAAAAAGCAAAAATTTAAAACGATCCCTTGAGGAGAGAACTCCTCAAACTGGATTAAATCTGAATGGATCCACGTTCTCGTGTGGGTCCGCGAAGTGGGCTGTGCAGCTCGTTTCTGATTGGTTCACACGTTCTTACCACAGAGCGTCTGCTGCTCTCTCTTCAGCCCTTTTCCTTCGACGTGTGTCTGCAAACAAACACGCGACGTGTAATTATTACTGAATCAGCATTTAGCAGAATGAAAGCCTGCAGGTTGAGGAGGGAACAGCTGTCCTCAGTCAGAACCTCCTCTCATATGAAAAGGCCCGGTGTCCTGATCCAGAGATGAATGTGTTCACGCAGGCGGATCATACGGCAGCTTAGCTCCTCGTGTTCCTCTTTGTGCTTCTGAGATTCGCGAGTGAATAAAGACAAACAAATAAATCACGTTGGTTTTGAGGCTCAAGTGAAAGTCTATGAGGAATTAGGAATTATGGCTTCACCTATGATGAAAATATGAGGGTGAGTTGTTGTTATTCTGGACGGGATATTGAAGCTCCCCAGCTTCAAACTGGGACCGCTTCGTCCTCTATGGGCATATTTGATGGTTCCACTCACTACATAAAGAGTGTAATTTAAAAATGAACTTTGGCCTCCATTGGAAGTTATATTTCTGCACACACACACACACACACACAAACACACACACACACACACACACTGTTGCCACAATACTCCGTGTTGCACGTTACACTGATGATAAAAAAACATGTGAAACACTGAATTTAATCTAAAAGCTGGTTTCCCAAAAGATAAAACCCCAAATAAATCAATGATTGTGTCCTGTTGACTGTCTAATGCACAGCACACCCACCCACAGCGCGTCCGGCTGTGAGCAGCTCCTCCGTGTTCCTTTCTGAATTGCATTGTGGGAAAATAGTATCCATTCACAGAATACACGCATGCATCATATTCACAGCGGTGTGATTATACTTCATGTAGTCGCTCTTCCAGCGTGGTCACGTGACACGCTGTGCACCTGCTCAGCATGCGCGTGGAGGATGGATGTGTCACACACACACTCCTTTTTCCTCTCTCTCCTTTTTCCTTTTACCTATTTCCTCTCTTACTCTCCTCTTTCCTTTTTCCTCTCTCTCCTTTTTCCTTTTACCTATTTCCTCTATTACTCTCCTCTTTCCTTTTTCCTCTCTCACTCTCCTTTTTCCTATTTCCTCTCTCACTCTCCACTTTCCTTTTTTATATTTTATCTCACTCTCCTTTTTCCTTTCACATCGCCTCTTTCCTCTCTTACTCTCCTCTTTCCTTGTTCCTCTCTCTCCTTTTTCCTTTTTCCTCTCACTCTCCTTTTTCCTTTTTCCTCTCTCTCCTTTTTCCTATTTCCTCTCTCACTCTCCACTTTCCTTTTTTTCTCTATTTCATCTCACTCTCCTTTTTCCTTTCACACTCTAATCTTTCCTCTCTTACTCTCCTCTTTCCTATTCCCTCTCTCATCCTCCTCTTTCCTATTTCTTCTCTCATCTCTCTTTTCTCTCTCCTTCCTCTCTCTCATCTCTCCTCTTTCGTCTCTCTTTCCTTTTTCCTCTCCCGCTCTCTCCGAGATGTTTAAGTAGTTGTGTTCAATCACACACACACACACACACACTCACACACACACACACACACACACACACACACACACACACACACACACACACACAAGAAGACCGAGCCCCTTCATCCCCTCCTCTGTGAGACAGCTGTGACTAAACATCTGTCTTCCAGTGGCCCAGAGAAGCAGCCGTGAGCCACAGGTGAGCCACAGGTGAGTCTCCACGGCACACGCTTGTATTTATTGCATCCAATGAAAGAACTCAGAACAATATGCACCCGTAAAAAAAAATATATCAGCGAGAGCAGGAGGGGAGGAGGAACATCCGGCGAGGGGCTGACACCGAGGCTAGAACACACACAACACAGCCAGCGTGACCCTCATCATCACGACAGCAGAGCCATGTCCACATCTGTGGCTGTGTGTGTGTGTGTGTGTGTGTGTTGTTTATGTTCTCAGCGTCAGTCTAATTAAAGTTTAATCAGTGTAGAGCACTACTGGGTGATTTAAGTGCTACATACCAAACATTACTCACTACCTCTCTGACCTGAGGGGTCACACACCGCTCAGTATCTTCATCAGAAAGGGGGAACACCCGGAGACAGGGAGGTGAACCTCGGGATGCTCCGTCTCCGTCTCCTCTCGCCTCCTCCTCTCCTCAGAGCGGCCAAACTGAACGGGGCGCTTAAATGAACTGTCGGGCTCTTTATTCAGCCGACCAATCAGAGCCGTCTGCAGCGGTTAGCGAGAACAGTCCCACAGCACGGCGGCCGGAGGAGGGAGGAGGGGATGGAGGGAGGAGGGTCGGTTTAGGAGGGGGGAAGGAGGTGCACAGCTGTTAGTGGGAGATGCTTTATCTCCAGTGGTGGTTTATAAGAAGGTCAAAGGTCGTTCTGGAGGCCAGCGACCCTTCAATATGAAAACCATCACAGAGCTGGAGGAACACGCTCACTGGGGAGTTCATTAGTTCAGAGATAGACACACAGAACATGTTCCTCCAACACAGGTTCATTATTACATTACATCACATGTCATTTAGCAGACGCTTTTATCCAAAGCGACTTACAATAAGTGCATTTCAAACTCGAGTACAAACTAAGAACAACAAGAATACAGAAAGTAACATTTCCTCAACATAGTCAAACTACAAAAGTACCATAATAAGAGCTATTCAAGTGCTACTAAAGTGCAAATCTGTGTTTTAATCCAGATATAGTCTTATGAAAGTATATGGTGATATGACTAGTTGTACAAGGAGAAGTAGTTGGTCATGGTTTTGTGTTTTTGTGTCTTGTTTCCTGTTTTATTTTGAAGTCCTTGTCTCTGGTGTCCCTGTGATTGTCCGCCCTGTCCCTGATTGTTCATTCCCTTCACCTGCCGCTCTCAGCCACTCCTCCGCCTCCTGTTTGATTGCAAGCTCCGCCCTCATCGTTTCCACCTGTGTCTCGTTGCCCTGTGTAATTAGCATGCGTCTACGTCTTATATGGTGCCAGATATTTTTTGTACTTCCCGTGCGCCTCGCTCACTTGTGACATTTTTTTGCAGTAATAGAATAATTAGTTTCTCCAATAAAGGTGTATAATAATCTTTCATTCTTAAAAAAAAAAGGAATTAGATGTTATTCATTGATCATTCACGCTTAGTTTTAGACGACACAAATGTCTATAAGACAACTTCATTCTCCAAATATCTGTTTCAAGTCAGACATTATTAAACTGCCGTGGTGACACTCTTTACCACCAGAGTGAAGAGTGAACACAGTTTGAAGTAAACACAGTCTGTCCAGTTCCGAGGCTCCAAAACACCATCTGGCTATTTATTCAACAAAAAACTAAAACTGCAAAGGCATAAAAACTAAAAGATCATTTTGTGGGAAATCAACAAAACTAAAGTGACTAACATACCCATAACAATTTACATTTTCCAGCCTGAGATGACTGGCAGTCTCCACCCACTGAGCGAAAAAGTGAAACGATTGATGTGTGAGCTCTAGAGGGGGTGAAGTGTCTTCAGACGGAGGACGTGTTTGAAGCTTTAAACTAAATAGCTGCATTTATACTTTCAGACAATTATCACAACGAGTTTGATGGAAACCGGAGCGGAGGAAAGTGTTGCCACTTAAAAACATCCTCCGTGTCTACTTCCTGTGGTGATGTCACCGTGGTGAGGATGAAGGGAGAGAGAGAAGCGTTTCCATCTCTTGAGTGCAACGTGGAGAAGAGCTAAACCTCTGGAGCTCGGCTGTGATGAACACAGCTTCAGATTTACAGTCAGACGATTTGAATATGAATATGATCTGTGAAGAGATATTATAACAAAAGGCAACAGCGATGCAGAGACTCTTCCAACTGAGGCTGATCGTCTGATGGCGGATGAAGCCTCGAACAAAGGGCACACTATGACAATGCATATTTATAGTACTTATTTGGTTCCCCGAATTTAGTTTGTCTGTTTTCAATTTATTTTTAATTAATTTTTAATTTATTTGTTTTTTTATTTATTTGTTTTAATTTTTAATTTTTTTATTTTTAATTTTAATATATACTTTTAAATGTAATATTGGTTTCTTGCTATTCCACTTGTTTTGCTTTGACTCTCTGTGGAGCACTTTGTAAACATTGTTTTTAAAGCTGCTATATAAATAAAGTTATTATTATTATTATTATTATTATTATTATTATTATTATGAATTACCATTATTCACGAAACACTTGATATTTTAAATAGTTCACACGTTGCACTCTGCGGTCTTTGACTCCCTTCAGTCAGACAAGCACACACACACACACACACACACACACACACACACACACACACACACACACACACACAGCACGTCTCCATCAGAGCTGAAGGGGAGGAAGTGGACGGTTTTAAGTTTCTTTAGAATAATAATGTAATAAACTGGCGTGGTCCTTTTCCATCCTGGTGGAATTAACTTACGGATGTCTGTATTTCTTTTCCAGTAAACTGCTGCAGCTCTGACACCGGCATGGGGAGTTAACAACTGCATCCAGAATATTAATACGGGAGAGCAGCGGACGATGTCTCGTTTTATGAAAACAATAATAGAGACCAAATATGCATTGATTCATAAGTACGGCCAGCAGGATGACAGCCTGAGCTCGAGCTTCATCCCGGCTCCACGCAGCTCGGTGGTCCTATTTAAATGTAAATGATCCGTGTCTGAGGTGAGGATGTGTTCCATAAATGTAAGACTTTATGAACATGAAGCAGAGATAGAAGGCAGACACAAGTTCACTCTTTTCTATGTCTCTCTCTCTCTCGCTCTCTCTCTCTCTCTCTGCCATGTGGACAGAGTCTGTTGCTCGTCACAGACACAGCACACCTGTCCGTGGAGGAAACACATTTCCCAGAATGCAGCAGATACACCGTTCACGGTCAAGAGCGGACGGATGCCGAGTCAGCGGAAAGGCAGGAGACACGCGCCACTTCCTTTTTCAGAGGAAGTTAAAGCACACGCGGATGTTTTTCATTCCATCGTAATGCAAATATTTTGTTAAATTATGGGGTAGTAAGTCGAAATAATGAGATAGTAAGTCAAAATTATATATAATGATATTTAGTATCTCATAATTCCGAGATGGTGTCTCATAAAAATTATGAGAAAGTAAGTTAAAATTAAAAACTAGTATCTCAGAATGATGAGATAGTAAGTTGAAATTATTAGATAGTAGCTCATGATTATGAGATGCTAAGTCATATTTATGAGATAGTAAGTCATAATTATAAGACAATATCTCATAATTATAACGTGGATCCTACTTTTGGACGAAATGGACTTCCATAGAGGTAGAAAGACACGCCCCCAAATAAAAAATCAGGATCCATCTGTCTGTAATCATAACACATTTTAAAAGTACATGATGAATATGGATGGATGGATGGATGGATGGATGGATGGATGGATGGATGTATTCCCCCCTTAAATCACTTTTACTACCTGTGTCGACTTGTTCTCCTCTTGTCTTTGTCCTCCAGTGTTCCTTCACAAACACTCCACTGATAACAATCATAAGGTCAAAAAGACGAGATGTCTGGAAGCAGCTCATTCGAGGACGCGTGTGAGAGCCTGCAGTATTTCTACGTGAGGAGAAGATAATTGATCTAAAACATTCAGCTGATGTGAGTCGTGTATATTAAATATGAGCAGAATATGTCAGACAGGTGTGGTGTGAGATCTGTGAACCAGGTTCATGTTCTCGCCTTTAATTAACAACTACTCGCTCCAGATGTTCCTCCAGATGTGAAGAGGAGCGAACAGATATGCATTTGATACAAACCAAAACAGCATGAATAAGTGTTGTTAGATATAAACTAGAGCAAACCATCGACGTCCAACTTGTATTTTACAGTCTGCTCATTAGTGCGGCAGCAGGTGTTTTAGGAACGCATTGGAATTATGCAGATTTTCACACAAACAGTGAATTTAAGTCACTGAAATACACAACACAAGTTTGGAAATCATGAATTTACTGATATATATATTTGTATGTAATATGACTCTTGCTCTCATAACCTCTCTCTCTCTTTCTCTCTGATACACTTGACCTCACTAAACTGAGCCAGACCTCCAGGTCACGATCCTCTCACAGTTATTACACAGTTATTACACTTTTATGACACTATTACACTATGAAGGTTCTGCCACAGTGTAACACATAGTTTACAGACCTGCAGATGGAATAACACAAAGCTTCATAAGTACCTTCTCACGTCCTTCACACTAAACTTTGACACTCTTAGACACTCCACATGTGCACACGTTACTGTTTTTAGTCACGTTTCACGTTACAAACTTTTACTTCCAGAGCTCACGCGTACAATATGAAGGTTAAGGAGAAGAAAGTTCCTCATTGGTCAGCGCTCAACATGTTTCAATGTGTTCCTGTTCCACTCTTCTCCTCCCAGCACCACCAGTGCCTCCACCCGCTCCATAATGGAGGAGCTCCGACGGTTGTTTTTGAGCTAAAATAATCATCAATATGGAGGCGAGAGGTGATTCTTCATGTGTCGTGTGAAATAACAATTCATTTAAAACTGTCTCTGCTAAATATGAAGTATCGAGTTTGGCTCATTTAAAGGTCTTCGCTTTGTCACAATTAGGACTGTGGGACGTAGACGTAAAGAACGGTTCCTTCTTTGCATGGAATTAACATGAATATATGCATAGTGTTTAACCTTTTAAAAACTGACTTATAGTTAAGGCCTCTGCTCGAAATAACATATATAAAGGGTGTATCCCCTTGACCACAAAGGCCATTTGAATAATGTTGGTGTTGTAATAAAAGCAACCCTTTCTAAATATTACCATGTTGCCCTAGCAACCACAATAAAATATTCAGAGGGTCAGATATTTTCAATCTTCCTCTTTATCATAGTCATATTCTAATTTCTAATATATATATATATATATATATATATATATATATATATATATATATATATATATATAGCTCCATGAGGCTGGAGGCGTGGCCTCTTGAACACAGCCTGAACGCCATGAGGCTGGAGGCGCGCCCTCGTTTCCAGAGGAGGATTTAAGGCCTTATCTCACGTCCTGAAAATGTCCTTTTGTTGTCTCTCAAATGTATTCCTCCTCTAATCCTGCAAAGAAACAGGAGTTATCTCTGTGGGGTCCATGACAGGAAGTGTCTGATCTCCTTCCTGCAGCTTGTTGGTGCTCATCATCACTGTTCAGTCGTCCTAAATACAGCCTCCTCATCATCACTGTTCAGTGGTCCTAAACACAGCCTCCTCATCATCACTGTTCAGTCGTCCTAAACACAGCCTCCTCATCATCACTGTTCAGCCGTCTTAAATAAAGCCTCCTCATCATCACTGTTCAGTCGTCCTAAATACAGCCTCCTCATCAGCAACACACACACGGGCAGAGTTACAATGACGCCTGAATGTTACACGGCGGCTTTTCATTCTCATGTTTACGATGGACACTCGTCCACAGCGTCTTCAACATCCACATCATCTGTTCATTAAGCTCACGGACGGAGTGAACATCCCAAAATACAACTGGAGGCCCAATTGCTTGATGTCTTTCAAAGGTCCAGTCAGTCTGCTGTAAAGATAATTAACAGCTCATTAATATCAGATTAGTGAGCAGCTGTTCAGTATCCTCATCAGAATTGTTGGGAAGAAACTGCTTAGCGAAGGAAATTTAAGAAGATATCAGGAGTTATTGGTGCTTCGTGGGTAATGATGAAAAGGTTAACGCAATTAGAAGAGTATTAGTCCTGCAATGGTCTGTTCACACATACACACACACACACACACACACACACACCTTTAGCCAGATAAAGACACAGAGTGTAATGGCGACCGTGCTTCTGACACTCGCTTTATTCTTATAAATGTAAAATGTAACTTAATGCATGAAGATTCTGTTCCACGTCTGAATATCAATGTCTGCATGTTCTCATAACCCCTCTCTCTCTTTCTCTCTCTCTCTCTCTGATACACTTGACCTCACTAAACTGAGCTAGACCTCCAGATCACCAGATCCACACGGTTATTACACATGTAATACACATGTATTACACTATTACACTATTGGTGCTTTGAGTAATGCTGACAAGCTTAACATAATTAGAAGAGTATTTATCCTGAAATGGTCTGTTAACCCCCCCCCCCACACACACACACACACCTTTAGCCAGATCAAGACACAAAGTGTCACGCGACCAAGCTTCTGACACTCGCTTTATTCTTATAAATGTAACTCAACGCATTAAGATTATTTTCCACGTCTGAATATCGACGTCTGCATGTTAAATATCAAAAGTCAAACTCTCCTGCATTGATGTCCAGCTGAACTCGCAGTGGGACGCACAACTGCAGCACAACAACGGACACAATGCCGGCTGGCGTCCTGTGGAGATCAGTTCACATCCAGAGAGGGAGAAGATTTGTCAAATGCAGATCATATTTAGGGAATTCATAAAAGTCTGAGTGCTCCAGAGCAGGAGACACGGTTCAGGAAGTAGCCTCTGCTCTAAATTAAAAATCACCACGATATCTTCATTTTGGTGAATTATTAATGTGCATTGTGCTCTGATTGAGTTCTTCCTTGCCGGCCTTGTAATACAATTCAATCCTTCTTTTCTCACACAGAGACACAGAGGCAGCCGGTCCAGCTGGAGAAGAACTCCCAACTCTTCTGAAATATGTCAAAATCTTATAAAGCAAATAAAGCAACATGTGACGTCTATCATTGGATTCACTTCCATACGAAACACTAAAATGCCAAATTATTTAAACCAAATAAATAAACCACAAAGAGCAGTATTTACTATACTATACTAAAGATACAGTGCCCCTCTCTTAAAGAGACAGCGCCCCCCTCTTAAAGAAACAGCGCCCCTCCCTTAAAGAGACAGCACCCCTCTCGTGAAGAGACAGCGCCCCTCTCTTAAAGAGACAGTGCCACTTTTTTTTAAAGAGACAGTGCCCCTCTCTTAAAGAGACAGTACCCCTTTCGTAAAGAGACAGCGCCCCTCTCTTAAAGAAACAGCGCCCCTCTCTTAAAGAGACAGCGCCCTTCTCGTAAAGAGACAGCGCTCCTCTCTTAAAGAGACAGCACCCCTCTCTTAAAGAGACAGCGCCCCTCTCGTAAAGAGATAGCGTCCCTCTCGTGAAGAGACAGCGCCCCTCTTAAAGAGACCGCGCCCCTTTCTTAAAGAGACAGCGTAAACAACCATCACACATAGTCATAGGCCCTCCTCCAGAAGAGAGGCGAGCGCTCCTCCGCCGTTCAACGCGAGGGGAACAGATCGGGTTGGATGCTGAACGTTGAACCAGCTGTTGTTCTCAGAGACGGGGGCTCCGCGGCGGGGCGCCCCCCGTGTCCACCTGGCAGCCGGCTCCTAGACTCACACGTCAGCGTGAGCCGACATGTTCCGGTGACGGAGGGCAGATGGCAGCTTGTTAGGCTCTCGTGTCTACCGCTGCACGCTCCCCCGAGACCCTGATCTCTGGCTGATCTGGAATCAGCAGATTTTAAACTGAGCCATGTGGTCACGCGGCGGGCTGACAGCTCCGCGCGAGAAGAGAGAGGCTTTAACTCCAGCAGCCGGCGCTGCACCCTGAACACGGACTGTTCAACACGCCGCTCTTCTGTTTCACGACTTTTATTTAACAAGTTCTCGTTTATAACGAGCACACGTTGTATTGTCTTCCTGCACCTGCCTTTCACACACCCCTCTCTTAAAGAGACGGTAACCCTAACGCTGTCTCTTTAAGAAAGGGGCGCTGTCTCTTTAAGAGAGGGACGCTGTCTCTTTAAGAGAGGGGCGCTTTCTCTTTAAAAGAGGTGCAATTTCTCTCCGCGTCTCTCTTAAAAACAGCGCCCCTCTCTAAAAGAGACATCAACCCTCTCTTAAAGAGACAGCGTTCCTCTATTAAAGAGACAGTGTTCCTCTCTTAAAGAGACAGCGCCCATCTCTTAAAGAGACAAGCTCTTTGCTGTCTTAACAGTTAGTATGTGCAAAGGTGATCAACACTCTTTAATATAGGAACACCATATGAACCGTGATCACACATTCAGAGTAAATTATAAGAAATGTACACAGCTGTGTTAAACCAGTAAGGTATATGAGATAACATATTTCAGTCGCTCCCTTCCGTCTCCAGCAGACCCGATGCTGAGTTTGACCTGGAAGAGATTTCCTGATTCCGTCCAACGGAGCCGGTGATCCATCAACCTCTTTCTGTTACAAGGACTTTTTGGGGATGGAGCTATTTACAGTCTGGAGAGCTCCGCTAATGCTGAAGTTCAATCAGCAAAGCCGAGCGGAGGCAGAGAATCAATGGAACCGCAAGTCGTTGCTTCTCTTCATCACTTTCACTTAATGCTCTCTCGTTCCGTCTTCCTCTCGTTCTCCGCGTCCTCTTATCTTTTCCCTCTAAATGACGTTGTTTAACATGAGGGTGCACAACAAAAACGTAAGTTAATGGAAATATAATTAAGAAGCAATGATGGATCACTCGGAAATACTCAGTATGATGTGTCTTTTTTACGGCATTAGTAAATAATGAGTATACTCGAAGTGGGGCTGACATACGTGGGGCTGACACAGTATGTCAGCCCCACTTCGAGTGTACTCATTATTATATCCATTCATGGGTGTTAACCAGCTTGAATTCAGATTTTAACCTCGAAGTCTGATATTTACATTTCAGGGCGAGATGATGAGCAGACGTATGAAACATAAATCCATATATGGAGTTAATATATGAATATCAGCATGTGTAATTCTACATCAAAGCTGGAAATATATACATATATATCTCATAAACAAATGTTATCAATCTTCACATGTATACAGGATAAAAAGAGTACGCCTCTGCGTGCTTCTCCATATGTAACACATCTTCCTTTATATTTGTTTAAAGTTCTTCAGAATCAGGTGGTTAAAGAGGTTATAAATTTCCACTTGATGCACACAAATAGTTGTATATTTAGCACTGTTTAAAAACTAAAATGAGGTGAATAATGCTCTACTGGCAGGAATGCGGTGCTGCCCAACCTTTTATTTATTTTTATTTGTATTTGGGTGGGGGGAATTAACTAATTACTTTATTTATTTAATTAGTTTTATTTCATCTACTTGTGTATATATATATATATATATATATACACAAGTAGATGAAATAAAAAAATAATAATAATTAAAAAAAATATATATATATATATATATATTTTTTTTTATTATTATTATTTTTTTTCCTGTACTGTTTAATGTAATGTGCTCTGCATGAAAATATTTGGAAAAATAAAATATTCCCCCCCAAAAAAAGGAATGCGGTGCTGCATCTCTGGAAGGAAAGGGTTCCGGAGGCGGCCGCTCGTGGTCCACTGCACCGAGTTATCCGCTGGAGAACAATGGAGGACGGACCGGCGAGGCCTCGTGGTTATTCTCCACTCGGCGGACCGCAGCCGGACCGTCAGGCGCCGCCGCTCAGGAAACAGCCGCCGGCTCCCGAGGACGGAGAGCGGCCCGTCCAGAAGGGTTTCAATCTGATCTGGGATCCGGACCATCACTTTATCCCCACTTATACTGGATACCCGACCCCTTCCAGCTCCTCCTGGGGGGTCTTTAAGTTATCCCATGTAAACCGGGAGATGAAGAATCATTCCTCTGCTTCCACACCTCCTCCAGTACATCGAGTATACCTCCAAAGGAAAAACAATGTGAACGTATAGTTCCATGTGGAAGATGATCAGGGTTCTTACACATTTTGACCAATGGATTTCCATGACTTTTCCATGACTTTTCAATGGGTTTTCCAGGACTTTAAACCAAATTTCATGAAAAATGTAGAACATTTTGTGTATTGAGAGCGTAGGCCGGCTTATATTTTGAACGTCTTTTTTTAAAAAACATATTAATTGTTTCAAACTCGGCGTGAATGAACATGTGATCATAACAAATTTCCATGACTTTTCCAAAACTTTTATGATTTAAATTTTTTCCATGACTTTTCCAGGCCTGGAAATGATCATTTTAAAATGCCATGACTTTTCCAGGTTTTCCATGACCGTAGGAACCCTGGATGATATTACCGATTCCACTGATGCTTTATTAAAATAAATCCCTCTGTATCTTGATCTGGATCCCTTCTTGCAGATCACAAAATCACATGAGAGATTTATTGTATTAATAGAGTCACACCACAGAGTGTGACTAGATGACCGGCCTTTGAGCTCTCCGCTGATGAGATGATTATCAAGTGATTGGCCTCCGTCTCCTGGTGTCATCAGACATAATTAATAACCTCTAATCACATGATTGAGTGTGTGGTTGATGAAACATCGGGATGGTGGATCTGTGGTTTTGGTTTCGTGCTGCGACACAACGTTCTGCGTCAAGTCGACATGATTTCTCTCTAAATGAGGCCGATGTGTCGAACATGAGCGTTCGACAACAACTGACCCCGAGACTGTGAAACACAAACTTAATCTGCAGCTTCTAGTCAATGCACAAGAAAAAATGAATATGTGGAGGAAAAATAAGATTATTTTACCTTCCAGTGCTAAAAAAGGAGGAAATAAATGAATGAAAGATGAACTAACTGGAGGCAAACGCCACATTGTGGAATAATGCAGCAAATGAGCATGTGAGGTATTAAATATTTGACAATAAGATTAGAAATAAAGCTTTGTTGTCTAAGTCCAGAAGTTAAATTCATCAAGAGGCTCACACACATGTTCAATTACTAGGATCGGACTGTCAAAGAGTGGCGACTAGAGCTGGGGTCAAAGGTCACGTGAACTGTGAGAGAGGAAGACCTTGGAGACGCTCCGTCGAAGCCCACAGGACACAAACAACAACAACAACAACGCTGCATCGATAAACAACAATAATGAAAAAGTCGAGCCGCGTTGCAGCTGACCATGAAGGGAATCATCAGCTTGTGTTCAATGGAGCGCGCGTGAAAACAACAACAACAACAACAACAACAACAACATGGCGTCTCGGCAGCTTTTGGTGACACTTAATCATCACGTTGCTGCTTGTAAGCTGTCGCGAAGCCACGTGTGTGTGTGTGTGTGTGTATGTGTGTGTGTGTGTCACTTAAAAACATCAGACACAAAACACAAGGTTTAAAAAATCCAAACGCAACATGTTATTATGAACATAATGGTGGAGACATAATGATATACATACGAGTGAAGCGTGCCAGTGGCGGGGTCGTGTTCCCTCCCAAACATCTCGTTAGTGCTGTGGGCCGGCGGGCTTCATTAAGAGAGGTGCGATGAGATGAGATTAAGGACCCAATGGAAACAGAGCTTGCTGACGATCACCCCCCCCCCCCCCCCCCCGCCGTCTACGTGTCTCTGTGTCTCTCGCCGTGAAACCCGAGGAGTAAACAAAGCCCTCATTAAAACTACAGAGTTTAATTTGTCCTAATTAATCGGCGGCGTCCTCTAGAAGAGGGCGTCGTGATGAACGGAGGAACGCCAGACTGCGAGCTTCAGTCTGAACGAGTCTCTGAGAACCGTGTGCTGTGAAATCGACTTTTTATATTTACATATATATATTATATATATTTACATGTATATATATTTACATATATATGGATATGTATTTATTTATATTTATTTATTTATATATATATATGTGTGTGTAGTTGATTGATATATATGATATATATATATATATATATAAATATATAAATAAATATATATATATATTTATAATATACATATATATTATTCTTTTTATTTATCATTTATTATTAATGTTTATAATTAATGTTTCGCTCACGTCGATGTTTCTTTACGAGATAAATCATTCTCATGTCAACATACATATACAAAGAAATCCATCAGAAGAATGACGGTAGAAATACGTAATTCCAGATAATCGTATCTCCATGACGATAACAAGTCGTAAACTTGAACATCGGTGAACGGCGTCCGCTGTGAGGTTCATCTTCGGCCTCTCTGCTCGGCAACATTACCGTCAACACGGATCCCAGAACCATAAACAACAACAATCCTGCAGAACCTTGAATTAAACTTCATAAAGTAAGAACGCAGGTTTGACGGAGAGATTAAAAACACTCCTCAAACGAGCTAACGGGGAATGCGGGACGTCGGCGTGGACTCTGAGGAGCCGAGGCCGCTTCCTCTCGGATGATTTGTTGCTCTGAGCGCGGCCGAGCTGCTTTTGTCACCTTTTCATTACCCAGAATGCCCGGTTCGTTTAGAGCGGACGCACCGACGGTCTGAGGCGACATCACTTCCTGCTGACGTGTAATTAGAGGAGGAGAGGGGAGAAAACGCCTGGAAACAAACGGCTCTCCTCTCTCCTCTCCTCTTTCCTCTCTCCTCTCTCCTCTTTTCTCACTCCTCTCTCCTCTCTCCTCTTTTCTCACTCTTACCTCCTCTTTCCTCTCTCCTCTCTTCTCTCTCCTCTCTTCTCTCTCCTCTTTCCTCTTTCCTCTTTCCTCTCTTCTCTCTCCTCTTTCCTCTTTCCTTCTCTCTTCTCTCTCCTCTCTCTTCCTCTCTCTTTTCCTCCTCCTCTCTCCTCTTTCCTCTTTCCTCATCAGCTTCTTCTCCTCTTCCTCTCTTCTCTTCCCTCTTTCCTCTTCCTCTCTCTCCTTCCCTTCTCTTCCTCTCCTCTCTCTCCTCTTCCTCTTTCCTCTTCCTCTCTCCTCTTCCTCTCTTCTCTCTCTCTCCTCTCTCCTCTTTCCTCTCTCCTCTTTCCTCTCTCCTCTTTCCTCTTTCCTCTCTCCTCTCTCCTCAATCTTCTTTCCTCTCTCCTCTGTTCCTCATTAAAGTTTCTTGTCTTCCTTTTTCCTCTCTCCTCTCTCGCTTTCTCCTCTTTCCTCTCTCGTTCTCTTGGCCTCTTCTTTCCTTTTTCCTATTCCCTCTCATTCTCTCCCCTCTCCTCTCTCCTCTCTCGTTTCTCCTCTTTCCTCTTTTTTGCCCTCCTCTCCCGCTCTCTCCAAGATGTTTAAATAGCCGTGTTCAGTTCACCTTCTACACACACGTCACACACACACACACACACACACACACACTCGTCTCACACACTCACACCCCATCACACACACACACACACACACACACACACACACACTCACACACACAGTGAGACAATGAGGTGGCACATTGTGACACCCTGCTGCTGACGGCGGTGACATCAAAGCAACACTTTATTAATTCACTCATCAGTTATGCTGAATGTGGAGGAAAACATCCCAGAATAAACACTGACAACGTCTCAATAACAAACCGAGATATTACGGATGGAGAGTAGAGGGCAGTACATATTGAGACTGAAACATAAAGACAGGTGACAATCAATAATGTATGAGAGAAGACCCACAGGTGTGTGTGTGTGTGTGTGTGTGTGTGTGTGTGGTATTGCTGGTCCTCCTGGTATCTAGAGAGGTGATGACAGTAACTCTTCATATTATCTGTGTCGTTTCCTCAGAGTCACCGACTAGAAAACAACGTCCTCCCCTACAAGTCATCCTGAATGTGTCGTAACCTCCTCGACCAATCAGCTCTCTTGTCTCTCCTCCAGCGTGGCCTCCGATTGGAGCAGCAGTTTCATTCTGACGCAGGAATCCACGTACGAATAATAAACGACTCACAATCGTTGTTATTTTCACAATGAATACAATTTACCCAACTTGTTGATACATGTTGACGTACATTCTGTGTTCAGGTGATTTATTTTCCTCACGCGAGGCCTCACAGGCAGCCTGCGTGGGGAAGCTCGTCTACGTTCCCTCTCTCGTTTCACACCTCGTATGTTTCTGAGACTCGGAGGAGAGGGGTTTCAGGATAATGCGCCGGCAGCCAAGAAGAGAAACAACACGAAGTGCGGCGGACTCCTCGTGTAAAGATGATGAAACACAACGTTGTCCGTCTCGGTCGGTCAATCGATGCAGCGTGTAACGGCTCCGGCATCGACATTATTCATCAAACACTTGTGTACGTGTGTGTGTGTGTGTGTGTGTGTTATTCAGTGTACCACACACTTGCTCTTAGACCCTGGAAACACTTCACATGGCCCTCAGTGGTGCGCCGCGTGAACACACCTCATCTATTCATATGCAGACGGATCAGTACGCAGAGAGCTCGTGAAACGGGCTCTGACTCTCAGGTTTCATACCTCCATCAGAGAAATGTCCCACGGACAACTGGTGGAGAAGAGGATCTGAGTGGTGGGCAGATAGCAGCTTTAAAATAATCAAAGTAGATCATATATAAATACCCTAAAATCCACGATTAACTTTAATCTATACTGCCAACAATCCCATCTTATTTTATCATGAACCATAACTCCTTCCTCTAATTATGGAGAACATTCATCACCTCACGCGGTCCGGCTTCTGACCCCTGGGTGTCTTCATGCATAATTAATATACGGCCCACAGTGTTTCTCTCCTCCGAATAAGCTCGAGCTGTCAGGGAGAAAACCTCCAGTGAGCGGCGCTGATGAAAAAATAAAAAAACTGCTTTATGTAGAACGTCAGAACGTCAGTGAAGACTGGAAGTTGGAGGAGAGGTGCTGAATCTGTTCATGGGGGGTTCGACCACAAGGTTTTTATTATGCAGTATTTATTGTGTGAGAACAGCAGCGATTGAGGAGTAAGGTAAAAGCTCACTGTCAATGAGCATGCTGGGATCTTTATATATATATATATATATATATATATATATATATATATATATATATATATAGACATATATATAGACATATATATATATATACAAGTAAATATATATATATATATATATATATATATATATATATATATACACACATGCATATATCTATACAGAAATAATAAAAAAGTTCACTATGTATGTACATATATATATAAATAAATATACATGCATATATGCTTACATATATATACATACATATACATATATATATACATATATATATATATATATATATATATATATATATATATATGTATATATATACATATGTGCATATATTTATACATACATATATACACATATATAAACACATATACATATACTATATGTATACATATATATATATATATATATATATATATATATATATTTAAACATACATACATATATTTTTTTATTTTGATGTATAACAAAAAAAAAAATATATATAGAGAGTTAAAGGGAAATCATCAGTCCATTTATTAAAGATACATAAAATATAAAACAATGGAAGAGAGAACAGACCAGGTAACTGACGGTAACGTCAGGATTGACTTCACACTGTTGATCCTCTCCCTCCTCTTCCTAAAACACGTGTTTTAATCTGACGTACTTCGCTGTGCTGTACCTTCGAACAACAGTGTCTGTTTTAGACATTTTACATCTTATTGTATCTCGTTCCCACCGTCCGAAACACAGGTGGCGGCGCGAATCTCTGCCTGTCTGAGCGACATCTCTCAGTGGATGTCTGCACACCACCTGAAGATCAACCCTGACCATACCGAGCTCCTGTTCCTACCAGGGAAAGGTTCCCCCACCCACGACCTGACCACCACCTTCAACAGCTCCGTGTTGGCCCCGCCCCCGACTGCCCGGAGCCTCGGGGTGACGCTAGACCGTCAACTCTCCCTGACGGCCAGCATCTCTGCGACAGCGCGTTCCTGTAGGTACATGCTTACATGCTGCACAACATCCGGAGAATACGACCTCTTTTACATTACATCACGTGTCATTTAGCAGACGCTTTTATGCAAAGCGACTTACAATAAGTGCATTTCAACCTAGAGTACAAACTAAGAACAACAAGAATACAGAAAGTAACATTTCCTCATCATAGTCAAACTACAAAAGTACCATAATAAGAGCCATTCAAGTGCTACTAAAGTGCAAATCTGTGTTTAATCCAGATATAGTCGGAAAAGGTGGCGCAGGCTCTGGTCCAGGCTCTGGTCATTTTGCGCCTCGACTACTGCAACTCCCTCCTGGCTCTTGTACTCTAGGTTGTAATAGACTTATTGTAAGTCGCTTTGGATAAAAGCGTCTGCTAAATGACACGTGATGTCATGTAATGTAATGTAATCACAGAAAGATTCACGAGCACGATGCATACAGAATGCAAAGCCCACTATGTAACGCATTGAGTATCATTTTCTTTAAACATCCCCCGGCTTCTTCCCACGAACAAAGGAAGTCAGACGTCAAGTCACACACACAATGGAAACTACGACCGCTCCACTGATGCTAGTTCTGTTTGAAAACGACTCAGAGAAACTCTGGAGGGAAACATTTGCATCCATCAGACTTCGTTCCCGAGACAAAGGCTCGTTCATCAAAAGGTTATTACATCTTCTATTCGCCTACACACACACACACACACACACACACACACACACACACACACACACACACTACTGTGAATATTAGAAAGGAGTATTTATAATTCAATCAGAGCAGAATGTACCCGTCATCAATCACTCGCTCTAATTCTATCCTTTCTCAGCGACGCCGTCGGCCTGAAAAGAACAATTGTTCCCAAAACCGCCGACACGATGACGACGACGAAGCCCGGAGCGGCGGTACGACCCGCCGGCCAATCGCAGGGCGCCCGACCTCACGGCGCCGACCTCACGGCGCCGACCTCACGGCGCCGACCTCCCCTCCGGGCTCACCTGCCGTCGCACCGCCTTGCTAAGTGGGTTGTTGTCGCCCCTCCATGTGAGCGCACGCTAATGTGTTCCCGTGTCTCCCTTAAACTCCGACACCCCCCCCGATGACACCCCCATCGTGTTCATAACACCACCCGGTTGCCCTCCTCCCCCCTTCACTGACACGTTGATTAAACGTGTGGATTGATCGACAGAACTGATGGAAGAAGAACAATGACCAGTGGGAGAGATGCACGTACACGTGGGAGGAGAACACATGCATTCCCTTGACTTACAGAATAACTCATATGCAGTCATTAAATAAACTAGACTACCATAATCACTTCTCAGAACCCATTTTCATAGAACAGCTATTCAGTGATGTCATCCCTCTATGCAGTTCTTTGGTTCCCCTGATTTAGTTTGTCCGTTTTTTATTTTATATTCTACCATTCTATTTAATTTATTTATTCTCCATAGAGAACTTTGTAAACTTGTTTTTTAAAGGTGCTATATACATAAATGTATTATTATTATTATTATTATTATTATTATTATTATTATTATTATTATTATTATTATTATTATTATCGTCTAACAGCAGATTAAATCGATATATATGTGAATGATTTTAATCAATAAAACACAATTATACATGGGGGACCTGTTCCACATGGGGGACCTGGTCCACATGGGGGACCTGGTCCACATGAGGGACCTGTTCCACATGGGGGACCTGGTCCACATGAGGGACCTGGTCCACATGGGGCACCTGGTCCACATGGGGGACCTGTTCCACATGGGGGACCTGGTCCACATGGGGCACCTGGTCCACATGAGGGACCTGGTCCACATGGGGCACCTGGTCCACATGGGGACCTGGTCCACATGAGGGACCTGGTCCACATGAGGGACCTGGTCCACATGGGGCACCTGGTCCACATGGGGGACCTGTTCCACATGGGGGACCTGGTCCACATGAGGGACCTGGTCCACATGAGGGACCTGGTCCACATGAGGGACCTGGTCCACATGGGGCACCTGGTCCACATGAGGGACCTGGTCCACATGAGGGACCTGGTCCACATGAGGGACCTGGTCCACATGGGGCACCTGGTCCACATGGGGGACCTGGTCCACATGGGGGACCTGTTCCACATGGGGGACCTGGTCCACATGGGGGACCTGGTCCACATGGGGCACCTGGTCCACATGAGGCACCTGGTCCACATGAGGGACCTGGTCCACATGGGGGACCTGGTCCACATGAGGCACCTGGTCCACATGGGGGACCTGGTCCACATGGGGGACCTGCTCATCTAGACCCCTCCGCTATATCCAAGTGAAACCACGAAAGTCCAAACCGAGAACCCCCGACGGGCTCCGGAGTGTGACGGCTCCCTTAATGGAGCCCAAAGCCAATCTAATGTCTATTATCAGGGCGTTAAATATTAATCTTCTCCATTATGAACGCTCATCAGCGCCGCACCTGCCGGGCTGCAGAGGTGATCCCAGATCTAATGGATCAGACACGCGGCTCGGCCCGACGGGAGGAGGGAGGAACCGTGGCGACACGCAGGAACACAGAGGAGTGTGAACGTTCATCAGACATCACCGGACCCCTGCTGGATGGTTTACTGACGAGACATGTAGCGACTTCTCTCATGGTATGAATACTAAAGACACAGAGAACCATGATGTCACTAACCACGAACAATAGCACACACACACACACACACACACACACTCTCTCCTCACTTGCCCTCACCTTTTTTCCTTTTTTCTCTCTCTCCACTTTCCTATTTCCTCTCTCACTCTCCACTTTCCTTTTTCCTCTCTCTCCTTTTTCCTTTCTCCTGTCTCTCCTTTTTCCTATTTCCTCTCTCACTCTACTCTTTCCTTTTTCCTACTTCCTCTCTCACTCTCCACTTTCCTGTCTCTCCTTTTTCCTATTTCCTCTCTCACTCTACTCTTTCCTTTTTCCTACTTCCTCTCTCACTCTCCACTTTCCTGTCTCTCCTTTTTCCTATTTCCTCTCTCACTCTACTCTTTCCTTTTTCCTACTTCCTCTCTCACTCTCCACTTTCCTGTCTCTCCTTTTTCCTATTTCCTCTCTCACTCTCCACTTTCCTTTTCCCTCTCTCTCCTTTTTCCTATTCCCTCTCTCACCCTTCTCTTTTCTTTTTCCTGATTCCTCTCTTGCTCTCCTCTTTCCTATTCCCTCTCTCACCCTCCTCTTTCCTATTTCTTCTCTCATCTCTCTTTTCTCGCTCCTCCCTCTCTCTCATCTCTCCTCTTTCCTCTCTCGTTTTTCTCCTCTCCGAGATGTTTAAGTAGCTGTGTTCAATTCCACACACACACACACACACACACACACACACACACACACACACACACACACACACACACACACACACACACACACACACACACAGAGGGTCAGACATCACTGATGGAGCCCAGCAGAGGGAGAGGACATACAGGAACCAGCCTGGACTGAATGTCAACGTGTGTGTGTCACGGTTCTCCAGGTCACCGACACACACGGAGTGTTATGACCTTTAATGGGTTCTGTAGCAGAACATCTGGACACATCTCCCACGAGGCATTCACATGAATAAAACATGCCCTCTTATACTGTATTTCTCACATGTCACGGTTATGAATGATTCAGATTGCAGTGTCAACTGGAGACTGATGACAGCAGAGTGTGTATCGCACAGTGTTGTAGTTTAATAAGCCCCACAGGCCCCGTATATGGGTTCTGTGGGGTCCAACAAAAAACAGGAAAATAGAGACAAAATAATACAATGATGTTACACGTCAAATTAAACAGCACAACATGAGCTACAATTATTGGTAAGAAATTTGTCAATGCTCCAAACACAACTCACACAATAGTAAAAATAGGCCCTCAAGTATCATATTTATAATTCGCCTTAAGAAGATAATTTGTATAGCTTTGGAGGTTTTCTTGTCTGAAGAGACATTTTCAAACTAATCCGTCCGACATATATTCTCTGATAATCAACACACATTAATGTTAATACTCCTTTTTATATCTTGCTCATGTACACATAACATAAAGAGACTTTATATGATGTAACATGGCTCAAGAGGAAACCTCAGACCCCACAAGAGCTGAACTACAGTGAGTCCCCTTTATGTGTTTACTCCACTTCATGAAGTCCTGTTAGTAACCTCCCTGATCAACATCCGCTCACCGACTCCACCCGACAGCAGCACCGTCAGTTCGTAACGGAAACCGCGGACTCTTAAACGTCTTTTCTCCTCGCGATAAGAAAAATGCGCCTCTGAAAATATGATTTGCATTATGGGTATCTCGGTGTTAAGTGTCCCAATAAATCACTCAGTAAAGAGAATGCAGCGGGCCTGTTGGTGTGTTGAACAGATTATATTAGCAAGAGTAGCAGATGGCATAATTACCTCTGAGAGATCAGAAGGGTTGGATGAGATAATCGTTAAATTACCCTTCAAATGTATCAAGAGTTTATGAAAAAAAAGGAACAAGAAATAAAGTTAGCAATCCTCCAAAGTGAAGAAGCAAATGAAAGATGACAAAGCAGAAACATTCAATACGTTGCTGCTGTGACTGCAGAGTCAGGACATACCGTAAGCTGAGCCGTAACTACCATATTGTTTCTGCTCTTCCTATCATGTGATGTAACAACCTCCTCAATGAGGATGACACAGAGGTCATGTTGAAGGTCACCAACAGTAGAAGAAGAGATGTAGCTGAGGATGAGGAACAGACAGACACACGACTGTGTAAACATCAAATACTGTGATCGGTCTCCCAGTCTACCAATCAACCAGTCTACCAATAAACCAATCTACCCGTATACCAGTCCACAAATCAACTAGCCTACCAGTCTACTAGTCTACCAATAAACCAGTCTACCAGCCGACCGTTCTACCCGTCTAGCAATCAACCAGTATACCAGCCTACTAATCAATCAGACTACCAGTCTACTAGTCTACCAGCCTACCAATCAACCAATCAACCAGTCTACCAGATTACCGGTCTACCAATCAACCAGCCTACCAATCAACTAGTCTACCAGCCTATCGGTCTACCAATCAACCAATCAACCAGCCTACAGGTCTACCAGTCATCCAATCAACCAGTCTACCAGCCTACCAGTCTACCAAATCAACCAGACTACCATTCTACCAATCAACCAGCCTACCAGCCTTTGTCACAAGCCTCCAGGGCCTGTTTAGCCTGTTTGGACGTGGAGCGGTGCAGCAGCCCCTCAGCTGCTCCTCTCCTCCGTTCCCATTGGCTGACGCTCAACAGCTGCTTCGTGCCACAGAGACTGAAACATTTCCCCTAACCATCGGAGACTTTGTCAGGCAGCAGAAACTGGACCGGACAAAACATCTGGAGGGTATGAATATGAATCAGACACATGTGTGTGCACACACACACACACACACACACACACCTCATTTCCATTCTCCTGCATCCTAAGTATGTGCGATGTGTTCTCTGGTGAATTACCATATTAATAACTGCTTATCAGGCTTTGTTTAAGAAGCGGAACAGAGCGACAGCGAGGCAGACGTCGTGAGAGGGAACAACACGCCGCCTTCAGAAGGTGTTACGAAAACCTGCGACTCCTCCAAACCCGACCAACACGTCAACACTTTCCCCTGGTGAAACCCTTTGATCTATGATCCTCCTCTCGGAGTATCGCGTCATGGTGGTCGTTCCACACGCGCTGAAGCCCGGCGGCATCCGACCACCTGAGCTGCCTCGAGAGGTTAGGCGATTAAAATAAACACGGGTCACAATAACATTCCACGACTCGTATTTTGGAGAAAGGCGGCAACGTATTAAAAGTTACGCATGTTACTGTAACGATGTACCGGGTCGTATCTGTCGAGGGATGGAGGGGGCGTTTTCTCGAAGCGCGTATCGAGGCTCGCTTCATTTAGGGGAGGAGCCAAAAATGATGACGTCCGAAGCCTCGCTGCCCGGCTGTACCACGGGACTGCGGGAGGTTTGAGAGCAATATAAACCCCTCAGGCTACATTCAAAATGTGGGGTGTTGGTTGAGTTTGGAGGGTTTGGAAAGAGAGATAGTTAGGAGAGTTAGGAGAGAAGGATAGGTGATAAGATGGAACTGTTGAGAAACTGTTATTTCTGAATAAAAATGAATAAAATGACCCCCGTCCTGTACATCACTGTCCAAGTTACACACGCATATTCACTGTCCTCTGGCTGCTTAAGCCCATGCCATTTTCCTAAAGTGACATAATAACATTATTACACAACCTGCCATTTCATATGATACTACCATTTTGGGAACATTTTAACACACAGAATACATTCAAAAAATATTGTAATTAATTAAATTAATTAAAAAACTGTACTGTATAGATTATTCATTTTAAATTACATTTTTTATACATTTTCATGTCCTCTATTTAAATTCTTAGATGTCCTACTATTTTTTATTTTTTTATTGTATTGTATATTTATGAAAATGTTTTGCTGCTGCAACAAGAAGTTTCCCCTCTGGGGATTAAAAAAATAAAATCTAATCTAATCTCAATCTTTCATTGGGGGTGACGCTGCTACAGCTTACTAGTTTAAATGCATTCTAAGACACAAAGAGGAAACAATACAGTCTATACAAAAAAGAGATAAAATAGTGATTTTCTTTGGTAAACTTTGAGTCAAACATTCCGGCCTTTGGCCCCGTGTGCATGAGAGCACATTGTTTATGTTACCGTAAAGTGTTCTCTCCCCTCGGCTGTACATCGTTCTCACGCCGTCTACGTCTGTGGGCTTTATTTAGTAGATAAAGTAGAGCCGGAGTGGAGCCGTGTGCATCACTCAGTCTGAACGAGTCCCGCGGCTCAGGAAGCCACTGGAGTTAGTCGAGGAAGCTTCAGCTCCGGAGTTTGTAATGAGGTCAAAGGTCAATCCGGATGGCAATTACCCAACTGTCCATCATAACTGTGACGGGATGAAATGTTCCCTCGATAAGTCAGAGAGGAAAGAGGGGCGGACGAATAAAATGCGTCTGTAATGTCGGAAACTTTCTGAAATCCTGCTGAAAATTCACTTTGGTCTCTACCTTGTGGATGTGTGTTGTATTCCTCTGTTTATTTACTATTGTGTTTTTATTGTTATCTTTTATTACTGCTCTAATGTGCACCTACCGCTGTGATCCTGCAATGTCCCCACTGTGGAACTAATAAAGGAATATCTAATCTAATATCTAATATAATATCTAATATAATTCTAATTGTTTGATTTATTTCTCTATTTTCTGAACCTGGGTTTTGGAACCCGAAACTAAAGCCGAGTCCACCTGAAGGATCTGATCCCAGATCAGTTACAGAGGGACGGTTAGTGTGAAGAAGACCACTAATTACTTGCATCTTAATTGCGTCTCTTCACATCAGAGGTTTCATTTTCACATCTTTGTTTGATGAGGAGCAGATTACGACCGCGGGGCGGAGAAACAATTGCACGCAAATACGTTGACGTCGAAAGAAGCACGTGCTGACAGGAGGAGAGACAAAGAGATGCTAATTATTATTATTATTAATGTTCTAGAGGCAGATCCAGAGCTGAGCTGACTCCAGCCTCCTGAGATGTGGACAACGAGCCCACCGACAGAGAGATATTAAAGGACGACGTCGTGAATCATGTCCTCTACACGCCGCTCGTGTCACGGCGAGCCGCTCTGGAACTCGCTGTGATCCGCTCCTCCAGCAGGAATATGAAATATGACACCTGTGGAGCGCAGAGGGAGGCGGCGCACCTGCTGGACGGTGACGGAGGACCGGACTCCAACAGGACAACGCTCCTATCCAAATGAAATGATTATGTATTTATTCAGCGCACATTTATTCACCGCCTCTTTCCACGCGGTCGTGTCTTCCATCGGTGAAGCAAATTAAATAAATCTTCAATATTACTAAATATTTTTGGGCAGGCAAATAGTTGACTTACAGTAAAAAAATGACCGGATGTGTTGAAGAATGTGAAATATTTATGTTTTGTGGGCTAAAGTATGTCTAAAGATGTCTGGATTATAAGAGTTTTTAATCACTTATGTATTCCTGTTTTTAAACATATATATATTATAGATTCAACTCTAATTATGTTGATTGTATTAACTCACATTGTGTTTACTTCACTGCATCACAGTAACATGTTGTCTTATCGGTGGCACCAACACGTGATGATCAAAGGGTGATGTCACCCTGCGATAACTAATACGTCGTCTCCTAAAATAAGTCATATTGTTAAAAAATAATAATTTTACAACGTAATATATCATGATATATTAATACTACAGGGGTGAAATGACACGTGTTCAACTGAGGATGTAGGCGATTCTTTGTTTGGCAACAAATTATAATTGTTGTCAGAAAATGACGTAGGCCGTTATTTTCGGAAGGCGGCGATATCTATTCTTACCTGAATCATCAACACCTTTCCCCACGCGACCACCTGCACGCGCCACTTCCTGTTTCTTTGTGCACATCCTGGAATAGAACTCAGTGTGTCAGCCAATGCACGTCCGAGCCTCTTCTCGAGCCCCTGAACTACCCACGATCGACCTCCATCCACGTTAATTAAACGGCTCAGTTGGCGGGAGGCAGCTGTGACGAAGCTCTCGGCAGAGAGCCGCTCTTCGTCTTCCTCTTTCATCTCCATTCATGACCACAACCATGCCATTGTTCGCCAGATCAGGAGAGATACTTCTATTTAGACAGTACATGAGCGAATTATCTATTTTTACCTTTGCATTGAAAATGCGGAAGGTTATGTTTTGATTGCCATGTATTTATTTATTTTTTTATTTATTTATTTATTTATTTATTTGTATGCGTGTTACTCGCATAACCCTAAAAGTATTAAACCGAATCGCAGGAAATGTTGTGGGATGGTTGGTTATTATCTGGGGATCAGTTGATTATATTTTGGGATCGATCGGGTCAAAGGTCAAGGTCATGAAAGGTCAAAATCTTCTTTTTACCATAGTGTGGTCAATTTTTATCCAGTTGGCATGCAACTAATGCCAAAATGTTCATAATTCAATGCCCAATATTGTGATATGAGAAGGTATGCGCTCTACCGAGTGCCCGTTCTAGTTATTCATATTTCTGGGTTATCGCGGATAGAAATATAAAAAGACTTGGGTTTAAAATGAATATTTATGGAGACACGTTTTTTGTCCTGGAGGCGGAGCTTCTTCTAATCTCTCTGCCACGCGATGACACAATCACTCCGGACATCAGCGGCTTCTACCGCTCCACGTCTGGGAATATGATGACAGAGCTGTGTGATTCCCCTTCCTCCAGCCAGTGTGTGTGTGCGTGTGTGTGTGTGTGTGTGTGTGTGTGTGAGACTCGGGGAGTTCAGGCTGTTCTCTCTTCTGAAGCCTAAGACGGGAGCAGATGCTGCTTCACACCATCGCTACGAAGCACCTTCACACACACACACACACACACACACACACACACACACACACTCCATCGAACAGCAGGATGCCCTCGGTGAGCAGGAGGTGTTTACGGAGGTATGCGTGTGAAGTCAAGAACAAACTACAAGCGGCTTCTAAGTTTAAACATCATGTGAAAACAATAGTGTGGAGGCAGAATGGTGTTTCTGAGTTAAGATGACATCATCACCGCGGTCTCAACAGGTGTAGGTGTTGTGATCCTCCCCCAACACTTCATACAACACGTGTGTTCATGAAGGTACGCCTCCCAGACATATAGGAGCAGCTGCACCTCCAGCAGAGAAGGACACACACACACACACACACACACGCACACACACACACACGCACACACACACACGCAGCTCTGTGACTGCATCGGATGGTGTGTGTGATGCTTGAAACAGCGTGAGGCTGCAGAGCGATGATCACGAAGGTCTGCTCCACTAAAGAGCCCGGCATAAAGACATGGGGGGGGGGGGGTGGGGGGTGGGACCATTTCATGGACGAATGGCTCCATCAGTCCCACGGAGCAGCGGAGGGAACGACCTGGGAACACGGAGCCGGAGCTCTTTTCAAGCAGACGACATCCGTTGGGCTCACACGCCACAGGAGATCTCAGCGTGTGCGTGTGTGCGTGTGTGCGTGTGTGTGTGTGTGTGTGTGTGTGTATGTGTGTGTGTGTGTGTGCGCGCGAGCTGCAGATGTTCACGACTCGCTATGTCAGCGGAGACTTCACCTTGAAAAGTCTTCTTCGCCGAGTTTTGATGTCTGTTTGGATTCAAGAGACGATTAAAGTCATTCACATTCATTAATTTGAGGAGGAGGAGGAGGAGGAGGAGGAGGAGGAGGAGGAGGAGGAGGAGGAGGAGGAGGAGGAAGATACAGAAAATAATATTTCTTTGATATATTTTTGGCCATTTCTGAGAATAAATGAGATTATATGGTGAGAGGCTGAAAGGATTCCTCTACACTATCTTAAGTGGACGTAAAATAATCGGTTGTTTCCAGAGCTGGAGGTTTGTACCAACCTCACCCGGAGAGGGGTGGAGGAAAGAGGGAACATCTCCAATAAGTGGAGGTTAAACTCGTCATAACATCTCCATGAACTCCTCCCGTTGTTCAGGAGAACAAGAGCTTCCCGTCTGAATGTGCATCTCTAAAGGTTACTACGGTAACGGCGCTGATCATCACGCCTTCAGGCTGGAGGGAATCACTAATAAGTGACACATTGCACTTGTAGACGCGTCACACCTCCTCCTCCTCTCCTCCTCTCCTCCTCCATCCTTCAGTTCCACTTTCGACATGAACATTCTTCTTTCCGCCATGACAATTATTTTTAATGGCGTCACGAATAACCTCAAGCTCTCTCCCTCGAGAACCGGTCGTGTGACACCTCTGTAGCTCTTTCTTTCTTTCTCTCTCTCAATATATTTCAATCATTCTGTGGTCATGGAATCCACAGCAATGAGTTTGGATGGACAGATGGATTTGTTGTCCTTTTTTAATCCCGCAGCAGAAGCTCCCAGCATGCATCTGTTCTGTATTTCGAGCCGTTTTTAAACCACCAGAAGCGACAGTCAAACGCGGCGGTGCCAAAGCAACGCGTGCCTGTGGACTGAATCATAATCACAACCGTAATCCTACTGGAAGAACAGAAGTCAGACCCGAAGAGAGGGTTTTCACTCTTTGACCTCAGAAGAAACTCGTGACCTTCAGTCTCATTTCACAAGATAGACAATAAACACGTGCTTAAAATTCAGTTCATATTGATATATACTGCATATAGAGATGTCTCTTCCTATGATTTATTGAATATACTTAAACAGGGTTCTCACACATGTTGACCGATGGATTTCTAGGACTTTAAACCAAATTTCCGTGACAAAACTGAAATCTCGGTATAAACATGAACAATTTAGAAAATCTTGTGTATTGATTGCGTACGCCGGCTTATATTTTGAGCGTCTTTCTTTAAAAAACTTGGCGTAAATATAAGTGTATACAAGTATTGTATTTTAGTATTTAGTAATTTAGTATTAGTATTTAGTATTGTATTTTAGTATTTTGTATTTTAGTAGTAGTATTTTGTATTTTAGTCTTTAGTTTTTGTGTTTTTGTGTTTTGTGTTTTTTTAATTTGTATTTTATATTTTATTCTTATTAAGGCTCTAATGTACATTCACTGCTGTTATCATAGAATTTCCCCACTGTGGGACTAATAAATGAATATATTATCTTATCTTATCTTATCTTAAATGAACATGTGATTATGACACATTTCCATGACTTTTTCAAAACTTTTATGATTTAATTTTTTTCCATGACTTTTCCAGGCCTGGAAATGACTATTTTTAAATTCCATGACTTTTCCAGGTTTTCCATGACCGTACGAACCCTGTTAAAGCTTAAACCAATGCCCACACCAATGAACCCCGTGGCAGCCGTTATAATGCCACGCTGATGATGAGGGGAGGTGCAATGGGGTCCCCCCCCCGCTGAGCGACCTGAAGATACTGAGTGGTCGTTAGGGTTACAGAGCATTGCATGTCTAACTATTATTATGTAGAGTGAGTACGAGGGAGTGTGAAGGGGGACAAATGAAAGTCAAGCTCTGTAAAGGGAAACACTGTGACATCACTCCTGACTTCTGAAGAGGAGGGGGGAGGGAACGTGGGAGGACGGAGGGAGAGAAGTGAGAGTGTCACGATGAACTCGTGAGTCGGGAGTCTGCAGCCGCCGAGGACCAGAGAGGCAGTTTGACACGGAGACTGTGATACACATACAAATAAATATATAAAGGTGAAGGGGTGAGTGTATTGATGACGTCACTTACCAGCCGAGCTCCTCTGTACCACGTTACTCAGTAATATGACACCGAGTGTGTTGTATATGTACGATATGACGCTCTCACTGTATAACACTGTTATTGTGTATATATGATGTATATGTATAAATATAATATGTATATACATATATAGTATATATATAATGTATACATATATATATATATATACATACATATATATGTATGTATTTTTCATTTATTTATATATATATATATATATAAATATATATATATATATATATATATATATTTGTTTTTATATATATGTATATACATATATACACATACATAAATACAAATATATATATATACATACATACATCTATACAAATATATATACATAATATATATATATATATATATATACATATATACACATATATATATATATATATATATATATACATAAATATATATATGTATATATGAATATATATACATATATATATATATATATGAATAAATATATATACATATATATACATAAAATATACATATATATATATATATATATATATATATATATATATACACATAAATGAATGCATCAGTTTAGATATTGCAAAGCTTTGAGACTCGTGTCAGTTTAAAAAATGAATTAACACAAACATTAAAAACAACTTTTGTTGTGTTTGAATTGATGTCATCAAGTGGGTTCGTCTTTGATTGAAGCTGTTTTTTACTTTTAATGTGTGTCCTTCAAAATAAGTTCCCAGTGGAGGTTTTAGTGAATGTGAAAGGACTTATTATGGTCTGGATGGACTGCAAAGACACTTCACTTCATTTCAAGGGGAACACATTGTGCACCCTTGAAATACATCACAGTCACAGGGACGTTTACTAATGACTTCAGGAATACTTCAGAGCTCAAAGGCAGAGTGTTTAACGGATTTACATCAGCACGGATTGTAGAAGAAATATGCTAATGAGTTTTATTTAATAAAATATACTGTAAGTACTGATGTCAATGATTTAAAGTACACACACACACACACACACACACACACACACACACACACACACACACACACACACATTCACTTTCAGTCTCTTCCTTTCCTTAATTTTTTTCAACTCGTCCTTCCCGTGTCACGCAGACGTTAAAGAGGAGGAAGAAAAACCCGACCGAGAAACCTGCATTAACAACCACTACCTCCTCCTCCTCCTACTACTCCTACTCATACAACTCCTCCTCCTCCTCCACCTCCTCCATCACCACCACCACCTCCTCCTACTACTACTCCTAGTACTACTCATACAACAACCTCCTCCTCCTCCTCCACCTCCTCCATCACCACCACCACCTCCTCCTCCTACTACTCCTAGTACTACTCATACAACTCCTCCTCCTCCTCCTCCTCCTCCTCCACCTCCTCCATCACCACCACCACCTCCTCCTACTACTACTCCTAGTACTACTCATACAACTCCTCCTCCTCCTCCTCCTCCTCCTCCTCCACCTCCTCCATCACCACCACCACCTCCTCCTCCTCCTACTACTCCTAGTACTACTCATACAACTCTTCCTCCTCCTCCACCTCCTCCATCACCACCACCACCTCCTCCTCCTCCTACTACTCCTAGTACTACTCATACAACTCTTCCTCCTCCTCCATCTCCTCCATCACCACCACCACCTCCTCCTCCTACTACTACTCCTAGTACTACTCATACAACTCCTCCTCCTCCTCCTCCTCCACCACCACCTCCTCCACGACCTCCTCCTACTACTACACATCCTCCTCCTAATACTACTAGTACTACTCATACAACTCCTCCTCCTCCTCCTCCTCCTCCACCTCCTCCACCACCACCTCCTCCTCCTACACATCCTCCTCCTAATACTACTAGTACTACTCATACATCTTCTCCTCCTCCTCCTCCTCCTCAACCTCCACCACCTCCTCCTACACCTCCTCCTCCTCCTACTAATACTACTAGTACTATACTCA
This sequence comes from Liparis tanakae, assembly GCA_036178185.1. Taxonomy (NCBI): domain Eukaryota; kingdom Metazoa; phylum Chordata; class Actinopteri; order Perciformes; family Liparidae; genus Liparis; species Liparis tanakae. The sequence continues at coordinate 3,419,799 of CM070099.1, forward strand.
TACATCTTCTCCTCCTCCTCCTCCTCCTCCTCCTCCTCCTCCTCCTCCTCCTCCTCCTCCTCCTCCTACTAATAGTCCTAATAGTCCTACTAATACTCCTCTCATCTGGCCGGCGCTCCATCATCAGTGTGAGACACCGACAGCCCGTCTGGGAGCTTTAAACATCCCCTCATCCCCTCATCCCCTCATCCCCTCATCCCTCCCTCCATTCACTGTAAAATGAAGTAGAAACATAAATTGTTGAACGTAAGACGGCGAGTCAGAGCTCCGATTCATAAATCAGGAGAGTAAACACAAACGTTCTCCTCCTGTCCAACGCCTCGGTGAGGAGAGACGTCCTCAGTCGTCCCCCGATGCGTCACAAAGCTCTCCGAGAGCGAGTGGATTACAGGCGTGTGCGGTCCGGATGAGAGACCCAGTCAGTGGAGCAAAGACTCTGTTATGAAGTTATTATTTTGACTCTCAGTCGAGATCAGGCGGACATGAATTCACAAGCAACTCTGAATGAATACTTCATTGTGGATGTTGAATAGCGACGCCAGAGAGGAAGCCTCCGACCGCACAGACCCACCGACTGCTTTACGTTATTGTGTTTATACGATCCTCATCACTCCACCACACACAGAGAGAGAGAGAGAGAGAGAGAGAGAGAGAGAGAGAGAGAGGGGAGCCGACAGCTGGATGTCTGACACTCAACCCTCCGTCTGGTGGTCATCTGGTCAGATCAGCTCCTGAGAGTCTGGACTCAGCACAGGGGGAGGAGCTTAGATCCCTGATCGTACAGTTGTGTGTGTGTGTGTGTGTGTGTGTGTGTGTGGAGGCCAGTCAGGCGGCTGTTGACTCTCTGTGTCACTGAGGCAGAACAACATCAACACTGCTGTTGATCCCAGTTAGTGTGTTAGTGTTTCCCCCCTGAAGGATCTCACCGGACACGTTGTCTACGTCTGTCACACATCTCTCACTCTTCATCTCTCTCTCTCTCTCTCTCTCTCTCTCTCTCTTCTCTCCCTTGCTCGCTGCTCTGTGAAGCTCCCAAAGAGAGAAACACTCCTGTTCCTCCAGAGGGGAGGTGACTGACAAGGGGGGGGGGGGGGGGGGCTGGAAAGAAGTAAAGGCACATGTTGGCGTTCAGCTAATTTGCTGCAGAAAATCGAGTTAAAACCCATGTGCCTGAGGTCAAAGGTCATCCTGCAGAGCACCGGTCCCTTTGCATGAGACGTATTCTGCTCCGCCTTGAACTCAATCACCGCTCTCCACATTCCAACGCTCTCCGACGTGATCGCAGCTCTCGCATAAAGCACCTGTGTTATTATTATCCTCTGTCTAAGTAATCAATATCTTCCATCCTTCATTACCGCGTGACGAACAAAGCCCGGAGAGCCCAAATCTCCTTTATTGTGACAACTGAGAGAATCACTGTGTTTTATCAACACTCCGGAATGAAAATAATGAGCTTATTAAATCTAATTAATTTTAATTAATTATTAAATTAAGTGAGCAGATTAAATCTGTGATTCAGTGCGACAGGTCTGCCATAACAACTCGTGGGGCGTGGGCTTGAATTTATTTGGGGCTCATTGTCAACATGACAACACTCTGAAATAATGCACAAACTTGGAAGGCGTGGAGAGGCGTATAGAGCACTGATCTACGGGAGCTGAGCCCGTAAAGAATCTCCTCTTCACTATATCAGCAATATATTATCACAATATCAACACAATATCAACACAATATCATCACAATATATATATATATATATATATATATATATATATATATATATATATATATATATATTATATCAACACTATAATGTTTAACTAATGTTTCACTAAAGTTTAACTAGTGTTTCATTAGTGTTTAACTAGTGTTTCATTAGTGTTTAACTAGTGTTTCACTAGTGTTTCACTAATGTTTCACTAAAGTTTAACTAGTGTTTCACTAAAGTTTAACTAGTGTTTCACTAATATTTAACTAGTGTTTCACTAATGTTTAACTAGTGTTTCACTAATGTTTAACTAGTGTTCCACTAATGTTTAACTAGTGTTTCACTAATGTTTCACTAATGTTTCACTAATGGTTAACTAGTGTTTAACTAGTGTTTCACTAATGTGTAACTAATGTTTAACTAGTGTTTCACTAGTGTTTCACTAATGTTTAACTAATGTTTAACTAATGTTTCACTAAAGTTTAACTAGTGTTTCATTAGTGTTTAACTAGTGTTTCACTAAGATTTAACTAATGTTTAACTAGTGTTTCACTAGTGTTTCACTAGTGTTTCACTAATGTTTAACTAATGTTTAACTAGTGTTTCACTAATATTTAACTAGTGTTTCACTAATGTTTAACTAGTGTTTCACTAATGTTTAACTAGTGTTCCACTAATGTTTAACTAGTGTTTCACTAATGTTTCACTAATGTTTCACTAATGGTTAACTAGTGTTTAACTAGTGTTTCACTAATGTGTAACTAATGTTTAACTAGTGTTTCACTAGTGTTTCACTAATGTTTAACTAATGTTTAACTAGTGTTTCACTAATGTTTAACTAATGTTTAACTAGTGTTCCACTAATGTTTAACTAGTGTTTCACTAATGTTTCACTAATGTTTCACTAATGGTTAACTAGTGTTTAACTAGTGTTTCACTAATGTGTAACTAATGTTTAACTAATGTTTCACTAGTGTTTCACTAATGTTTAACTAATGTTTAACTAGTGTTTCACTAGTGTTTCACTAATGTTTCACTAATGTTTAACTAGTGTTTAACTAGTGTTTCACTAGTGTTTCACTAATGTTTCACTAATGTTTAACTAATGTTTCACTAGTGTTTAACTAGTGTTTAACTAGTGCTTCACTGATGTTTAACTAGTGTTTCACTAGTGTTTCACTAGTGTTTCACTAGTGTTTCACTAATGTTTCACTAATGTTTAACTAGTGTTTCACTAGTGTTTCACTGATGTTTAACTAGTGTTTCACTAGTGTTTCACTAATGTTTCACTAATGTTTAACTAATGTTTCACTAGTGTTTCACTAGTGTTTCACTAATGTTTCACTAATGTTTCACTAGTGTTTCACTAGTGTTTCACTGAAACATGGCGGTGTAACAGGAGCTGCTGTAAAGTACGCTCCCTGAGCCACTCAGAGGATACAACTCTCATGAAGAGTCAATTAAAGCATCTGGAGCCGAACATGCAGACGGACTCTGAATCTTCATGAGACAGCGAGACGTTTCAAACTGTTTGCTTCTTCAAAATTCTCCCGGCGTGAAAATTCAATTGACATTCAAGTCAGTGAACCTCTTTGAAATGGAGAGCTGCCGTCAGCTTCATCTCACTCTTTGTCTTTTGAACTTGAGTCTCTTTTGTACACATTTTAAAATGTTTAACTTATGTGAATATAAATGTGTGAATAGTTCACAATCTTTAATAGTGAGCCTCTTTGGCTCAGTTATTGTTGTTTACCTCCTTGAGGAAGCTTTGTGTCCCACCACAACATCCTGACTGAGGATGCCTCGACTCTTTAATGAAGCCGCATGGGTTTCATATTTATTATATATTTGTATATTATTTGTTGATGTGTATTTTATTCAGTCAATCATTGCAATACAATACAATATTATTCGATAAAATATAAAAAACTGAAAGACTGAAACGGTATGGGTAGAAGCAAAAAATGCTTCTAGAAGCAAAAAATGCTTCTACCCTATCCTAAATTCTTATAATTAAATTAAAGAAAAGAAAAATAATATATTTATATACACACACGTATATGTATATATATATATATATATATATATATATATATATATATATATATATATATATATATGCATACACATATATATATATACATACACATGTATATACATATATATACATATATACACATACACACACATATATATATATATATATATATATATATATATAAATACATATATATAAATACATATATAAATACATATAAATATGTATATATATGTATATATATATATATATATATATATATATATATATATATATATATATACATATATATGCAAAACACTCATGAGCATGCCGTTGTAAACACAGGATTACTGGAGCCTGAATGGACACAGTCCCGTCTGACAGGAAGTCTTCTTGTTCAGCAACACTGAACATCTCCAGAGGTACAACTGCCCTCCGAATGTGAACGTGAAATATGAATATGTTTGTATTATCTCTTTAACGGCTGCATCTCATCTCAATATATCCAGGGGACGTATTGAGATGAGAAGCGGCGTCAGCAGTACATGTTTACCCAGCATCCTGAGACAAACACAGAAGCTGCATCTGTCAGAGGGAACTCACGTCGGGCCGTTCTACTGAACATGACGACCGCATGTATATCGCTTCTGTGAAATAATTCAGCTGTGGTGAGGAAGTCCATATCGGAACAAATTGATCGAAAGCATCGCAGCTGTAACCCTTTATAGGGCGCTTATTGACATACGGAGAAATCAAAAATGTCAACACCACAGTGCTATTGGAGGACATAACAATACTGTGTTACTGTTGTGAGATAAACAAATATAGGTATTGTTTTTAGGTAGAACATCAACGAAGTTACCATATTTGGTTCCTTGCTAATAAAGGGTTAAGCAGAGAAGTTACATCATGAGATGGAAACCAGACTCCTGCTAATCCTCCAGCACTTTAATCACTTTAACTCATTCTTATGAGGACAATCACTTCAAGTGGACGACATTAGGCCGTGATTAGATTCTCAGACGGAGACCAGAGAGAACATGAGCGGACGCTTCTGTCAATTCATGACTCATAACTGCAGAGCATAACATATCAATGGGATCCTCGTTGATGGAAAACCATTTTCTCCGCACGGGAACGCAATAAACAAAAGTTCAAGCAAACAGCTGCTACAGTGAGTGGAGAGGGGGGGCTCCTCCACTCGAGCTGCGTTTAGTGATTGGACATATTAGTCATGAAGACACTCCCTCTCCTGCACAGGCATTTAATAATGCACCATTATAATGCAAAAACCAGCAGAGCAAAACCAATCACGGACCAGAGATTCACCTCCTATGGACATCGGGACGCGTCCTGTATTACTGAACTGGTTTAATCCGGTTTTATACCTTGTTGGAGTACATTAGGGAGTGGCTGGAGAAAAACATACGGACGATGGAAGAAAACCAAGGAAAAGAAAGTGAAGAGGATTCTTTGTAGTCCTCATCTTCATCAGATGTGAAACATTAGAGAAGATGTGAGTTTGAGATGTTAAAGAGGTTCAGACTGGGGCTCACTCATTAAAATAATAATAATAATAATAATAATAATAATAATAATAATAATAATAATAATAATAATAATAATAATAACAACAACTTTATTTATATAGCACCTTTAAAATAATGTTGACAAAGCGCTCCACAGAGAGTCAAAGTAAAACAAGTGGAATAGTAAGAAACCAATATTACATGTTAAAGAATATATTAAAATTAAAAATGGAAAAAATTTAAGAAAAATATTAAATATTAAAAATAAATAAATAAAATGACTTTAAAGCTGTGAGATGTGGGGTTGACCATCCTCTTCATCATGTTAATGGGAAAGAGACACACACCTGTTAACCTGTGAAATACTTTAATAGATTCCAATGACTTGAATTATGATTATTTGAAAGATGAGATGCTGAGTTTGAATATGTCTAAAATGCTTGAAAGAAATCCACTTCTTTTTTTTTTATACAGGTTTACTTGTCAAATTGTTGACCACCATTAGCACAGATTCTCATCATTGTTTATCCAAGAACGGTTCATGAAGCAGATTCACCGACAAAGACGTCATCACGTTATTGAGAAAAGAAAACCTAAAAAATTCAGGCAAAAAAAACCCTCAGCAAAGCATGATGGGAAACAAAGCCCCGAGAAAGACACACAATCAATCAGCCGCTATGACTGCTGCACTAATACTGGTGTTTTGTGCCTGAAAGACGCATGTGTGTGTGTGTGTGTGTGTGTGTGTGTGTGTGTGTGTGTGTGTGTCCTCACTGTTCACAAGCACCCATCTAATACGAGCTAATTGACAATAACAGAGTCTTAACCCAGCGTTTAGAGTCTTTTGATTAGAAGATTTATCCGATTACCCACAATCCCCTGGTTTCATACGAGAGAGCAATTATCTCATCTCCGAGCTCGTCACACGTAAAGTGTCTGATCGGAACGTCGTGTCTGACTTCACCGACTGACGGAGGACTGGCGTTTAAACGGGAGGCAACACTCTTCCTGGAATTATAATTAATTATAATGACGTGTTCGTCTGGCGGGAACACAACATGAACCGCACGCACAAAAAAAACCTTTCAAAGGCTCACGGATACCGACGCTCCCTACTTCTGGATGTGTGCCGTTTGTTTTGTTGTGATTATTTATGTGGATGTCAATTACTGTTTTGTGGACAATGCAAAAGAAAAAAAAGTGATTGCCAATTTAAAGGAGGGTTTAAAACTGCTTTATACTCAACATACGTGTTGTTAGTGTGTGTGTGTGGGACTGTGTGTGTCCATCCATCTGAGGCAGCGGGATGAAAGAGGATAATAAAGACATTTATTGAGTGACACGCAGCCTTCCGGCCGTCTCTCTGACACCTCTCCCTCTCCGCTGACAGACGAGTGATCTCCTCCAGTCAAGCGGCTCCGTGATGAGCTCTGTTGATTCATTGACTGACAGCTCCCTGTCCTCCAGAGGGACTGGACTAATGGCTGTGTGTGTGTGTGTGTGTGTGTGTCCCAGACACAGTGGAGATTCGTCTCCGTCACTGCGGGTGGAGTTCACGCATTAATACATTAATACGTAGCTGTGCTTTGATTCTTCCTCTGCATGTCTAGTCTTTGTCTCTCTCGACGTGGAGCTGCAGACCCCTTAGTGAAACATGGAGCTCATCTAGTTTATAGTTCTTATATTATATATCAGCTCAGGGAGTGAAGCCGGGCTCAGACTACAGGAGCTTTAAAATCATATCTTATTACCGTCGCATTGAAAATGCAGAAGGTAATATTTTGATCGCCGGGTATTTGTATGCGTGCGTGTTATTCGCATAAGTCAAAAAGTATTAAACCGAATCGCATGAAATTTGATGGGATGATTGGTTGTTATCCGGGGACCATTCGATTAGATTTTGGGAACGACCGGGTCAAAGGTCAAGGTCATGAAAAGGTCAACATCTTCTTTGAATCGCATGAAAGTTAGTGGGACTATTGGGTATTATCCGGGGACCATTTGATTAGAATTTGGGATTGACCGGGTCAAAAGTCAAAATCTTCTTTTTACCATAGCACAGTAAATGTGTATGTTCGTAATGCAACGCCCAATCTTGTGATATGCGAAGGTATGCGCTCTACCGAGTGCCCATTCTAGTTTCAATATGCGAACGGTTCGGGAGGATTACCTATAATCTGTGCCGGACACCGAGGGCCTGGACCGGATTTGAGGTTAAATCAGCCAAAAAGTTCATTCTAAACCGAGTTTAAGGCAGATTTGCATATTCTCTCCCTCTCTCTCTCTCTCATAAGTTATACATGAGACCACGTAATCCTCTATAAGCAGAATAGCTGGTGTAATGTTGTTGTTGTTGTGGGGTTTCACTCTGCTTAATGGATGACTGCGTCACGGTTTCATCCAGTCGCCTCAGTAATTAAAAAAACATTGAAATCACTGAAATTAGTATCTGTGCTATTCCCGAGATACGAAATGCATCCAAAATGTTTTGTCCCATAAATAATTCATGCACGTTTGTCTCGAAAATATGCCGAGCTGGCAGAAAGGGAAATCAAAGTCTGCGCGGCGTTCCAGTCCTTCGAGGGATAAATATAGGATTCACAATAACAATCTATTTAATTATACATCAAGGAACATGTTGAGACATGCGATCATCTGTTTCCATTAAAGCTCTGGGATATTATATCCAACTGACAGTCTCCAGATGTGAAACAGACGTATATATAATACCACTGGAGAGCTTGAGAAGTAGAATTATTGAGCGTGGAGAGGGGAACGCTCCTCGGGAGGACGGGTAGAGTGTGGCTCGTTTTCCCTTCTCTTCTGCATTGTTTTGGCTTTTAAATATTTAGTTTTACAGTATTTTCATGGTTTCCTGTATTAAAGTTCTAGTTTTTTTTACTAAACACGTCTCCGGCCAAATATCTGCATTCAATCCGTGTCCTTAGCACTTCTCAAACTTTATATTGGGGTTGTTAAACTTATATTTCTCGCGGTGGAAGTCCCCAGGTGGAGTTGCTGGTTCCCTTCCTTAAGTCCCCGCCACAATTGCAGTTTTGCAATTATATTAAAACAAATATGGGCCTGACTGAGGCCACATTTACACATAGCCGGTATACAGAAACTAATATTTCTGCCCGTTTTCTAAAATAACGTTGTACACACAAGGCCGTTTTCAAAAAAGCTTCTGTTTACATGAACCCGCATAAATACGCCGTCCGCATACGTCCCATAGGACGCTCACGTGACGTGAAGCATCTTTAGTCGCACACTGTGACGTTTGACAACCTAAAACTCTGTTTGACCTCGTTCACACGCAAACACAAAAACAGAGTTTACAGAAATCTCCACTTTGGCCGGAGTTTTTAGAAATGATCGTTTTCCGTGATAAAACCTCAGTTTTTGTGTAAATGAAAGGCCAAAAGCATGAAAATATATGCGTTTCCCCATCGTGTGAACGGGGTCTGAGACTATTGGAAGTGTAAGATGGAGAAAAATAAATACGTGTATACATGCAAAAAACAAAAAATACATATTGACATACATATGCACATACTTGCATACCCTAGTACATACACACACACACACACACACACACACACACACACAATGTAAATGTACCCCCCTCCCCCCCACACACACACACACTGTTGGCGACTGTTTCTGTTTCCTGTCTCCTTCTGAGAGTTTCAGTTTAGCGATGTATGTTTCATCTGTAGAGAGTTCACAGCTGCAGAACCACCAAGTAAAGTCTCTAATAAGTATTAATTATGCCTTTTTTCCTTCTGTTTATTTAGGTGTGTTTTACACTAGCACTTAAAAATGCAAAAATCACCATAATTGGTTCAAGATGAAGTTTTAATTCATACAATTGTTACATATTCATCTAACATATCAATCTATGACACCTCCATAACTGGTGCGTTACACCAGTAATTGCTAAATTATTGTAATGATAAAAAAAGACTTGCTGAGATTGGTTTTGTTTATCAAATGCAAATTCAAATACGCTCTTTAACATTCACATGATGAATCCACTGAAATGAACTGCGGTTCTGTTTAAGCTACAAATGAATCAGAGAGCAAACACTTTATTATGTTGAGGTTGAAGGAATGTGTACAGAGCAGTTTACCTGAATGGGTGAGGACTGAATGAGAGCAGAATTAAACATTAACATAAGTATTATATTATCGCAAGTGAAATCTGAGAGGAATAATGATAATAATCATGTTCAATAAACAGTAATTCTGCATCAAATCCTATTTAATCTCAGACAGATTAGCTGGCAAAGCTGTCTCTCTCTCTGTGTGTGTGTGTGTGTGTGTGCATGTGTGTGTGTTTGGGGGGGGTTCTGTGTGTGTGTGTGTGTGTGTGTGTGGGTGTGTGTGTGTATGTATGTGTGTGTGTTTGGGGGGGGGTTCTGTGTGTGTGTGTGTGTGTGTGTGTGTGTTTGGGGGTGTGTTTGGGGGGGGTTCTGTGTGTGTGTGTGTGTGTGTGTGTGTGTGTCTTTCTGGATCACTGAAGACTTCCCTCTCACAGTTTCCCTCACACACACAGCGTGTGCTGCTCTCTCTCCCTGCTTCCCCTTCTTCACCACCACATTAGTGGAAGTGGAGCCACTGAATTGCTCCATTTGCCAGAATTAACCTCCTGAAGGACTTAAAGAGGGCCACGCCGCACTTTACGGAGAGCACCGCAAAGAACTAACGACCGTGTCACAAACATCTCCTATTTCGGTCGCGCGTGAGAAACGCATCTGACCGGGAAGTCGTTATTGACGCTCTCGTCTCGGAGGCTTCATCGTTCCTCTAATGAACTCTGAAGCTTTGTGCTCGGCTCCTGCTGCCGGATGCCAGAGCTCATCAGAGCAGCAAAGCTCTTTGTGTCTCTGTCAGAGAGCTGGAACACTCTCCTCCTCCTCCCCCCCGATGGCTCAGAGACTCGGCGTCGGCTCGCCGTATTAATCCTTTATCATTGCGCCCTCTCCACTTGTTTATCTCACCTCTGGGACACATTATTGCCGTTGGCGGGTCCCAACGTGGCCTTTTACGGAGCCAGGATGTATTAATATCACCTCTGACTGTGCTCAGCTTTCATCGCCGTGTAGATCATGCGTCTGGCGTTTTGTGCTTTGGAACATGTTGCTGTTCATAGATCATCACCTCTGTGAATGTAAAAAAAAGAAAAGACACGCTGTGTCAGGGCAGCAAGGAGCCGATGAAGAGGAAGATGGAGCACGACTCCACCCACCACACGGACAATGACACGTCACATTGAAACTTACACGATGCTTATTAGATTCGTCTTCAGTATGAGTCACCAGGTCACAGAGAGGAACATCTCAGCTGGTTAGAAGTCCTTCATCATTATAAACATTAAAAACTAATATTATAGTTCAAAATACATAAAATAAAACTCAAAAATAGCTGAACGGACTGAATAGATAACTGGATCTCACTCTGTTTTATTTCTTTAAATTATCTCAATAATTCTACTGGACAGATTTCAGTTTTGTATAATAACTGACGACTCAAAGAGGCACAGTAACATGATAATATATTATTTTAATATATGAATGGGATTGAGAAACCAAACCCGGTCCAGGCCGAGCCGAGCTCCCTGCACTTTAATCACATAAGCTCTTTCTTGGAAGGACAATGCATTCACGAGGACAATAATAAATCACTTATTACATTTTTTATTAGAATCCATTGAAATAGCATTAGCTCATATTTGCCTCCAGACCTACAAAATGAAAATGAATATATGCTCCTGCAGGAGTAAATGGCGGGAATTATTTTAATATATATATATATATATATATATATATATATAAAATAAATGAATAAATATATATGTATATAAATATTTTAAATATATATATATATATATATATATATATATATAAATATACATATAAGAGTTGTATTGTATAACGAGAGGGCAGCAGTGTGAGTCTCTGGGTACTTTATAATTATTAATGTGCACGAGTTCCACGCAGCAGAGTGCGAATACAACTGATTTATAGAGAGAGACACCCCACAGGCTGATGATGGAGGTGGAGAAACTTCTCTCCATCTGCATCCCTCTTTTTAACACTGGATCCATCTCTCCTTCTGTTCATCACCTCTTCTTCGTCTAATATAAACTCTCTGGCTCTAAGCTGCATCGCGAGTAATCATATTTACTACGGAATGAGCGATATTTAATGTTCATTGTAATAATGTGGAATGCTTTATTACAACATTATTGTTTTTAGGACTCTGTATCTAACAGGAAGGAATCGAGACAGCTGCAGACACATTAAATCCATCTTCCTGCCCATAAAGGTGTGCAGGCAAAATTATGCAAATAATGAGGAAACCAGGACGGGGTCCAGGGTCCAGGATCCATAATTCATACCCATGCTTATGACAGTCCATCCCCACCAGCTCTACAGAGTGGAGGAAATAGCAGAAAAAAGGCTCCACAATCAGATAAAAATAATCAGATAACAGCCACAACCACAATAATTGATATTGAAATATAACCAGAGGACAAAGACTGATGCATATTGCTGAGCACACTGGACAGACGGATGGGTCGGCGCTTCCTGTCGCGTCCTTGGCGACAGGCGTGTGAGGAGCTGTGAGGATGTAGATCTTATTAGGACGTGTCAGTGACAGGCAGCCAGACAAGTGGCTGGAAACCAGTCAACTTAGCACCAGATGAGGAAGATGACAACCACGGAGCGGTCGTCGGGGAGAAGACATGCAGATAAATGCATTTAAAAAGAAAAGTGACGAAAAGTGACAGCCTCACCTCCAGCAGATTGCATTTTGGGGTATTTCAATTTCATGTCGAATAAGTTCTGAATACAGGTTCAGGAATCTGGCAAATCACATCAAGTGTCTCCCCAACGTGCGCAAAGCACATTTGGGCTATATTTAAAAAAATAACACACGAGTAAACTCGGATTAACACATTTCTCATGATTAAAATGTGACGTTTCTTGCACCCCAAAAAGTGCCATGAAGAGTAGAAGAGTGGCGCACGATGACATCGACCCGTCAACATCGACCCGTCAACACCGACTAATTAGAGAGCGATCACGTGACCCAAAAGCCGACGTCGGCGGTAGTGAGAAGCCAACAGGTACTGAGAGGAGAAAGACAGAGAGAGAATAGAGAAAGAGAGAGAAAGAAACGCACTTTTAACCTCAGGACTCGTGCACATTAATAATTATTAAGAACATTGCTGCCCTCTCGTTATATATATATATATATATATATATATATATATATATATATATTTATATATATATATATATATATTTATATATATATTTGTATGTATTCATTTATTTATTTATATATTTATTTGTATTTATTTATATATATATATATATATATATATATATATATGTATATATATATATATATATGTGTATATATTTATTTATATATTCATATATATATATGTATATATATATATATTTATTTATATATATATGTGTATATATATTTATACATATATGTATATATATTTATTTATATATATATATATATATATATATATATATATATATATATATATATATATATATTTTATATTGTTGATTCGTACACAAAAGGTGGAACGAGGAGCATCTGTGTCGTGTGAATCAACATCCAGACACAAGGAGTTCATGGAAGCATTAATTAACAGCCTCTGTGGTTTTTACGGGTTGCATGAATCATAATCTGCAGATCAGCTGAACAACGTGTAACATAACACACTTATGATAAGTCTATGTGGTAAAGATGTTTCATTCATGTGTTTATTTACTGATATTAGTATTGATTAAGCCGACAGCAGCAGGTGAAGAGATGCCGGTCAGACGGTGATTGACTCATTAAATATATTCAGATATATATAGTTGGATGTGTTGCTGTCGGGGGACTTCATCTTCACGGAGCCAGCAGAGCTCTGAAAAGACGTTTTAGATGTCTCGGTGATATTTATAATAGAGCAGGGACGGAGGTGCGTTCAGGGTCTTAAACGTGTCAAATAAAGCCAAGAGGATAATATCTCACCGAAGAAACTAACACAATACATATATCAACGCACAATGCAGATATCCGGAGTAAGAACCATGACAGACGTGCGTGGCGTGACCCTCCAGAATATTAATGACCGAATGTCGCCGAGAAGACGGACGATCATGGAGCTGAAGAGGGAACGCGTGAATTAAAGAGTTATTACATCATTAAACACACCCAGGTTATAAAATGTAGACTTTGTGTCAATGTACACACACAAGAAGACACACACACACACACACACACATCTCGAGATGGCATTTCCTGTTCTGGAGGGAAATGGATGGAGCCAGACATCACTGCAGCACCCGCGGAATACACAAGTAGCCTCTACTGTTTAGGATGCACACACGGCTACACGGCAACAAAAAAACAACAGAAGCACCGCGAGAAAGAGAGAAGAGACACAAAGGGGGAGCGGTGGCTCCATTATCTGACATATTTAGAAAGGAATACTCCCCGACTGGAGCACCAGTGAGCAGCAGTGCCGTCCCACTGGTCGGAGGAAACAGCCTCAGCATCACACACTCTCCCCACATAGCATCCATCCTCCTTTTACTGCCCCATTCCTCCCTTCTTTCCTCTCATCTCCCAGTGCAGAGTCCTCCCAGAAGTGATTTATTCCACTCGCTGCTGCCCACCATGCGCCCCGTCATCTCCTCAGTCCTGTTAAATACCGGAGTAATGTTCCGTTTGTATGCTTGTTCATGTTGAATGTGTGTCGTTTCATCAAAGAGACGCCGTCTCAGCTCATCAGCACACACTAGTTTAAAAAAAGGGCCCGATGTGAGGACCGTATGTGCACCAGATGAAGGCTCTGCCCGAAACCAAATACAGACGCTTGACATAGGGAGCGACGTCTCCGCGGCTCATCTGCGATCACAGCCGATTCCTCGCGGCTCTGCAGAGTTTTTCTACCAGCGTGAGAAAGAAGAAGTCCTCCTCGTTATATTCCCTCGTTAGAGAGAACGCTCACATTCGTCACGCACTGGCGTCGAGGAGCTCCTGACCTCCGGGGCGTCGGGATGCAGGATTAATGTCCAGCTCGCCGTGTTCCTGTCCCGGATGCTCGAGCGCAGAGAGTTTTGAAGCTGGTGTTTGAGGAGAGGCGGGGAGACGCTCAGGATCTGGGTCCACGCCGTTCAGGGGAGATAACGAGTGGCTCTTAATTAGCTTGGATTGTCAACGGGAGGTTCTCTGCTCAGCTTCTGGGGTTTGCCGACCGCTCAGAGCTCCACGAGGCTCCGGGGCTGAGGAGCCGAGGAAGTGAAACGTTGTTTACCGAGAGGCGGCGAGTCGTCAAGAGAGGCCTTCACTCGGGTCACGAGCCTCCTCGGCGTGACCTCGGCGTGACCTCGGCGTGACCTCGGCGTGACCTCGGGAAGAAAAGTACGATCTTCGCCGTTCGATCGTGGACAACGCCCCGACTCCCAGAATGCTTTTGGGTGCGCGAGGATGCTTATTGACCCCACATTGACCCCTCCATGACCCCACATTGACCCCTCCATGACCCCACATGGACCCCTCCATCCTCCATGGTGGGCTTAACTCCCAACATGACGTTTACAAGTGGACGTTGTCCTATAAATAGGACTGAATAAGTGTTTGTACGATATATATGAATAAATATCACGTACATTTATTTGTTCGGTACTTGTCAAACTAAAAGTCGTGAACACTGTTGTACCGCTGCAGTGTAGAGTCCTATTGCATTTCAATGTGGCGAGGTCTTCTCCACGCGGAGAGAGACGGGGAAGCGGCTGATTATAAATCCTCCCAGCTTGAAGCTGGGAGGATTTATAATCAGCCGCTTCCCAAACGTCATGACGACGCATTAGAGGAGTAAACACTGAGTTCACTTCAGGTTCAGGGTAAATAAGTGAGTCAATATTGTCTTACGGCTACATGTCAGAACAACAGACTCTGACAACAACAACACAATATGTCTTACTCACAGACACATTATGGTTCTTTAAAAGGCTTTGTGGTTCTACGGAGAACCATTCTTTCATTTGAGAGGACGTCCCACAATGCAACAGCCCGTTAGCCTCCATCTGCATGCGCCAACAGAGGGAGGAGATCCCCCTAAACACAGGCGTCGTCATGTGACACACAGCGCGCACACAACAACCGCACAACTCATTCATACGGGAGGAAGAAGTCACGATGTACCTGCATTTGAGGATCCAGGATGAAGAAGATCAGGATGAAGAAGATCAGGATGAAGACGATCAGGATGAAGAAGATCAGGATGAAGAAGATCAGGATGAAGAAGATCAGGATGAAGAAGATCAGGATGAAGAAGACCAGGATGAAGACGATCAGGATGAAGAAGATCAGGATGAAGAAGATCAGGATGAAGAGATCAGGATGAAGAGATCAGGATGAAGAAGATCAGGATGAAGAAGATCAGGATGAAGAGGATCAGGATGAAGACGTTCAGGATGAAGAAGATCAGGATGAAGAAGATCAGGAAGAAGAAGATCAGGAAGAAGAAGATCCAGTATGAAGAGGATCAGGAGACGTGAAACAGAAGAGGGAGAAAGAGAAAAAACCAACAGAGATAAACATGGCCGCTCATCCAGAAAGTACAAGCATGGAAAACACATTCCAGAAGTGATCAGAGATAAGGACTCACAGACAAGATGAACTTCTACCTCTCTCTCTCTCTCTCTCTCTCTCTCTCTCTCTCTCTCTCTCTCCAGGAAGAGCGATCTGTCGATGACATCACCACAGCTTCAGCTTCAGCTCCGTCAAAGCGGCTGTTGAAAAGTCATCCGCCTCCGTGTCTATTGTCTTCGTCCAATTATCTGACGTCTTTATAGGAACAGAGACGGTGTGTGTGTGTGTGTGTGTGTGTGTGTGTGTGTGTGTGTGTGTGTGTGTGTGTGTGTGTGTGACAGCTCTGCCTGAGAGAGGCTGGACTTAATTCAGGCCTGAGATGAGCTGAGAGGGCTCGAGTCATATTATTGGATGGATTCTGAATGGATTTGTTGCTTCGTGCTCAGTGGGAATCAGAGAAGAGGCGAATCAATACCGCACAGAAGAAGACGAACAACAGTAAATATACAAAAGCTCTGCAAAGCCAAAAAGTAGCAGCGGTCCAAGTAAAACACGATTTTTCATAATTATTACCCTCTGAGTCTACAGCTTACGTTCCCAGTTCATCATCTCCTCAGTCGGAAGTTTAAACCGGAAGAATTATGCAAATTAACCTTTAAATTACACACTTCAGCTGGCGTGAGAATGATCAGCAGCGCATTTATAAACAGGCAGTTAAATGACATGTAATTTAAAGTAATATATATGCCATTATTATGGCCCACAGTCGTTAGTGTCAGCTCTCTTGTGGACGCGCGTTCCCACATAATCACATTTCTAGATCAAATGTCTTGAATGTTTTGGGAAGTTAGGATGAGGAAAATAATAAAGGATACAGATGAACTAAGTGTGTAATGCTTAGAAGACAAATCGGCTTCTTTGGGATGAATGCTGTTGATCTCTCATCTCCCAATAACCCGACAGGTTTGTCTCATTTAAACATTAAAATATGTGTTTTTAATAAATGTCAAGCTATATTTCTCTAGAGTAAATTAACATATTCCTAAATGAGTCATGGCTGCTTCAGATTCCCAAATAACCTGCTTCATACAACAATATCCAAGCACCTTATTGAGTCATTTGAGTTCATAATTCAACTTCACAATAATAATCTCCACACTTTTAAAAACGCAATCATGTTTTTTATCTGCTGGTGGAGGCAACACTCGTTCCCTCTCGAGAGGGGATGGATAATTACATCTGCTCATCAGACCTGCTCGTAATGAGTGGCTACGTTCTTATTGCTTTGATCTATTGTTTTATACACTTTTGTATTGTTCTTTTAATTGTAATTCTGGTTATTTTTATTGAATGGCTTCTAGGATGTTTTAATTATGTGATGTAAAGTGTCTTTGAGTACTTAGAAAAGTGCTCTACAAATGTAATGCATTATTATTATTATTAATTAGAATTAAAAATAGATATTTATAATATAGAGAGACAGACAGAGACTACACCAATGCATTAATTCCACAGTTAATACTTCTATGTGTGAAGCAGTGAATATGAAGTTTGTAGTTATGACTTTTGTATTGTTTTTTTATTGTAATTCTGGTTATTTTTATTGAATAGCTTCTAGGATGTTTTAATTATGTGATGTAAAGTGTCTTTGAGTACTTAGAAAAGCGCTGTACACATGTAATGCATTATTATTATTATTATTAATTAGAATTAAAAAATAAAAATAGATCATTAGAATATATAAAGACAGACAAAGACTACACCAATGCATTAATTCCACAGTTAATACTTCTATGTGTGAAGCAGTAAATATGAAGTTTGTAGTTATCCGGGCTGACAAAAGTAAATAGGTAAGCAAGAAGTAAACATGTGTTCCTTTCTTGACTGTAAAAGTTTAAAGGCAGTGTTTATACTATTTCTCTTGTAAGCGTCCCGTCAGAGGCCACTGGTCTTCTGTCTCTCAAACACACTGACGGGCTTTAACGTGAACAACTAGCCAGAGGATCATAAAGAGTCAGAAGCCGGGATGCAGTTTAAGGGTTTATTCAACCCTAAACAGGGAAGTCTACAGAAGCTCCTCTTCAAGGTCAATAGGTCGCTGTATTTCAGATCCAGGGTCTCTGAACCTCTTGGTCTCCTGAGTCTGTGGACTCGTTCCACTCATGGAGGTCATGTGTTCAGATGCTCTCTGAAGATGGTTCCACGGAGCGGTTCCTCTTTGTTTTGAAGAAACAGCAGCGCTCCCAGGTGAAGGTTACATGTTGAAGGTCACCTGACGAGCCAGGAGGAGTTGAGATGGTCTGGAGGACTCGGCCTGCAGTGGGTTTATGAATGAGATGCATCATGTCTGCAGGGGTCAGGACTCAAGTGAGCAACAGCTGATGGAGTTGTTTTTTTAAATGAAAATAAATGAATAAATGAAATAAAACCCAGATTAGCACTTCAGTGGCTCTTAAATATCTCTTATTGTGGTACTTTTGTAGTTTGACTATGTTGAGGAAATGTTACTTTCTGTATTCTTGTTGTTCTTAGTTTGTACTCTAGGTTGAAATGCACTTATTGTAAGTCGCTTTGGATAAAAGCGTCTGCTAAATGACATGTGATGTAATGTAATGTAAATGTGTTTTTTGCATGTTTATGAAAACTAATATAGACCTTTAAAATATTAGAAGTGCATTGCTGTCCAGTATTGTCCCTGAAGCCCGCCTGTCCGCTGTAATCACAGATCAATAACTGATGCGCTCTGGGAGAGGCTCTCTATATATTTTTTCTTTTACAAATATAAACAACTAACAAGCCAGATATCACATTTGAGCTCGAGCCGCTCCAGAAAGCCGCTCTGAGTTTCCTAATATTCTTCCCTCAAACATCCAACATTGGTATTCTCCTCACACCGACGGCGACTGGGCTCGTCCACACAGTCACCTCACTCTTCATCGTTGGTATAAATGTTTTTTATCCATAAGTGGCGGTCTGAACCGGCTCTGTGATGTGACTCCAATCCAACTCGTTCTCCCCCCTCTACACATGTAAAGCCCCCGAGCAGCTGCCGCTGTGTCTCACTGCTTCTCATCAGCCTCCTCCTCTTCCTCTTCATCAGGAGTCACAGCGTGTCTCTCAGATCCCTCGCTCCTCTTCCTCTGTGACGAGGCTCTGGGCTCCGATTGATATCCGTCCCTCAGGCTGAAGGAAGCGATCTCCGCTCTTTTTAATCTCTGTGTCCTGTAATCCTGAAGATGACATCAGTGAGTGTCCTGGCACTTTAAAAAAATATTATCTCAGTTTTGGGGGGATATATGTAATATGTATATTAATAATTGAGTGCTTATGGGGCTGTGCATGAGGCAATAAAACACAAACAAAGTTAATACTTAATTCAGAAACTATGAGGAGACATAATAAATTAAGCTATAAAACGGAACTAATTAATATTTTATGTTTTTATTTAAAAGACACAATATCGTGCTCCCAGAGGCCGACATGTGAATTTAAAAGGATCCGACAATCCAGAAGATTTTAAGATCAGCAAAAGATAATGTCCATTTTATTCCTCCATTTGAATATATAGATTACAATAATCTAATCTATATTTTTAATGGACATAGAGGTACCTTTTGCTGATCTTAAAATCTTCTGAATTGTCGGATACATTTAAATTCACATGTCGTCCTGTGGAAGCATGATATTGTGTCTTTTAAATAAAATAATCTAATCCATTTAAACATATAGATCAGATTATTGTAATCTATATATTGTGTTACATTATGTTGATGAACAGCCCACTGGTCATGGAGAGTTCATGTTCTCCGTAAATCGGAGACGCCGAGTAGAAACAACTGCCAGCCGCCGTCTGTGGATTCTACTACTCAACAACATCATTCTGGGTTCACATATTCATAAATAATGATGTTTGGAGGTGAAGTAGCTGGTGAGGAATATTTATAGGGACGCCATGTTCCTCCATTACAGCTTTCTCGTGGGCCGCTGAACCTTTGTAATAACCTACATTGGAGGTCTCAGATCATCAGTGTGGGCTGCCATGATGAAAATATCTCAGATTTTTAAA
Organism: Liparis tanakae; assembly: GCA_036178185.1. Lineage (NCBI taxonomy): Eukaryota > Metazoa > Chordata > Actinopteri > Perciformes > Liparidae > Liparis > Liparis tanakae. The sequence goes on from CM070099.1 coordinate 3,439,745, forward strand.
GCGAGCCGTACATTTCCCCCTCTAGAAGTCTGGCCAATCCGCGGTGACCTCTGCTTCCTCCATCGTCAGCATGAATCAGTCCTCAGAACCGGAGGAACAGAGAACCACAGCAGCACTAGCTGTGTGTCTATGAACCATAAAGATCTGTGCAGCCACATGGAGGAAGTACATTTAGCAATAGAAGGGATTGTTTGGGTGAATATAAAAAATATAATTACCTTCGCATTGAAAATGCGAAAGGTAATGTTTTGATCGCCGTGTATTTGTATGCGTGCGTGTTATTCGCATAAGTCAAAAAGTGTTAAACCGAATCGCATGAAATTTGGTGGGATGATTGGTTATTAACCGGGGACCATTTGATTCAATTTTAGGATCGATCGGGTCAAAGGTCAAGGTCATGAAAAGATCAAAATCTTCTTTTTACCATAGCGCGGTCAATTTATATCCAATTGGCAACTAATGCCAACATGTTCATAATTCAATGCTCAATCTTTTGATATGCAAATGTGTATGCGCTCTACCGAGTGCAATGTAATGTGATTTGAAAGTCAGCATTCATAATTATATCCATTTATTATTATGCATATTTAGGTTGTGAGGAGTAGAATATGACCCGTCATCAAACTTAAACAAATAGATTGAAAGTATTAATGTGACTTCAATTCTTATACAATATGAATAACAAGAGAAGTGGTTAAAAACCTTTGAACATTGAAGTGTTTCCATCTGCCGTCTCAGTGGAGCACAACGTGTTGGTGTGTGTGTGTGTGTGTGTGTGTGTGTCTGTTATTTCAGACAAGGTCAAAGTTCATCCAGACAATTTAGACAGAATGTGTCCTCAAATGAATAACTTTGACTATAATAAATTGAAGGAAGGCACAGGGCGATGTCTCGAGTCCGACTGGGAGGACACGGTGAGTGAGTGGATGAGGTCAGGAGGTCACCTCACAATATATCGAGGGCTCAACATTATATTACAGACATTGTGTGTTAATCTCAGAGCCGACCTCAGAGCCACCGCCTCTGGAGACTTCACCCTCCACCCTCCAGCAGAACAAAGACGAGAAACAGAGGCTGGAAATGAATATATCATTCAGCAACTACACCCGTTCAAGGTAATGCAAGTTCAGTGTAGAAACACGGCGGTGTGAAGGTAATAAACAAAGGCCTGAGTAAAAACATGAAATCATCCGAGAGCTGAAGTGTGCTTTCACACACGGCTATCTGATAATAATAATAATAATCATAATAATAATTAAGCGCAGCCTAACCTCGTCTTTGTTAATCTCTCTATGGACATGTGAAGGGAATGAGTCAGCGTGCTTTCAAACGGCCCACGGCCTCCGTTCTCTCTCTCGGTGACAACGGTTGTCATGATGCTGCACGATGACATCAATCAGCATCTTTGTGCGTCCTTTCCTTTACTTGTGTCCTTTCCTCTACTTGTGTCCTCGTGTCTCCTCATCAGTCTCAGCCCAGGTTCATGTTCACATTCAAAGTTCTCTTCTCTCAAAGCACGGACGAAACGCCCGGATGTGACTCGATCCTCCCACTTTACCCAGGATGCATCAGAGGAGACTTGTGCGTACTCTGGCCAGCAGATATCCCAGAATGCATTTCACCAGCAACCTGAAACAATAGCGGAGGAGAAAATAAACTACTGACAGATTACTTTTTATAAATACTACTGTTGTTGAGTCACGGAATGTCATTTTAGGATGTTTTGTTTATTTGACTGTAAAAAATAATTTACAGTGAATAATTAGAGTAAGATAAGATAAGATAAGATATTCATTTATTAGTCCCACAGTGGGGACATTTCAGGATCACAGCAGTGAATGTACATTAGAGCCTTAATAAGAATAAAATATAAAATAAAAACACAACACAATAACTAAATACTAAAAATACAAAATACTAATACTACTACTAAAATACTAATACAAAATACTAAAATAGAGTAAACTCAGGAGCAAGAACAGCTGATGTGATGACCTCATCAAGTCAGCTGCTGGCCCAATCGCAGAAAGGCCGTCCTCCCGTTGTCCCGTTGTCCCGTCCTCCGGGGTCTGGACTCCCAAGTCCAGACTCCAAAAGAACACAAGTCCGTAGTTTTGTTCTTTGAATTGAGAAACGCCACCGATGTCGAATAGCACAGGTGTCACTAACGACGTGAACAAGCGAAGCGGACAGAGAGCGGCGGCCACACACCTGCAGCTGGGAACACTGATTTAGAGCAGCCGCCGTTAGAGAGAGTTCCAGTGGCAGGTGGGTCGTTAGGGTCGTTAGGGTCGTTAGGGTCAATTTGTCGCACCTGTTGATTTGACTGCGGGACTAATTGAGATCCGACAGTCTCGCCACATTAATCTCAAGCGGCGAGAGACGTTTAAAAAATATGTGGGAATGAGAAATGAGAAATATAATGAATGTACTCAAGATAAACTTAAGTGAATAATGCTGGAAAATATTTAGAGGCATTTATTTTTGACGTTTGTTTGGTTATTAGTATAAGAGATTCAGTCCACACACCAGATTAGTGGGTGGCGGTAATGCCAATAATAATAATAATATAATAAAGTAATGCCGAAAGCAGGAGAAGAAGAAGAAGAAGAAGATTAATCTCCCTACTGAAAAACATCTTATATGTTAACTTGTTTTGCAGAAGTAAAACACTGTCTTTCAAGACCAGATACTCTATACATGCATTGTTTCTCTAAACGTGGTTTATTACTATTAGTAAAGTTGTTTTTTATCCTTTTTAAAAGGACAAATTGTGTCACCTGTTTGTAAACAGATTGTAAAGACCTTCAAGGCACATTTGTAATAATGGGCTATAGAAATAATGTTATATAATTGTTTGAACCGTCTTCAACCTTCTTAATGTGACCGCTCCACTTATACAAAATCAATACCATGACATGTTTACCCCCATAAATATCATTGTAATAAATACCTTCACTGCGTCTGCAGATATAAATGCTATGAAAAGTGAGCGCTGTGGTTTCGCGTTTCACTGAAAGCAGACGGAGGAAGAGGAGGAGGGGAAAGTAAACGGAGAGAGAGAGCAAACCAAGAGTTTCAAACGGAAGATGAACAGGATCCTCTGAGGTGGAGGAAAGACTAGCGCATGTCTGTTAGTCAGCCATGACACTTCACACCCCACTACACACAGAGTGCGTCACACACACACACACACACACACACACACACACACAGGTTCCACTGTCTCTGAACACACACTTGTACCTGTGATGTTCAAGCTGCTCCAGTGTTGCTGCCTGAGGGTTTCTATCTCCGATACGATCACCCAGCAGATCCTCTGGTCTGATTCAGAGTAACAAACCCACCGAGACGGGAATGCTGCTGTAGATAATCGAGCATGCTTGTTAAACCTCTCTGAAGGAATTGGCAGATCTTCCCTGGAAGAAAAGCGACACAGAGAAAGTACCGAATATACAAAATAAACACACCGGCTGTCGTATAGGTCGTCGTCCCAGAATCAAAAATGTCACTTTTATATGTGTCGTTTTTCCTCTCCTCTTCTTTCATGGTATAAATAGTCATTTGTGACTAAATATTCATGACTTTTAAATGTTTTTAACAGAAAACAAACCTGTTAAGGTCTCGTCACCTCGCAGTGTAAAGTCATGGAGGATGTTTTACATCCTTTAACACTTATTTGAATACAGAACTTCTCCGAGAGGAAGAGCTTCACGGTTTATGTATTTCCTTAATGCGGCGCTCTGAGCTCCGGCTGCTAGTCGAGTCATTACAGACGCGGTCTGTGCCCACAGAGCGACAGACTCCGTATTCATCTCACAGCTCACACTCCAAATATCCTTTTTCCTCTTTGAGGCGAAGGACTCCGACACACATAGACATCGGAGCCAGACAGACGTCAGGCTGATGGAGACATCATCATCATCATCATCATCAACATCATCATCATCATCATCACCTATGAGAGCACACCAACCCGACTCAGCTGACTACGCTCACACCTGGAAGACAATACATCACTGTGAGCATTTATAACAGTATGAACATGAGAAAAGAGAAAGACGGCTGACTGCAATGTTCAGTGCATATCCATTTTGATATAATGTGCGTCTGTGTAGATGCTTTTGATTTAAATGTGAGGAGGTTTAAGGGTTGCATTGCTGTGGGTTTACATGTAATGCAATGTGATCGATTAATAAAATGGCCATTATTAGTTGTTATATATATATATATATACACTTTATTAATCCCCAAGGGTAAATTTGTCGTCATAGTAGCAGCACCAATAAACTAAACACACAAGAATAAAATATAAAATATAAATAACAGGGATGAAAGATATAGAGTATACAAGTAAAATATAAAATTAAGCATATATGTATGTAAAATATAACAACTAAGAATATATATATATATATATATATATATATATATATATATATATATATATATATATATATATATATATATATACACACACATACTACATACATATACACACACCAAAACAAATATAATACAATGACTGTGCAAAGTATACAAAGTAATATATATATATATATATATATATATATATATATATATATATATATATATATATATATATATAAATAAATAAACACAATATACATGCATACACAAATATAATACTAATGACTGTAATAATAATTTAGATTATATACACCATGACCATGGAACTACTGCTGGTCAAGGGGAAAGTGTGTGTGTGTGTGTGTGTGTGTGTGTGTGTGTGTGTGTGTGTGTGTGTGTGTGTGTTTTACAGTACAATAAGACACAACAGAGAGAAACAATTGATATTATTAAGCAGCAAAATAACTGTCTTCAGAGGTGGACGCCCAATGGAAGACGATAACCACAACAGAGGAGGGACGGGTAACAAAACCTGTAACGTGACCATCGCCTGATGCTGCACATCTGCATTACTCTGAGACACGGAGGCGGGGCTTCGTCTCCTCACATCCATCTATGACCTGCGTATGTTTTATAAAACTGCTCCAGGGGAAACACTCCAGACTGACTCCTAAAGATATAGTCTAGAACAGTGTTTTTCAACCACTGTGCCGCTGTCAGGTGTGCCGTGGAAAAAAAACATTTTTTTTTACATACTGTCACTTCATTGGTGAAAAAAAAAGCCAACGTGTGTGTTTGTGTGTGTGTGTCGTCGCGTTGATGGTGGTATGAAGCCTGAGCCTTGTTCTCGAACGCCTATGATAAATCACGAGCGCCTAAGGCAAAAAAAGTCCGCTATGAAGAAAAAAGTAAAGGTGCGCAAATGGACGGAGCGGCCAGCTGCTGCATTCTGCGCCGACATAGGAGTTCCAGGGCTCTCAAGCCTCACGCATTAAGCGTGAGACTCACGCATTTATGTCTTAATTCCCGCCACACATCGTATTTCTCACGCTTAAAAAAAACTCTCGGCGTTTTAATGTTTTAATGTGCCGCTGCGCGCAGACATGAGCCGCTCTCACTGTGGAGGAATCAAGCGCCTGGAGTTCTGCCGAGAGATGCCACTTATCAGTTAATCGAAAAGACGAAATGGGCTACCCAACAGCCAATCAGAAAAAAAGTCTTAAGTGTGCCTTCCCGCAAAAAAAGGTTGAAAAACACTGGTCTAGAACACATTTCATTTTAAACACGATCTCATTACACGGCTCTCAGACTCTGAAAGTCCGAGCTGCTGAAGCGTGTCGGTGGTCAGCGGAGGAGGATCAGTGCGGAGTATTGATCACGACGGAGTGGCTTCCTCCACAGCCGCCGCCTCCACACCGGAGGTAACACAATCAGGGACGCGGCGAGGAGGAGAGGGGAACTGGAGGATGATGAACGGCGGCGGGCTCGAGACGCGTGGAACCATTATCCCAAATGAGATGTCTTCTTCTTCTCCCTGTGGGAGACACCGAGACCTCTCACCCACACAGAGAGGCCTCTCGCCTGGCAGAGACGGGCCTCCTCTTCCTCCCTCGGTGCCTCGTCGTATCTCCATCTTCCTCCCGTCTTAGGAGAGACATTGTAACACCGTCACCTCGGTCCGTTTTTCTTTTCAGTCTTTGAATTTTCTTTTTCTTCTTCTTCTTCTTCTTGTGTGATACTCTTCTTTTCTATTCTGTCTCTCGGTGAGAAAGCTTTTTTCGGTTTTTGATTAACGTGAATCCAAATGTCAAAAGATTAGAGATCATATACAATATGACGACTTTAGACCATTCAGATATCCTCTGGTCCAGAGAGCTTACACCCGAATGACACACACACACACACACACACACACACACACACACACACACACACACACACACACACACACACACACACACACACACACACACACACACACACACACACACACACACACACACACACACGCGTGTTAAACCTCCATCGCTGTGCTGTGTCGGTCCTGTTTCTTCACCTTTGGAACCGCTTGTGGCTCTTTGCCCCCCAGCAGAGAGAGTGTGTGTGTGTGTGTGTGTGTGTGTGTGTGTGTGTGTGTGTGTGTGTGTGTGTGTGTGTGTGTGTGTGTGTGTGTGTGTGTGTGTGAACTCTCTGCATCGTGTTTCTCTCTCCTGCTGCGTCTCTCTTCACCTCCTCACGGGTCACCTCCACAGCTGGAGCCCCCCTGACACCGTCAGCATGGTGTCAGGCAGCCTGTGGAGGCTGCGCCGTGGGCGGTGCACACGGAGCGTCGACACCTCCCACTGCGATGGAGAGGAGGGAGAGAATACAGTCCAGCCCCATCCTCCGTCTCCTTTAAAGTGGCAGGTATAAATATAGGAATATGTTTTGCTTCAGTGCTCGTGAATGAAACAACAACAACAACAACAACATACTGAATCCCTGAGGCTATGAGGAGGAGACTGAAACACAAACACAGTATTTACTTTATGATTATTGTCTCTCCTCCCTGTTGGACTACACCTCTCTCTCCCACAATGCATCTCCACCTCCATCCCTCCATCAGGGCGCTGAGCGCTCTGACCAGGTGTTGCTGTTTGTTCATCGTGGCTCAGAGACCGGAGCTGCTCCACATAATCAATTGTTTTCTTCTCTTTTATATACAGTGTGTTTTTATTTCTCTGGTTTAGGATTCATCCCATGATTCTGTGTTTTATAGCGTGAACTAAATTAAAGCACAGAAGAAGGAAATAGTGTTTCCATCACATTCAGTGTCCACACACACACACACACACACACACACACACACACACACACACACACACACACACACACACACACACACACACACACACACACACACACACACACAATGTTGCCAAAGGGGAAACATGTGTTCTCATGGTGTTTATAAATATGCTTTGATATTTAAAAAGTTATCAACATAAAAACAAGATGAAAACAGCCTTTTATATCACATAAACCCCACAAAAACAAAGGAAGAGCATGATAACAAAACATAGAGGAAGAGCATGATAACAAAACATAGAGGAAGAGCATGATAACAAAACAGAGGAAGAGCATGATAACAAAACATAGAGGAAGAGCATGATAACAAAACATAGAGGAAGAGCATGATAACAAAACAGAGGAAGAGCATGATAACAAAACAGAGGAAGAGCATGATAACAAAACATAGAGGAAGAGCATGATAACAAAACAGAGGAAGAGCATGATAACAAAACAGAGGAAGAGCATTTTTGTTTTTGTTTTACCATCTTCTTTGTTGTTGTTGTTTCTTCCTCCAGTTTATATAAATCAAGCCAACATGACGCTGTCCTATTTGCCTGGACTCTGAATGCATCGTTAGCCGTATATTTAAAAACTGTAACACTTCAAGTCTTCTCAAAAAGTAGTCTGATCCTTGATAATTATTAGTTTAGCTAATAAAGAGTTCTAATGATTTCATTGCGTTTCAACTTTAATCAGAATGTTTGATAAGGAGTTGATGATTTATTAACCGCCGGCTGATTATTAAACAACCTTCTGCTGCGTCGTCTCGGAGGTAATTACAGTGTAATTGCGTTCCCTGTAGCACACTGAAGCAGGTGTGGTAAAAACATCTCCTCAGACCAAATTAATTGTTTTCAACAATGTTTTGGGGAAATCAATACATCATAAAATGTTCGCAATACAAACTCTTTATCTGCAAGATATCCAATCTCTATTATGTTGTTAAAAAATAAATAGTGTGAGCTCCAGTCTCAGCGTTTGGACACATTGATCCCAAAGAACTCTGAACAGACCAAAGACTAAGCAGCGGGGCCACTTCGCCCTTTAATAATGAACAATCCTTATCGTAGCATATTAAAAAGATATATTATTATACCACAGAATTAAAAAGGGGATTTTTTGTGTAAGTTAATGCAGCCGTTTGACTAATATGTGATTTTAGACTCAGGAGTTTATGGATAATGTGTCTAAATTAAAATATGAAAAATAGTGTATATTAATGTGTGTGATGACTCCACTAAGCATACAGGTGTATGTGAACTCTTAATCGTTGATAAACACACACACAATGATGGTAATTAATACTTTAATATATTTTTATTATTATTTAATATTATTATATCTATACATTATGCATAATATAATGTAATATTATTTAATATATATTATATGTAAAATAATATTATAATAATTAATTAATTCATAATAATATAACATTATTATATTATAATTATTTAATATATATATTTTTAGGACTTTATTTTCCAGGGTGATGTTTTTCCAGTGAATCTAGGCAAGGAATGCTTTTCAAGAGAAAAATGGATAACAATAACTAATTTGCTTGCGATGCTCTTCTAGTTCGCTCACGTCAAGATGTTCTAGAAGTGATTCATTGAGATTTCACACACACACACACACACACACACACACACACACACACACACACACACACACACACACACACACACGCACACACACGCACACGCACGAGAGCAGCCGCTCCGTCACCGTGACTAATGCACCACTTCACCATGAAAACACTGACTCCCACATATCCACTCCCACTCCGAGCCAGCTGTTCAAATGATGAATCCTTCAAAATAAAAGCGCTGATGCTGTGGCAAGATGAGGAGGTGGCGAGAGCTGTGTCATGTGAGCGGCGTCGTTACAAAGATGCCGACTGTGCACACGTCCCTGCAGGAGGACGCTCCTCTCGCTGTCCCTTTCTACAATATGCCCAAACAGTACCATCATATTTACTACTGATTACTGTTTTCACAGTGAACACGAGTCTCTACTTTTGGTTTCCAGGGCAGAGCTCCCACTGGGAGTATGAATGTGTGTAACTGCAGGGATCAACACATAACTACTACGTCTTATTTCCTATGTTTATCTTTGTATACCTAAAGTAGCAGTGTGGGAACCTCTCATCTGACAGTGTGTACACCTGTAAAACTATTTTTATAAATGTTTATTCCTGAAAGCTATATTAAAACATCTGATATAAACATGATAGACAACAGTATCTATTGGTAAGCGTGAATATCAATGAACTGCATTTGAGGCCCTGTGTTTGTTAAAGATAACTATAGTTATGACAATGTAAGCGTCTTTGAGTGTCTAGAAAAGCACTATATCAATTAAAAGTATTATTATTACTATGAAGATTCACATGTTCATGTTGCTCTCATTAGCGCCTCTCAGTCGAACAACACTATATCTGGATTAAAACACAGATTAGCACTTCAGTGGCTCTTAAACATCTCTTATTATGGTACTTTTGTAGGAAATGTTACTTTCTGTATTCTTCTTGTTCTTAGTTTGTACTCCACAAATACTCCAAATATCAGATGTTACTATACACATATCAGGTTGATACATATACATTACCTCATTTAATCATCAGCCACTATGACTCAATGAAAAGTCTAGCATACAGTCTACAACACAGGTGTCAAACACGAGGCCCGCGGGCCGAAAGCGGCCCACCACGTCAATTTATGCGGCCGCTGACGGCTTGAAAGACACACGGTCGCCTTTATATCCTGTGCCTTTTATTTTGAAGGTTCAAAATTAAATGGATTTGTGTCATAATATTAGAGACATGTTCTTGCATACAATCTTTCTACTCTTGAATGAACAATCATCACATGCAAAGAGAGGTATTCAACAATATGTTCGGGAGTAGTTTATACAGCGCTTTAGTTACACCGGCCCTTTAAGAGGCGGCCGTGACGCTGATGTTGCCCACGGTGACGATGAATTTGACTCCCCTGGTCTAAGTATTCTTTGATATCAGTTATTAAACATATATTTTGATATAACATGTAAAAAGTAGAAGTAGTAACTGAGAGACAGACTCAACATACTCATCTCTCCAACCCCGACGGTGAGGAGTAATGACCACGAGGGGTTGGTGATGTCATCGCTGCTATAAATAGAATGACATCACGCATCTAGGGATGGGATGAATGCTGCCGTGACATTAATACCTTTTGCATTTCACAACCTCCACATTATGCCGGAAACTGAAAACGCACCCGTTTCGACTATATCTGGATTAAAACACAGATTTGCACTTTAGTAGCACTTAAATAGCTCTTATTGTGGTACTTTTGTAGTTTGACTATATTGAGGAAATGTTACTTTCTGTATTCTTGTTGTTTCTTTGTAGTAAGCGTCTGCTAAATGACATGTGATGTAATCATCTGCGGCTTCCCGACGTTGCATATGAACGTGACATCCGGGTCGTGGTTGCTTCAAATCATTTTAACAAACAAAGTCTTTACAGCCTTCTTAAATCACGTGTCCCAGCTCTGCGCCCCTCCCCCGAGCAGATCTTCTCCTCACGTTAGTCAAACCGTATTTGTTCTCCGAGGGATTCAACCGAGTGGATGGAACGGAAGACGGCGTCTGAATGTCACATCGACAATTATAATTATTCAATGCTTTTCCCAAGATATCACTTTCTACCAAACTGCTCTCTTTATTACAGAAATGATGCTTACTTTAATATTCTGCAAAAAAGAGCACGGCTTGCAATATGCATGCAGACACCTTCGAGGAGTGTGCAGGGGAATAAAAATAAGAATTCATTAATTAATAATGTCCAATTAACAGAAACGCTGAGTGAACACTTTCTCCAAAAGCTTCTCTGCTCAACAACTTCTATTTGTTTCTGTCGCTGTGGGGAGATCACCGTTAATTATGAGCTATAACAAAGTGTAAGAATCTAAAGATCATATCACTTCTTAAAGTCACACTATAGTTTTGGTACTTTTGGAACAAACCTAAAACAATGTCAGCTTAGTTTAATGTTTTTAAACGGCCTCTTGATCCTAAAACATTTAAATAAATAACCTGTGAATATTCCTCTCAGGTCAGAAGTCTGTTAAAGCATTATCTTTAAAAGCTCACTTTGTTAATTTCAATACAATAGACAGTTTTTAAATATTTCAGTTAACACTAACCAAGATAAAAAAGTCTAATTATACAAAACCAGTTGCTGTGGAAACTGGTCCTCCCATGAAAGTCATATTAAATAAGTCCAATAAAATGTCTCTCTCCTTCAGCTGCCTCTATTATCCCTCCCTCCTCCCAGCTTCTCTCCTCATCTCTTTGTGTCTCATTATTTATTTAAATCCAGCTCCGTCTCTCATCGCTCTGCTTTCCTGTCGTTTTCTTGTTTTCGTTCCTGCTTTCGGGCGAAGAGGAAAGTGGATTCAGAGGGAGAGCGGAGCTGCCGAGTGTCCACCGGGATGCTGTTGCATCCGGAGCTCGACTTGAGAACGACCAGAAAACGCTTCAACGTGACGATCGGATCTTCCTTTTATCTCGGGTCATCAAATAAGAGGAGGGCGGACACACCTGGAGCTCCATGTCCATCCTCATCTCACTGCTCACACACACACCTCCTATGATAGAAAACACATTTACAGAAACAAATCAATTCAGTTTATTTGTATAGCCCAATTTCACAAATTACAAATTAGCCTCGGAGTGCTTTACAATCTGTATACATAGACATTCTGACCTTTGACCTCACATCGGATCAGGAAAAACTCCCAAATAACCCTTCAGGGGGAAAAAAGGAAGAAACCTTCAGGAGAGCAACAGATCTCTCTCCAGGATGGACAGAACAATAGACGTCATGTGACCAGAAGGACAGATTTAGAGTTAAAACATTCAATGAATTTGACAGAGTTTATGAACAGTTCATAGCAGGCATATTCGGGAAGAGTGGGCGGAGTCTCAACAGTGGGCGGAGTCCCAACAGGGCAGCGGCGCAGCCGGTGGCAGGAATTGACGACCCAGACCATCGATGATCCGTCAGGCAGATGGGTTCTACATATTCCGTTTCCTCCGTTTCCTCTCCGCTGCTCGGTTCTCTCGGTTCTCCTCCTCTCAAAACGCCACATCTGGAGTCCCGAGTGTCTCGAGCTGGACCGGAGAGACTACAATATAACGCTTGTGAATTATTGAGCTGCATTAAAAATAAATAAAAAAGGGGGGAAACTCTGGTCGATTAAATTCACCCTAATTAACAAATAAAGGGTTATAATTAAGTTAAGTATGGATCTTTTTTTATTGTGAGGTGCATCTTCTATAATGGCCCGCTCCATATAATGCGGTAGTTCATTGTGGTGGAATCTGTGCAGCAGAGCTGACTTGACTCAGCACATTAAGCTCTTATAGTTTCATTCGACATTACGATTTGAATCACTATTTTCCAAAGGAGGTTTATTTATTTCCCGGAACAGAAACGCAGCGTGACGTCACGTCACAACGCCGTCACGTCCTGAAAGACTCAGAGAGGGACGTGAGGTATAACTGAGACGAATAACGCCCGATGTCCTCTCAGATGAAAGTGGAACGTTTCTGAGGGCAGAGACGAGGGAGCAGAGGGGAGGTGAAGAAACTCTCGTTTACTTGAGGACGAAGAAGCACAAAAACGACCTGGCAGAAGAAGGAGGAGACGCGGACTAAATACACAGGGCAACGAGACACAGGTGGAAACAATGGGGGCGGAGCTTACAGGAGGCAGAGGCGTGGCTGACGGCAGGTGAGGGGAATGAGCAATCAGGGACCAGGCAGACAATCACTGCACAGGACACCAGAGACGAGGACTTCAAAATAAAACAGGAAACGAGACACAAACTACTAATATGTTGCTGTCCAGGTTTATGTACACTTCCAATTGGAACTCTTTGGGGGTTCACATTAAGAGGCGTCATCTCCTCCCCCCTAGACGTCTTCCTCCCACAATCCTTCACTCCACCCGTCGCATAACCAGCAGCCCTGGTGACGCTGCACTCAATCGCTGCATTTAATCAAACGTGTGGAGGCGGCCGTCACGCGAGGGCCTCAGATGAGCTCCAGAGAGAAGATAGGCGAGCCATGTGACGTTATCTCTGTCCGGGCGCTCAGCTGAAGGACATCCGGACAGAGATAACGTCCAGGAGGGGCGACACATGCAGATTAACACTGATCGCACAATGCTGCCACACAACTCCACTAGACCAGACACAAAAAAACAGAAGAGGAAACGTAGTGTTCAGGTCACTTAATGTCCACTTCTAAAACTCCTAATCAATCAGACCTGTTCACTTCCCGTGTTGTCCTAAGGGAGGTTTTCCTTCTTTCATTTATTCCACGAGGGAACAAGTTAAACATCGTAGACGGGGCGGGGGAAGCGACTCGTCACCGGCATGTTTTCAGAACTACTCAAAGTATAACTGCCGCGGAGCCCGTTCAGCCTTTAAAACTGCCGAGTGGAACATTTAAGGCTTCACTTCAGCTTCCTGATGAGCTGCACTTTGAGTCAAGTGGTGCTTTAGAGGGTATTGATGTACACCAGGAGCTCGGGATCAGCAGACATGTAGATACGGAGAGTGTAGGAGTGTTTAGGCCGTTGGTAGTTTACCACCGAGTCCTCTAAGGGGTTGCACACGGCCCTGTTACATGTCGTTTTTATAACATTATTAGTCTTGGTTTCTTTACTTGGTGATACCATGTGGTGGGAGGAATAACAGAAAAAGAGTCACTGTCAGGACATGATGGAACAAAACCTGAAGAGAAAATGTGTTAACACTAAAGAGATTAAAAAAGATGAATTCACTGAGGTTCAGCACCACGGACAGCTCCTTAACACATGTGTAGTGTATATATATATATATATATATATATATATATATATATATATATATATATGAATATTTATAAATTAATATATGTATATATATATATAAATAATATTAATATGTATATAAATAGAACTATATATATAAATTAATATATATATGAATATTATAAATTAATATATGTATATATTAATATATATATATATATAAATAAAAATTCTAATAATGCATTAACTTTTTTCCCGAAGTACTCTTGTCTTCATCTCTACTACTTCACATCTGCTGCTCATAAAAATGCTTCTTATGGTTTCAGTGATCCTTGTACTGTCTGTATTCTATATCGCATACACAAGACACATTTGTCAAATCAATAACTGATCAAGAAGCCAAACATGCTCAATTATCAGCAGCATTCAATGTGGAGGTTTGCTTTTGGGGCGACTGGATACGACGACACAGTAAACACTACAAACATATATATATTTAAGATGTAAACATATCACTAAAAGGTGATGTTCTTACTCCTGGAGCTCAGGGAGTATCCGTCAGGGTTCACTTCAGAATCCTAAAAAACAAACTGATCGCGAAACCGTCTCCTCTTCCAGAGAGCCGGTGAAATAAACAACCTCTTGTTGTTCAACACAGACACAATAAACTGACTTCAGGTGTGATTCTGCTCCTCTCTGTCCAGCTTTGAAACAAATCACAGGAGAGCCGGCGCCGTAACATCGGCCTGCTTCCCCTGAAACAGAATCCAAGCCGCTGCGCGGTAGTTCAGGAGGAATTCACGCCTCAGAGAGCTTGTTCTCAGCTCCATGGGACGGACTGCATTACATTCAACACAGACAATACTCTTTAGAAAGCTTGTTCTAAATATATGAAGTTACATAAACTCTAAAATGAAAATATAAGAAAGAAAAAGTCAGATCTTCCTTGAATAATTAAATGTGCCTTCAGTCAAATATAAATAATATTCTCCAGGTGTCAGAGAAGAGAAACTAGTGTCAGTGAGAATCTTTTCTCTCTGCACACAGCACTCTGATCCCAGAGGAGTCCAGCTAACCGGCTCCAGACATCCTGAATTCATTCTTCCCTTTCACTCTCATACTTTTCTTTCAGTTGCTGTCTACAGTTCAATCAGGGATCATTTTATCTTTTGTTTTGTTCACTTATTTAAATGTTTAAGGTTGTTCATTCCGTTTAGTCGGTTTTATCCTTCACACTTTTTATTGAAATGATATTAGTGACTTAATGTTATGAATAAAAACATGCTGACGCCAAAGTGTTTTTTGTGTGTGTGTGTGTGTGTGTGTGTGTGTGTGTGTGTGTGTGTGTGTGTGTGTGTGTGTGTGTGTGTGTGGAGTCTAACAATCAGCAGCATGGTGATGAGGACAAAGCCAGGAGAAGCAGCTCCAGTGACGTGAAGGAGAAGAGAAACATTCAATCAACTTCCACTGAAAGAAAATCAGTCCAATCAGCAGAGCCCTCGAGCCTCTTTCTGATTGGACGGCTTCTTCAGGAGCTTTGATGGTGGCTGGAGGAAGAAAATCACATCGAAAACGAAGAGAACAACTAAACTAGAGGCCACACTTTGTGTCACCTAGGGAAGAGGAAAAGAAAGGGATATCTGAACCTTACAGGCCACCATCCTGCTGTGTGATCGCAATACATCAAACGACCAACATTACTGGTGAAGAAACTGTAATAAAAATTAAAATTAAAATGAATGAAAAACACATAGTACACTCTTTTGTTTTGTCCATTTAATTTGAAGCATTAGTTTCCAGTTGAAAAGTAAATAACTCTTTTTCTCCCCTAAGTTTGTCGTTTAGAAAACCGAAATGTAATATAAGATAAACGATTGATATCATGGTTTTCTTTCAAAGTGGAAATACAAAAAAATCTGGGTAATATCACTCGAGTCTAATAAAACCCTGACAACTTAAATGATCATTATCTCAACAGAAGCGTAGAGGACCTAAAATAATGGGTCTCTGAAGCTGGATTAATACATTACATTATTACCAACGACATTAAGGTTAATGAGATTTCATAAACTACCAGCACATGTTTAGAATGACAGTAGAAATCTCAATAAAAACTGGATTCATCAGGACATTTAATAATTATGTATGTGCCATGGAACAACAAAGCACTCATTTATATGGAGAGCAGGGGAGTCAGATCCTCCCATGTGTGCGTTGGGATTAACTGGTTTAATAAACTAAAGTTAAATAAAAAAGATAATGTGTCAGCTGAGTCATTCTCTTCCTCTGTCGCTCACTGCGTGAAATCCAGGAACAATGAAGCTACTAATCAAAAGTACATTGCACAAAGTGTCCTAATTAATCCGCGGCACCCTGATGAACATATGAAGATCAGCATTACAGAAGCTGAGTGAATAAGATAAAATACTTCCAGTCAGCAACATATAACAATATTGAGATTAGTTTCAGTTGCCGGGCAGATTAATATTTGGAAAATAAAAAATAAAATCGGTCCCGAGTAAAGCCATAAGAGTGTCAATCTACTGACGGAGTATGCACTTACTTCATATTTAATAAAAAGTCAGATGAAAAAAGAGCTTATTATATCAGGTCACTAATAATATCATAGTGTTCACACTAGAGATGACGGTTTCTGTAAAACAACAGGTGGTGTTTTATAATAAAGCACCATATCCAGACATAACATACATGCACAGTCAGTCTAAGAGAAGAAAACCTTCCCGCCTCACTAACAACTGTATATATTGTCAAAAGCCCTCAGAGGTGGAGCTTGAATCCCTGACAGCTCGAAGATGTCAGACCCGCTGAAGCACAACCGCTACAGCGCTTCAGCGTTTAAAGCTGCAGCCGGAGAGAAGAAGACAAAGACGCGTTGATCCTCCACCTGTGGGATGTAAAAGCTCAAACCTGTCATTACGCTCACTCTGCGTCTCGTCTCAGTGACCCGAGTGGTGCAAACACATGCTGAACCTGATCTCTGACACACTGATGCTCCTTTACTCCGTCCACGTGTGTGTGTGTGTGTGTGTGTGTGTGTGTGTGTGTGCAAACACTCGCCCACCAACATCCAGGCAATGAAATATGCAACAACCAGAAGAGAAACAGAGTCAAAAGGTCTCCATCCGACAGGTGTATTCCTAGAGAAAATCCTCTTTCCATGGAGCTCACGGTGTTACGCCGAGCGGTGGAAGATGGAGAAGACTGGAGGAGGAGGAGGAGGAGGAGGAGGCTGAAGCAGCTGCTGGGATGTGATGAGGCTCTGAGTGTCCATCCTCCCATCATCTCTAATGGATCTCCCAGTAATGAAACCCACCACCAGACTGTGGTTACGACAGGACGACAGCCACCTGCTGTTTGCCCACCAGGAGAACTGTGTGCCGAGCTGATGGAGACCTTTGGGTTTACACATGTTGGGGAGTTAACAGGATCAGGATGGCAGAAAGAAATCCATTATTTTTGCAGGAATTCATGTGCGGGAAAGAGAATAAAAAAGTATTACCAAGTCAAAAATCTAAATAGTCGCCGCTGTGAGAATACAAATGTTGGGTAACGTCTTAAAATTCAGGACAGGCGGCAAACTCTACATGAGCTGAATAGAAAAAGAGACGCGTGGGCGAGGAAAGAGGACAAGAAGAGAACGAAGAGAATGAAGAGCGACGACTGGAAGTAACGGTGAAGGGAGACACGGCAATAAAGAGAAACAAAGATTAGATCGACCATACCGGAGTCGCGGGAGGGACGCACAGGTGGAACTAATGACGCTAACGAGGTCCCAGGAGCTGCAGCCATCGTTAGTGTTATTAATTACACCTGTGCTCCTCTTGATAGGACACGTCCAAAGTTACAAGAGGTCTATTACTAACAACCGCATCAAGATACGACAGATACGCCACAACTGTTTATGAATCAAACTGAAGTGAAGCTGAACTAAACAAAACTAAAAAAAGTGTATTAATAATAATAACTGGAAGTAACGGTGAAGGGAGACCCGGCAATTCCACACCATTTGATCTGTGATGAAACAACGACGATACGTTCAGTCATCGTCTTTGATCCATTGTTCGTATTCGAGAGTCTGACGTGAAGCACAAGCTAAGTTTGGCACAAGATGGAGTCATTTATAAAAGAATAGAATAACTCTTCCGAAGGTCTCCATCTCATGACAACTATAACAGAAAGAAACACAGTATTCCCTATATGTACCTAACTTAAACATATGTCTCCCTCTCATCTCATTTTCTTTCCTCCTGCAGACCGTCTCTCACTTTTCATCATTTCCCCCTCATACTGTTGTCTCCCCCCACCTCTCTAGCACTTCCCAGCATCCAGGCTTCCTGCCAGCTTCACAACAGTGTTAAAGTGAATCCAATATGCTTGGTCAGCCTGCATATTGTTCTGTAGCGTGTTCCTGCGGGAGACAGAAGAAGCTCATCGATTCAACGCTCGGCTCCCGTAGACGTGCCCAACCAGCTGCATCGGGACACGTTGGACTGAGAAGAGACGCGAGGCCAGACGCTGGAAATAAAGAGAGATGCATGTGTGCTGTTGGTCATCGGCTTCAATAGGATACACTCGCTCAACCAGCCAATAAACAGGTCGGTTCAGAGGACATGCCCAGGGGATGATGGACCCTATGGGCCAACATTGGCATCAAGCTGATAAAATACTCACACTATAAAGTAAACCATTACATTTACAAGAAGCCATGTTGCCTAAAGAGCCTCCACAGCTCTCTTCTTCGCATGGAGAGAGAGAGAGAGAGAGAGAGAGAGAGAGAGAGAGAGAGAGAGAGAGAGAGAGAGAGAGAGAGAGAGAGCTGCTAGATCCTACTAAATTAAACTGAATATTGTCATCTTGTATCTTGCTCTTCTCACTTGGAAAGTGCTTTAATTTCTTCACAAGAAGTCTCTCTGCCAAAGAAAAGGCAGACTCTCTCACCATCAGTCACCGTGCCACGGGCACCAACACATTAAGTTTTTGCAATGCACCAGCGTTTGTTGTTTCTGTTGTGCCACGCGCACACGGACACGCGCGCGCACTGTCCCAAACATCTGACAGCAAATTGCGCCACACCACGTTGACGCACACACACACACACACACACACGCACACACACACACACACACGAGCTGGTAGTGACAACATGCACGAAACGCCATGTGTTGCTTGCCTTGGAAGCTGAAGAGGAAAGCGACGCTGGGCATCCACACGCTGTATATCCAGAAGTCCTGCATGGCGTCTTTTTTTTGGGGGGGTCGGGTCCGTCGCTCCTTCCACACGAACTCGGTCTGCCGGAGAGGGTCAGTGTCCACAGGCGGCGGGTCGCACCTTGGCCACGGAGGTATATAAAAAAAGAGCTATCCCGGGGACACGGAGCCTCAAAGTGACGCAGCTTGGGTGAAGAGCCGAACACTGGACTCGGTCTCGCGCTGCTGCCGCGCGCGCTGCGCCCGTGGCCTGGCCTGCACCGCCCCCTGCTGGACACTCGGGGAACCGTGAGGCTGCCGTTCATTATAATTAGCCGAGCCCGATGGGCCACGACGCATGACGGCAGACCGTTGTCTCACTCCGGCTTTGAAGGGCGTGACCTGAATACATCACGGTTAATTGAGGTTGCCATGGAGATATCTGTTAAGGAGCTTATGTTGACTAATAATGCTCATACGTTACATAAAGTTGTGAAAGTCTCACAGTAAATCTAATAAATTACAATAAATGCAAAATAAAAAAAAGGAATCTATTTATTATCTGATAAGGGGTGTGGTTGCTTTATTTGTTTCTAATAAGGACATGCTGCAAAATCATAATGACAGAACATGACACATTGAGGACATTATTCATACAATTAATCATGTGCATGTGCATGCATTATTCAGACGTGTTTCAGACGTGTTTACAAATCAAAGCATTTGATCTCGATTGATTCTGAACATCTTTGAAATATGTCGCATAACCGACTTCAACAAGTCGTCCATCATTCAATATTCATTAATGACAACCAAAGGATTTGTGAGCCGTAAATAATTAAGGTGCAGGCCCCTGTTGCTTAAGCACTGTGTGTGACTTTGGAGGTTTTTTTGGGCACCGAGACAGCTTCCTCTGCTTCACGCTGATGAGCTCTTCGGCCATCTTGCACTCCAGAAGGCATCGTGGTGACAGTCAGCAGCAACCTGGAAACTATGAGTCGCAGCTCTGCCATTGAAAATGCCCCCGTGCACGACATATTTCATCACACCCAGGTGGATGGGCGTTGGTGATCTCCTGCATCCGGGACAATGGTCCTGGTGCTCACTTGACTTGTCGTGTAATGCAGGTACGAGGTAATCAACCCACGGCTCTCCAAACCTTTTTTCTTTACAATTTCATATACCATTAAAACCCTTTCAGCGCAGAGCACTCAGTTTGTAATATAAAGTAGTTGTGAGGTTTTATTCAGGAACTGTTTATCTATTTTACGCTGCAATCTGTTGATTTCTCATTCATTGAGTTCTTTTTGTTAATAGTTCAACAAGTCTGCACAATATGAATACTCCTGAAGTTATAATGAAAAATTGCAATTAGTTTTTTTTGTCAGGCAGGAGAATGTGCCCTTGCTTTCACTGAGCTGAACTGTTAAAAAGTAATTACAGGAATTAGATATGGACGTTTAACATTAACGACACACCTTTTTTTTTTGGACTATCAGCTTGTGTGTCAAGGTCTTGGTGCAGCTTCTCTGCCATTTCCACCAGCTCAACCACGAGGGAATCACATTAAATGAAAGCTATATGATGGAGCAGCAATCAAGAAAAGTAACGTAGTATAAGAGGCTGAATTAAAAAAAATTGCCATATAGCTTTGAACACGAGACATGGTTTCTGAATATATATATAATATTTATTTATATAAATATATATATATATATATATATATATATTTATAAATAAATAAATATTATATATATAATAAATATATGTATTATATGTATTTACTTGAACTAATTCATGTTCAAAGATCTTCCATTGCCATGTCCTTATCAATGTATACTGGCCCTGGAGCAAAACGAAATAGAGAAAGGTTTTTTGTGTCATTTTAAGGTCTGGTATTGTTTACATGTGTGTATCCTTCAGGGCCATACATTGCTATTCAAATAAATTCATTTCAGTACACTGTTTATACAATATTTCTAATGCACATGCCTGATTTCCTTTTGCTTGAAGTCCTGAATCGTTTTCATCCTGTTTCAATCATGTACATCTAGTTGTAAATGTGTTTTTAAAAGTGCTTTATACATTAAATGTATATTACTTCAGCTGAAGATAGAATAGCTCATACATTGTTCAAGGGAACGGCTCTTTTGCAACCGTGCAATATATTAAATATTCCTGCCTCTGTACACCTGCAGCCTTTTTTCAGGTTTAAGTAGAAAAACAAACAGTGAATTATATTCACAGAAGAGTTCTGCTGACCTTGCTAAAAGACCGGTATGGCCTCAGGGACCCGCTTGCATGCATTTGAACTCTGTTTGGATGCAATGCAATAATCCTCTGCAGGATAACATGTCTGCACATTTACTTACAGGTTGAGGACATGAAGATGGATGAATGGGGGGATTTCAATCACGAGAGACTTGTTTAGTATTTAAAGATCATTTATTACAATTGTACATATTCGAATAGTGCAAAGTCTTTGGTGTTTGGACTCCATCCTGAATGAGGATAAGCAAGGGGTAGTGATGCTGATAATAAGGCAGAATCCCCCCCGGAGTCCAGACACCGGTGGTGGTGCAGATGAAGAGAGTTGCTGTAACCCGATGGCGGAGGATGAGCAGGCCTGAATGCTGATTGGACGAGCCCGGGGCAGGAGGAGGGTCACATCGGTTCGAGCTGAAACGACAACTGACGAGAGGCGAACCCAAATAAAAGATTGACAACAAGGATGTGATTGGCTGACAGGAACTGAGCCGAATCTGATTGGTTCATTGAACGTACACGCCCCCAATCAGCTGATGGAGTAATCACTGAGAGAATGAGATGAACTTCTGCTGGAGCTCTGCATTTCCATAGGAATTAAGAAACTGGAAGAAGAAGAACACACACGTATAGCAAAGTCTTCCTCAACATAATAACCTGGACATTATTTTGTGTGGGGGAGTCTTTTGTATCTCCCTTCTTGTGGATAAGAGACGTCTCTGAACATCTCTTATCCACTGAAATGTTTCATCCAAATGACAAACACTCAATAATTCAGAGGGCATAAGAGAATGAAAGAGCCATGAAATATTCAGCACAGATAAGAGCTGTGTCACTCTGCTTACAGCCAGCTGTAGTAATGGCAGCGGTTATGCTCTGCAGATGTTTCAGCGAACGTTAAATTATTTTCCTCGTGTCGTAATAGCTCCTATTTGTTATGCGTGAATAATCTCTCATCTGACCTCTATGTACCCGGTCTCAGTCTGCTGGCTGTGCTACAGAGGTCATAACTTACAACAATGGCAGCCCATCAAAATACTACTTTACTCTCTGTGCAGCTCTGGCAGTAGGAACGGGAGCGAGAGCACATAAAACACAATCACCCAGAGAAATACTGCACAGACATAAACAAACAGCAACAACACATTGAGTATGTATATATATATATATATATATATATATATATATATATATATATATATATATATACACATAGACACATACATACAAAACATGCATTCACATATGAATGTATGAATATTTGTGTATATATATATATAAAACATGCATTCACATATGTATGAATATATATTTGGATATAAATATATATATATATATATATATATATATATATATATATATATATATATATATGTGTGTGTGTGTGTGTGTCCCAAGTTCATCCAAGTACAGCATCTTCAGCACAAGGAGTTACGCTCTGTATATTTATCCACATATATATATATATATATATATATATATATATATATATATATATATATATATATATATATATATATATATATATATATATATATATATATATAAAACATGCATTCACATATGTATGAATATATATTTGGATATATATATATATATATATATATATATATGTGTGTGTGTGTCCCAATTTCATCCAAGTACAGCATCTTCAGCACAAGGAGTTACGCTCTCAGGCAACGTGGTACAGTCAGTATCTGTGGTACAGTCAGTATCTGTGGTACAGTCAGTATCTGTGGTACAGTCAGTATCTGTGGTACATTCAGTATCTGTGGTACAGTCAGTATCTGTGGTACAGTCGGTATCTGTGGTACAGTCGGTATCTGTGGTACAGTCAGTATCTGTGGTACAGTCGGTATCTGTGGTACATTCAGTATCTGTGGTACAGTCAGTATCTGTGGTACATTCAGTATCTGTGGTACAGTCGGTATCTGTGGTACATTCAGTATCTGTGGTACAGTCAGTATCTGTGGTACAGTCAGTATCTGTGGTACATTCAGTATCTGTGGTACAGTCAGTATCTGTGGTAAAGTCGGTATCTGTGGTACAGTCGGTATCTGTGGTACAGTCGGTATCTGTGGTACATTCAGTATCTGTGGTACAGTCGGTATCTGTGGTACATTCAGTATCTGTGGTACAGTCAGTATCTGTGGTACAGTCGGTATCTGTGGTACATTCAGTATCTGTGGTACAGTCAGTATCTGTGGTACAGTCGGTATCTGTGGTACATTCAGTATCTGTGGTACAGTCGGTATCTGTGGTACATTCAGTATCTGTGGTACATTCAGTATCTGTGGTACAGTCAGTATCTGTGGTACAGTCAGTATCTGTGGTACATTCAGTATCTGTGGTACAGTCGGTATCTGTGGTACAGTCGGTATCTGTGGTACATTCAGTATCTGTGGTACAGTCAGTATCTGTGGTACAGTCGGTATCTGTGGTACAGTCGGTATCTGTGGTACAGTCAGTATCTGTGGTACAGTCAGTATCTGTGGTACAGTCGGTATCTGTGGTACAGTCGGTATCTGTGGTACAGTCGGTATCTGTGGTACAGTCAGTATCTGTGGCTGCATACAGCCTACATTGGAAAAGGTACTTTGTGTTGAGTGTGTCAAAGCACACACACCATCAAAAAGAAAGACCCAGCCTTCTGCTTAAGGCTGAGCAGCGTTTGACCTCAGGTGACCTTTATATGAGTATGCTGAAGACAACCTCCACATTGATGTCTCACTGCGCACTAACAGGTTTTATACCAGCAGCTCATTGTAATCGACTTGTTTATTTGAGGTGAATTGTGTAAAAGCTGCATGTCTCATCAGAAGCTCATTTATTGTACGTACATTTATATTATTATTTCAACAAGGTGAGGTTAATAGTAGCCGTTGGCTTCTTGTTCTTACTAACACGTCACATGACGCTGTTATTTGATGAAAATACACAAAAGGACAAAGTTGCCCTTTCTTATTTATACGTAATTATCGTTATGTTCCCGTGGATTTGTTCCACATGCAGGTTTCACCTGAACATTTCCATAACGTCAGCTCCTATTCAAACCTCCCACTGAATCTCCTCGGCCCTGACTGACAGCCGGATGAATAATAATGTGTCTTTGAAGGCGGATGCTGTGAGCACAGCTCTCCCTCTCTGATACAGCTTCACACAGGGAGGAAAGAGGGGATGAGTGACAGCTCGCGGGGGACTTCACACCTCCTCCAGCTGCATCAAGAGCTCAGAGGACGGGCCGCCGGGGCTCCGGACCGACGCACTGATCTGGAATCAGATGCTGCAGAAAGACGAGGAGACGGCAAACAGAGAGGAGACCTTCAGAGGAGGGAGTGGAGACTCACCTCCTCAAGTTCACTGCTTCAGAGTCAGTCTCTATTTAGACTTCAATACATGACAGTCAAACAGTTCCCCTTCCTAATCATTACCTTTATTATGTGTTAATAATCTATATTCATTCCTGACACTACTAAAGATGTTTGTGTAAGGTATTTAAATTAATTTCTGAGTCCCTGAGAATATTTCTACTGTATCAGACTTTCCGTTGGCTCAATATCCGACGCGACCAGACTGTTCTCATCACGTTCCTCATTAATCTTCCACTATAACTGATAACTGTTTTATTATTATATAATAACAACCAGAGCAACTCAGACGGTGTGTTTCATACTTCCCTGAGTCATACTGTAGCTTAAGTGTTTTTAGTCATTGGGAAAATGCCATTGAAAGCTGTAATGGCCATCAAGCGATTACATTATTATGCTGTAACAACAAATGCATTGGAGAAAACTGTTAAGAGCAATGGCTAAAACACAGCAGGAGGCAAAGCCCTGTCTGATTAAAATGTATATTTTAATTTTAAAAACTGTTTAAAATTTTTTTTTTATTGGATATATAATATGCTGTTACTGTCTCACACTAATTGGCATTTTAGCAGAACTTTTCTTATTCATTTATCTAATATTATTAATTATTTGGTGCAGAATACTGTTTTGTATTTAAACTAAGTTTGTATTACGTTTTTTGTTTAAATCAGTTACACAAATGTTAATATGTTTTCATATGCTCAGGCCAATGGGGGTTTGATAGTACCGTCATGTATGTTGTGCATACCTTTACGTTTAATACACGTGTTTTTAAACCAAGAGTTAGGACGACACTTTAGATCTTTTTCATACTACAGAAAATGGAAGATGTATTTCAAAATCAATGTAAGATTTATTGCAAATACACTGATGTAATTGCAACAACATACAAAAGTACCGGTTTAGCACCGGTATCGTAAAAAAGTATCAACTGACTCTAATTTATATGTGAAATGAACCGTAAGTAAACATTAAAATGGTTTTGGATGTACGTTGTGAGCAGCGGTTTGACCGTGACGTGTTAGAAACTATTTTAGTGAGTTTGTCCTTGGACAACAAAGACATCCACACAGTCGTCAACACACCATGCGACCTCTTGACCTCTGGAGGTCCATCACGTCTCTTCAGAGGAGCGGTCTGAGGACGGGCAGGTGACTGTCCTGGCTGGTGTCAAGGTCAAAGTGAAGTCAAATGTAAAGCTGGTTACGTTTAACTGATGCCAGAATAAGTCCGGAACCTTTTGGGTTCTGGTGGAACATGATGGAACATGATGACATCACCAGGTCCTGGGACAGGGAGGTCCATGGCAACATGATGACATCACCAGGTCCTGGGACAGGGAGGTCCATGGCAACATGATGACATCACCAGGTCCTGGGACAGGGAGGTCCATGTGTTATATTGTAAAGCCGCCTGAGGCTAATTTGTGAGAATGGGCTGTACGAAATAAACTGAATTGAATTTAAAAACATCCTCTGTGGGACTCAGTGACTTGTTTCTACAACTTCTCCTCATATTCAATTGGAGAAGAAAGAAAAAACACAAATAATCAACCTTCAAAAACACAAATTGTCTTTAGTGAACATACCTGAGCAGGATTTTATTAAATACCAAGACACTTTATAAAGTTTCCCCCAAAAACAAGGGTTGATTTAATTATAACTAACTCTTCTTCATATTGTATCCTGATTGCTCCTCTCAGCCGGGCTGATAAAATAAAATGAATCAGCCTCCTAACAGGACGGCTCCACACAAGGCTTAATGGTGTGTTCATATTGTTGTTACTCGGCTGGTGTCTGTGTGTCTGGTGGAAACATGCTGCATTATATTTCACTTGTTTTAAGTCAACACGATCAATTTGATGTTAAATTACTGTGGCAACACGGGGACTTGGAGGCAAGATGTTGAACAAAATCAGGAGATCCAGAGACAGTGGTGGAGTCACATAAAGTAACCTTTATTAAAACAGAGAGGGAGAGGGGGGGATACACTGAGCACCTCTCTCCTCTTCTCTCTCTCCTTATGCATTCTCATCTCTCCATCACACATTATTAACTCTGCTTCCTCCCCGGAGTCTTTGTGACTTCACACCTCATAGGGTCTGATGTCATGGCGCTGCTGAAGCCCCGCCCACTCCTCCTCTCTACCTCCATCTGCCTGATGGGTCACGGAGGTCCGGATCGTGGTCCATGACTACTACCAACTATTCATACACTCGGTCATACTCATTGAATGTGTTATAACTGTGTAATGACTCCTTCTGGTCACATGACGTCTATTGTTCTGTCCATCCTGGAGAGATCCTCCTCTGTTGCTCTCCTGAAGGCTTCTTCACTGTTTCTGCCCTGTGAAAGAGTTTTTCCTATTTCTTGGGAGTTTTTCCTAATCCGATGTGAGAGGTCAAAGGTCAGGGATGTCCCTCTGAGACAAATTTGTAATTTGTGATATTGGGCTAAAGAAAATAAACTGAATTGAACTGTGTGACTTAACATTGAGCACTCAGATGAAACAAATCAAAGCTCTGATGGAATCAATCAATACACCTAGAAGGTGATATAAGAATGAACTCCCACTGTAAAGTCTTATTCATTATTATTTTAAACGGCACCAACCACAGCCCAGACAGAGGGCAGCTTACGCTCTTCTTCAGCATGTGTGTATACATCATTAATGACCACCACTATTCTATGTGTCTGTGTGTTATCTTTATAAATGTCGAGCACGGCAATGAAGAGGAAAAGCCAGTGGCTCGTCTCCAACGAGGGGTTATTGGGCAAAGTCCAACGCAGCATCATCCAGACGGGGTCCGACCTCGTGCTTCTAGTCGTCCTCCTCTTCATCCACGGTAAATATAAATCAGTCGGGACCGCGCGGTGACCTCAGGAAATTGCAGAATGGAATTAATTATTTTTCTCGGTGTGAAATTACTTTTCACAAACCTATTAGCGATTAAGAAAAGTGGTTACCACGCAGCGAACACGCTGAATGGGCCAGTCCGTTTCATTTGGAGTTGGCCGGCAAGTCAAAGCATTCAGAGACGTTTTATTACGCGGGATTGAAATTGCCTTATTTATAACGGTTTCAGAGTTCAAAGAGGACCCAGATGCAGGTACACCAGGCAGGTTGAATCGGGGGGGAAGAGAAAGGCCTGCTTTAATTTAACAAATATGATTTCAGAGAGAAAAACGGAGGGAGCGCGCTGAATGAATCCAAGATAAGGGCAAACATTTAAAAACATACTATCGCGTAACAGACTGGAACACGAGCAACCAACACAGGATCGAGGGGAAGAGGGACAATCACTAAGACGTGAAGTCAAACCAGACATGGCACAGGAGAGGAAACCCTCTGAATAAAACATGGAACAGATCATCCACAAACTATTTAACATATTTGCATTCAGTCAACATTGACGAAAGGCTACAACACAAACAAACATGGGTGTGCATACATATTGTGTGTCAACCAAAATCAAGGACGTGATAATTGTTGGTATTTCCCACATAGTTAAACTCCATTGAGATGTGGCGTTGCTCTTTATTCAGGGTGTAACGTCTTTGCCCGAGAGAGCGCTCAAGTCCAGGGACACCGGACTGAGTAGTGGATTCATCTTGCTGCACATTCACCGCCAAGGTCCTTGGAGTGTGTGCTGGAGAGCGACCACGGTGTGTGTGTGTGTGTGTGTGTGTGATAGCCGGTTCAGCGCCATGGATAGCGGCGGGCGGCGGGCTCGAGGCTCCGGAGGTCAGCTGTACTCACCGAACTCTATTAAGGGGTCACCGCTCTCGTGATGTTGTTTTCCCCTGCGACTGGAAGCTCTTCACGACTAAATATATATACATATTGTGGCAACCCGGGGGATGTGGAGGTGAGATTCGGAATAAAATCAGGAGACTCAGAGACGCAGTGCAAAAATAAAGGGTCTTTTAATAAAACGTGTAGGAAAAAGGGGGAATGGGCATCTAATGGAAACAAAGGATTCTTCCCGGTCGGGGTCTTTGGTCGTCAGTCTCACACCTTCTGTGAGACGGTTGGTATCTCCTGGATGGGCAGAGCAGAGGAGAGAGGTGAGAGGGTCCAGTTACCTCTGGTCTGTCGCGACTCCTCTCCTGAGGTTCCACGCTCCTTCTCCTGTCCTATTCAGGCAGCTCTTCCCCGATGGCTTCCAGTGGAGGGAAGATATACTCTCCGTTCCCTCGTTAGCTGACGGGCTGCAGGTGTGACCACTCCCAGGTGCCAATTGGCTGTAGCACCTGTACTGGGAAGTACGTCCCGTGGATCACTTCCCCAACCTGAGCTTTGGGATCCGCCTCCGATGCGCTGTTTGCTCGGCTTTTCCCCCTGGTCTGCCACACACCTCCTCCACTAGCTCCAGGTGGCGGCCGGGGGCGTCAACCAAACAGCATTCATTTCTCCTTGACAGGGCATCTGCATTTCCATGGGCTTTTCCGGACCTGTGCTCAACAGAAAAATTAAAGTTTTGCAACTCCAAAAACCAGCGTGTAACCCGGGCATTAGTGTCCTTGGCCGTTGACATCCACCTCAATGGTGCATGATCCGTTATCAAGGTGAACTTTCTGCCGAGGAGGTAATATCGTAGCTTGGTTAGCGCCCATTTAATTGCTAGACATTCTTTCTCCACAGTCGAATAGTTCCTTTCATGTTTTAGAAACTTACGGCTAATGTACGTCACTGGGTGTTCCTCCCCTCCCTTCACCTGGGACAGCACAGCTCCAAGCCCTGACCCCGAGGCATCTGCATGGACAACGAAAGTATCCCCAAAGCGTGGTGTACTTAGGACCGGCTCGGTGCACAAGGCTTTCTGAAGGGTTTCAAACGCTTTGTCTGCTTCAGCACTCCAGAGTACATGGTGCGGGTGGCTCTTTTTTGTCATTTCGTGTAGGGGGGCTGCAATGGTAGCAAAGTGAGGGATAAAACACTGATAATATCCCACCAGTCCCAGGAACGTTTTAACTTGCCGTTTCGTTGCTGGCTTCGGCCAGGTGGTAATGGCTTCCACCTTCCTGAGTTGGGGTCTCACGACGCCTCTCCCAATTGTGTAGCCAAGGTACTGTGCCTCTTCTAGACCCAGGTGGCACTTTTTGGGATTGGCAGTCAGGCCAGCTTGCCGTAGACTTCCCAAGACAGCTCTCAACTGGCTTACATGGGAGGTCCAGTCGGGACTGTGAATTACTACATCGTCCAAGTAGGCCGCTGCATACTCACGATGAGGTCGGAGTACCTGATCCATCATCCTCTGGAAGGTGGCTGGTGCTCCATGGACTCCGAAGGGCAGGACTTTATAGTGGTACAGGCCCTCCGGGGTAGAAAATGCTGTCTTTTCCTTGGCTCTTTCTGTGAGGGGAACCTGCCAGTAACCCTTGGTGAGGTCAAGAGTGGACACAAAGCGGGCTGGGCCTAGTTGCTCAATCAACTCATCCACTCTCGGCATAGGGTAGGCATCAAATTTTGAGATTTCATTTACTTTCCTAAAATCGTTGCAGAATCTCTCAGTGCCGTCCGGTTTGGGGATTAGCACAATGGGGCTTGACCAGGCACTATGAGATTCCTCAATAATTCCCATTTCCAACATCTTTCTCACCTCTTCTTGGATGGTCTTCCTCTTTGCCTCTGGGATGCGATAGGGCGCAGCCTCACCTTCTTTCCTGGCTCGTGATTATGTCATGTTGGATGACATGGGTGCGTCCGGAAGGTCGGAGAACACATCTTGGAATTGACTGGTTAGCTCGAACATGTCTTGCCGGTGGGCCGGCCCCAACTGGGGGCCTAGAGGTACCTGTGAAGCAACAGGATCGGGGACTTCGACAGTGAATGTTGTTAGCGGAACACAGTCAGGTGCGTGCCATTTCTTCAGCAGATTAATGTGATAAAGTTGGCAGGGTTTCCTTCTCCCAGGTTGTCTCACCTTGTAGTTGACCTCGCTCACCTTTTCGACCACTTCATAGGGCCCATGCCACTTGGCAAGGAACTTGCATTCGGCCGTTGGCACCAGGACCAGTACAAACTCTCCGGGCTGGAACTCCCGCACTTGAGTTTTTCGGTTATAGATTCGGGCTTGAGCCCGTTGCGCTTGCTGCATATGCTCCCGCACTATAGGCCATATTTTACCCATCCTGTCTTGCATCTGGTCCACGTACTCAATCATAGAGCGGTGGGGTGATGGCTGTTGTTCCCAAGCTTCTTTAGCCAGATCCAGCAGGCCTCTGGGTTTCCGTCCGTACAGCAGCTCAAACGGCGAAAACCCTGTGGAAGCTGGTCTGCCACAATATATATATATATATATATATATATATATATATATATATATATATATATATACAAGAAAAACCAAACATCCAATCCAGAAATTCAAGCAGCTAAAGTGACAGATTGATCCAAATGAACAACAATATACCGTAAGTGCTGACTGTGTAAATTAAGCCTCTGTGTGGTAACAAGTTCAGCATCACTACTTATCAGTATATGTGAATGTTGTTTTGTTCACAGCCTCTAATTAGTTAGAATATTTAATGTCTCAATAAATCAAATTTAGAGCATAAAGTCTGATCCAGAGAACTTTATAATTGGTGAAATGTGGCGTTTCTTTTTCATTATAACTGATGTTCTCCACACAGGTGGAGAAATCAAATTCCATCCATATTCTGCTAACTCGTATGTCACTCTTATTGCATCATATTATCCCTCTGGATTTCATTCCCACACTTGTGTTCTCTACAGGAGATGGAAAAGGGTACTCTCCATCACATACCTCATCCTTGTGCTTTCCCCCTGAGGACGACAGACGACGTGTCCTCCAGTCTGCCGTGCAGACGACCGGCTGTCAGTGGTGTTCACGGCACATCAAAGGAAAGGAAAGCCCAGGTAGATCTGCCTGAGATCCGACCACCAACACCTCCCAGTGGGACGAGGAGTCGTCTCACTCCGCGTTGTCCTGTCTCTCTGTGTTCATCGGGCCGCCTCTCCTCTCCTCGTCATGTGACGGACCGGCTCACCTTCCAGCTGCCAGCAGAGCTGTTCTGCCTTGATCGTCTCAGACGCCATGATTCTGCTTTTGCTTATTTAAGATAGCTTAGAAGATAGCTAGTTAGTTTGTACTCTAGGTTGAAATGCACTTATTGTAAGTCGCTTTGGATAAAAGCGTCTGCTAAATGACACGTGATGTCATGTAATGTAATAAAAGCTAACAGCAGATCCAGGGAAGGAAGACTCAGGAATCCAGAGTTGAATTTAGGGTCTTTAGTATAATCTTTGAAATTGTCAAACTGTGGAGACATAACATGACATAACTTCACAAACTGTCCACACATAAATACATAAACAACACTTTGATTAACACAAAGCCATCAGGCCAGAAAGTACCTACTACTTAAGAGTCCAAGCTAGCTGACAAATGCTAATCGCGATTAGCGGCTCTCTAATTAGAGTCTAGTGCTACAACACATATTATATTATGACAGAAATGACACAGATAGCAGATATGTACATGTTACATACATATATACTTACAGACATAGAACTTTAGAGGCTATCAGGCAGTAAAGGTGAAATGTAGCTGCAGTATATGCTTTCAGTAGAAAGGTGCAACAGGAACTACCTACAGTAAGAGAGGAGGGACAAATCCAAGAACAAGAAAGGCAATTGCCTTCTACCCACGTGAAGCTTCTTCTATGCCCAGTTGTTTTATGAATATGATTTGTGAGAGTTTTAAATCTTTCAACTGCCTCGTTAAAAACATATCATCATCCTGGAAGTGCTTTTTTTGTATGACATTTTTGTATTTTTTCTGTGTGACATCTTTATTTACTCTTACCCAGTAACATATAGACTGATATCTTGCTGACGGAGGACGTTGGGTTGACATTGGGAGTTATTCCGGAGCACAACAAAAAAAGACCTGGGAGGTATTCTTGTCTGATTTATGAAATAAAAATAAAATTCAGCTTCTAAACTTAAACAAGCTAATATATATATTAGTTATATTTGTTTGTGTAAATATTCATAAGTCATTCATAGAGCGATGTGTTTTTTTTTGTATCGATAGATGTTTTAAAGGAAATCTGATACGATAACAGGTTGACAATAGATGTAGAGAAATGTAGAGGAAGAGTCTGTGTGTTCAGTCTCAGAGGGATGGAGCCGCCTGTAGGGAGGGGAGAATCAGAGCTGCTTTTCTACCAGATGAGGAACGCTTGAGGGAAATCAAGGCACATTGAGACGACTGATGGAGCTTCATTACAGTTATGTGCAGACTTTGGTACAGGAGGGAGAGAGAGAGTGGAAGAGAGAGGAAAATACAATGTAAAAACTGCACAATTGCAAAAATGAGTTAAGCAGCTGTAGAGCTCCATGAAGCCGAGGGGGGGGGGGGGGGGGGTTTACAGATCTGTGTGATGATTATCATCACGATGAGCTTTGTCTACAGAACTGTGTTCCCTCTTGTGCACCTTGTTATTTTATGCACATCAGCCTCCTTAAGGAGTAAGAAATGACGGAGAGATCAAAGATGGTACCACAGGTATCCTGGAAAGTTTGGCACTTTACTTTACTCAGCACTTTACTTTGTTTTCCCCCTGTATATTTAGTATTAGTATTTAGTTTTTAGTATTAAGTTTTGTGTTTTATATTTATTTTCA
This sequence comes from Liparis tanakae, assembly GCA_036178185.1. Taxonomy (NCBI): domain Eukaryota; kingdom Metazoa; phylum Chordata; class Actinopteri; order Perciformes; family Liparidae; genus Liparis; species Liparis tanakae. Next base: position 3,473,289 of record CM070099.1, read on the forward strand.
TTGATTATTTTTGAAATGTCCCCACTGTGGGACAAATAAAGGTATATATCATATCATATCACAGGAAAACATCAACACATCAAACCTTACAGTTACAAATATAATCCAGTGGTCATACTTTTATATGCTTTTATGATACATTAAATTAGAATATTCCTCCCTAATATCCACAATGTAAATTATCTTTCTATATGCATTCTTTAAAACATAAACTTATCTTATTTACACGTGCAGGTGTACATAACATCCACTGCAACCTGACAGCAGTGAGGGCTGGTCCGCAAGCTGTTGTTGTTGTTGTTGTTTACACACGTTGAGCTGCCGTACATGTAAAACAATAAACATTGTGATGTTCCACTCGCCTCTTTACTTCCATTACTTCTCTGGACAAAGACAACCTGTGATGATACACCCGGTGATGAGGTGACAGAGCGGTGAAAGACGAGACAAACATTGACAGAATAAAGCTATAAATAGATCGCCGCTCAGGGGGAAGCCGGGCGGCTCCAGAAAGCGATTACGTGACGGGTGGCGAGGCCTCGACTTCACGCCTTCCAGTCTGATTCCGCCCCGCCGCCGCAATCTCCTCTCTTCCCCTCGCAATGCAATCATCATCCCCTCTTTCCCTCCTCGGCGGGGGGAGGGGGAGGGGGGGGGGAGGGAGGCCTTCGCACGAGAGGTGAGAAAAGACCGACGCTCCATCCAGCGCTCTGGCTCTCGCAAAGGAGGACGAGGTGGGAGGCGGTAATGACCCCCCACCGCCACACACACACACACACACACACACACACACGCACGCACGCACACACACACACACACACACACACACACACACACACACCTTGCAATTGTCTTCCTAACAAGAGTGTTACTGCACCAAGATGGGAGGGGGGGGTGAGGTTCTCTCACTCACTTCACAGAGATGTACAAGTGTCGCACACAACAAAAAGTATACAAAAGGAAAGGAGAAACACGACAACGTTGTGTGTAGTGTTATGGATGTCGGCGGGTCAGATTGAGATATTATTTTTAATAATCAATCCGTCTCACTGATGATCTTCAAAAGCACGGACCGTTTGAAGAGGCTCCCAAAAGGATTTGACAACCGGACTCAACCTCATGATGATGACATCATCTATTTGGGAAGTGTGAACGGACACACAGAGAAAGCCCCTTGGGATCGTTGCATTGCGACATTAAACACACACACACACACACACACACACACACATCTATGATTATATAGTATATTTTCATCTACGGTATATAGTTTATACGAAAAATGCAAAATCAGAGACTTTAAAGGTTTACAAATCTATATGACATGCCTCGACTTTGGAAGACCACGCCTCTGGGACTTTGGAAGAACATATGTAATCAGGCCTGGACGTAAGTAGATAATTTCTAGAATATTCTGTCTTTAACTGGGTCAAAAAAGACTCCAGTCAGAGTTTGAACTCAGAGGTCCCACATGTCTTTAGGTTCAACCGATAGATCAGTTCCTGAATTAGGTAATTTTGCAGGAAGGTGATTGGGCCACGAAGGCCGGTAATAATAAACTCCTCCTATTTTGTTATGCATAAAACATATATTCAAATGCATGTTTATCAGACTTATCAGAAATAAATCTATGCAAGGATAAGTCATCTTTGATATTATATATATATATATATATATATATATATATATATATATATATATATATATATATATATATATATAAAAGGCTCCCATTCTGAATCCCATCCTCTGTGTTGCCGTGTTGCACCAGAGCTTTGAGAGGAATCCCTCAGCGGAGCGTTTAAGGTCAATTATTTCTAAACGTTTACTTCTTTACTGTCAAGTTGTCAGATTTCTGTGAACCTGCGAGTCAAATGTGTCATAACAATCTGATATCTGAGCCCATATTTATACCACCCTGAGGGAAGTCACTTCATCTCATGCCGCTCATCTCCACTATTTCAGACACTGATATTTATATATTTATTTATACATCCCACAAGTTCACGAGGAGTTCATTTCCAGAACAATTTCCCGATTCATGAAATGATGCTAATATGAATCTCAGTAAACATCATCTCCCTTCATGA
>CM070099.1:3477878-3555378 GCA_036178185.1 Liparis tanakae
GTAGGGGGAGTGTGTGCTGCAGCTGCACCTGGCCAATAATGTGTCCCATGGAGGGGGTCACACACTCGACCCCTCTCCATCGCAGATGTGTTAATTGTATTAACCGTTGTGTGCTCTACATGTGTGTGATACCACACCACACCACAGAAATAAACCTCCTCCGTCACTATTCTGTTGGTTTCAGCTGAGACGGAAAGACGGCGAAGCCAGCCAGCCAGGTCCACAGGTCAGGACTATTATGGGATGGCTACTCCATACACACCACTCGACGGGAGAGAACATAGATATGGGGCCATGTAATGGATGTCCAGAGGGAGTTCTCAGAAACAGCATTGTGCATTCAGCCTGCAAACCGGAGAGAGGCTTGATTGGCCCCCAGCCCTGCTGGGAAATGGCTTTCTGTATTTGCTCTCTCTTTCTCTCTCTATTTCTCTCTCTCTTTCTCTCTCTCTCTCTCTGAGTTGGTTTTGGAGTTATTTTTCCCTGTCAGCCTTTTATTCTGTTGCATTGGCTTTGATTATCTATCTCTCTTTATCTCTCTCTCTCTCTCTCTCACACCTAATTTCCAAGACTCCCCTTTCTGGCTTTGCTGTGCACTTATTTTGAAAACCACACACCTTTATTTCGATTTAAAGGCACGTGACGTGATGTTTTACTTTTATCATGGCGGCTGGAGGGCAGGAGCTTTCTCTGATGCTCAAGCTTTTCCCCGCCGGTGAAGTTGTGTAAGCTCACGGTAGCATTGTTGACAGTTCAATAACGTTAAAAGCTTTCTGCTACAGTCGGCCTTGACAGACGGTAAACACATATTGTTTAGACTGGCACAGCCATCTGTAAAAACATCTATCAGAGCAGCAGAAGACCCAATCTGGGACCTAACAACTCTTCTTTAGCCTCAAATTTAATCAATATTGTTGTGTATTTTATTCAGTCAATCATTACAATACAAAACAATATTATTATATATCATATACAAAACAGAAAGACTGAAAAGGTATAAGTAGAAGCCAAAAATGCTTATATATTCCTATCATAAATTATAATAATCAAATAAATCAGAACATTTATATAAAATAAAGAAAGATAATAGCTCAAATAAAATCAATTATATATATATATATATATATATATATATATATATATATATATATATATATATATATCAATAACTGTATACTCACTTTTAATTTGATTTATTATTTCATTATATAATTTTCTTAAATGTAATATGCCCTGCTCTGCTATTATATTTTATTTGAGCTGCTACAAAGAAATGTACCCCTAGGGATGAATAAAGTATTTATATATATATATATATATATATATATATATATATATATATATATATCTAGTGATCGGATGACAAGTATAGCCTCGGGGGGTAACATCTCCGTTGTCATGCCGACACATTGTTCACATTGGCAACTTAAGATGTGAGAAAGGAATTGCCGCTGAGAGACGACGTCTACCACAAGGTTTTTGTCCTATCTGCTTTTTACAGCTACCATGTGTCCAACTGTCCAATCACAAGACATGTAGCACCATACACATTAAAGAGCGGGGTCATATTAAATAAATGAAATGTACGACAAAAGAAAGAGAAAAATGGAGGAGGGATGGTTTTGATTGATTATAAATAATAAAAAGATATAATTAACCCCAGAGAGGATCCTGATGGCCTCGTGTGCAAATGATGACCACAATCATCAGGAGCTGTTGCCCTTTTAAAAGTTCACTCCTGCACATTCTTAAAGTGGAAGTGGGTTAGAGGAAGACCAAAGGGATGAATGCTCGTGGAAAATCAGACGAGAAGTGAAACCTCCGGGTCTGAGATCGCATTAAGACGTACGTGTTCTATCAAATACAAGTTACTTTCCATCTATTCAAATGCATTTGAATAACACTTAATCAACCACCATTAGATGCATTTGTCATTTATAACGATCGCTCTAGATGAACCGTGTTGAACTCCTGTGATGAGATTTGAGATGAACAACAGGTTTCTGTCCTGGATGCAACGTGTGTATGCACACTGCCCCCCAGTGGCTCAGAGAAGAACTGCAGTCTCTGACCAGTCTAACCAAAAAGTTTCACACTATCGACTAGCAGAAGGTAAACATGATCATATATTTGATAAATACATTGTGAATCCAAAGATGAAGCAATATGTTATCCACTGCTCACACAAATACAACTTATTCAACCAAATAACTTGAGAAGAAGCCGTGAGAAGATTCCTGTTACCCCCTCAAAGCAGAGATGAGGGTCCAGGACCCTCCTGCTGTGAGGTGACCCTGCAGCCCCACGTAACATGACAAAGAGAAACATAGAATTGTAATAGAAGTGTCTGTTATGAATTTCTATCTTTACTCAGAAGTCATTTCATTTATGCAGCGTCGCACAAATTGTCTTGGAAATAGAAAACTACGAGAGCGCGAAAAAACTAGCACATTGCATATTCTACATTTTATTATTCTGTACACCTCCCCGTCTTCATGATTGTCTTAACAGCCTGCAGGAACACCGGAGGCTGGAGGAAGAAGTTTCATCGAAAGCATGCTAAGCAAAGCGTGAAATATGAAAATTACTTCTATCACACCTCCGGCTTCTCCTAAAGACAATGCCCAATGTGCCTGGGACATTTTATGCAAAATCTGAAAAAATGTTACATACATGAAGCTAAAATGCAGAACAATGTTTTAATTTCTTAATAATAATCCCCTTAAAGACTTGAAGGTGGAAAGGTTAAAGGCTATGCGAAGCAGCCAGGCTCAACAAGTTGACTGTTCTCGCATATCCTTAAAAAAACAACCTGAGAATTCAGATGGCTAGATGCTGTTAACTTTCCCCCAGAAGATGACACTGTGATGTCACTAGTATAATCGTAGGTGTTTCCTAGCTTTAACTACAAGTTCAGCCTGGCGACTGTCTTGCTTTTGAAGTTATCACTATGGCAACTGTTGATGTTTGCGGGTCACAGGTGTTCTCATTAGTGCAGTTTGATGGAACCAATGACACAAACACACACACACACACACACACACACACACACACACATTTTCATTTATAATACGTACTGGGGTCATCGGTGCGGAGGAGAGAGAGAAATGTGGGTGTGTCTCACTAATACACACAGACGAAGGGAGTGAGGGAGGGAGGAAGGTAGGAAGGAAGCCAGGCAACAAGGCAAGGAAGGAAAGGAATGGAAGGAAGCCAGGCAAGGAGGCAAGGAAGGACCCCCTCACCCCGCGCGTACTGTGTTTCTCCTCTACGCAGGCAGGAGCAAACTGACCTCATTAACACGTCCCACTCCCGGTTATGTAATGTATATAAACACCTCTCTGAAGTAGCCACACCATCTAAATGTCTCGCGAAATGTTCTTGTTTAACTTGTTTTCTTTCTTCCGTTCTTTAATTATATTGTTCGTTATTGATCAATGTCATTTGTCATCATGCAGCAGGCTAAAAAAAACATGCAACACACCAACAAACGAAAGAAGGGAAGCAGCTTAGAATGTATTAACAATATTTATTCACTACAAGTTCCAGTGTTATTTTTCCTATTTCATTTCAACCCAACAGTAAGAACAAGATGTATTTTTATACATATTTACAGATTGGCTTAACTATTGGCAATAGATATCACAAGTCATTATTTATCTATATACACAACCCACATATCACCATGTGTGCCACACGCCGACCTATGGGAAGAAGATGAGGGATTGATATTCAATCTGGGTTAAAGCCTCAGTAGATCTCTACTGTTGTGCTCTCTGTCCTCCATTGTTCCTACAAACAGAGGGCAGAGTTAGTCAAATAATCTCAGGTTTATCTTCTCCAGCCTGAAACTGTCTCTGGAAAGAACAGGGAGGGGGGGGGGGGGGACGCCAGGACAGACGGTGTGTGAAATCTAATTTATCATGAAAACACTGTCAGACAAAAAAGGCAGGGAGGTATAAATTATGTATTGAATAAATGTGTGTATGGGTGTTTATGTTTGTGTGTGTGTGTGTGAGTACAATAGCACCGTCACATGGTGGACAGCCTTGAGACAAAAAAAAGAAAGAAACACGTCGGATAAATGTGTAATAAATGTGTAATAAATGGGTAATAATGTGTAATAATACTAAGCAGGTGTATAGCAGACCTGGGTCGAATGTATACAGATGAAGAAACATCTTTGTGATTGAATTGGACTGATATATGTTGTTGTAATTGATAGTGAATAAAAAAATAAAAAAATGCAGATAATGAACTTCCGGGCAAAAAAAGAGGAGAATTTTTAGGATTGCCATTGGGTCCAGGCCCGTGTAAACACACATCACCGTGATAGGAAAGCAGTGCTGACTCAGCAGTTCTTTTGTTTGACTCCATAAATGCATGAATTATAAAAAGGGGTGATAGCAATAAAACAAAAGTACCTCACCTTAGCTGGTGTGCGTTGTGCATAGTGTAGCCAAATATGTGTTGGAATTTAAGAGTATTTATTTGTTTATTATTCCAGTCTAAAATAATGTGCTAATACCACTCCAAAGTAGCTGCCAACCAATGTTCTTAAATGTATTAATTAATTAAGTATTAGAGTGTACTATTACACTTACTATGAAATGGCATAAAAAGGTGTTTTCTAAAGTCAACTGGACTAAATAATATACATTTAAAATGTGTGTGTGTGTGTGTGTGTGTGTGTGTGTGTGTGTGTGTGTGTTAAAGCTGGAGCAAGTTTTGTAATGTTAGCACATTAATTTGTCTCAGTATATATTTAAATGCCAAAAAAAGCAAATTTAATTAAATCGCATACTTCAAAAGCAAAAGGGAATTTCTTTGTAAAATAAAACGCACTTTCCAATATTGCATGTCAAACAGGAAAAAAAATAGCTGCATTAAATATTGCATCATAGCTACAACACATTATTAGTATTGGGCATTGAGGAAATGCACACTGAGAAATGGGGATTGAGACATGTTGGGAACACTGAAACAGTTCTTTAACAGGCTGGTGAGATTTGGTTAAAATAGAAATACATGAAGTCAGAAACACAGTGAAACGTTGTACCCTAATACAGCAGAGGTGTCTTATTATTTAAAGTCAAACATATGTTCAACCATACTGTATTTACCTCACACCTTGTGACAAAATGGCAACACTCACTGGAAAATGAAAACTTTAAAAAATAAATGAAAAAATAACACTGACGATTAAAAACCAGCTTGTTGTCTCACAAGAACCATTTTAAAATTAAGACACGTGAGTTGTAGAATATGTATCAGTCAGACATGTCATGTATTTTCTTTGATTCACAATCTAGCCTACTTCTGTAGTTAAATATGTACAGTAGAAACCGAGAGGTGAAAGCATGTGTTAAAGGGAAGAAAATCATCTTTAAAAAAGATATATATATATATATGTATGTATATATATATATATATATATATATATATATATATATATATATATATATATATATACATATATATGTAATTATTTGTGTATATGTGTACATATATTTCCATATATATACATATATATTTGTGAATATATATATATATATATATATATATATATATATATATATATATATATATATATATATATATATATATATATATATATGTGATAAATATACACACATATCTATATATATATATATATATATATATATATATATTTGTGGATATATATATACCTATATTTATATATTTAAAAATATATACCTATATTTATATATTTAAAAATATATACATACATATATATTACTTTTCCCCCGTTATAAAGCATTTATTGAATAAGACTTGTGAAAGCAGCACTGATGTGACATTAAACGGTGAGGATGAATACAGCAAACATTACGACAGTATCCATCTGTCCTAAACCAGGGGGGCGGGAGCTTCCTGTGGGGAGAATCCAGTGCTTGTGCTATCTTCAAATATCACAAATACAGTGTGAGTGCAGAAAAGGTTTGATATATGAAGTATGAGTAAATCATGTCATTGTTAAGTTATTGTTCATAAGACGGCAGTGTTCATGTAAAATTGCTCTGAAAAGGGCGAAAATGTCAAGTAAAGTATATTATGCAATGAATCACACCCAATAAAACCTCTCTCCCGAAGCTTCTAAGGCCATTTCCCCCGACATCATTTCATCCTCATACGTTCCTCCTTGAGCTTGGAAACATTCACGATTTCAATGCACAATCCTCCATCGACTCTCAGAGAAAAGAAACAATTTAAACAATAAGGTCTGTCATTTGTTATCCTAAAAAGAACAAAGAGACACATGCATGTATGCGGGAATGGCCGCCCGCTTCTCTCTGACCACTCGGACAATGTGTTGAGTCCAGACAATCATCACAATGTTCCAGCTGTGGAAAAAAAACTAAAAAACATCCGGGGATCCAGGTTGTGCGGGGAGATTTCACGACAACTTTGTAAATTCATATCAGAGTGACTGAAAAATTGTTCCCAGGAAAAAAAATCCATCAAATAAGTGGATGGTCATATTCCACGTGGACTAAATGAAGGGTCCCATACAGGAAGGAATTGGCATTAAATGACCTCTGCATTGAATCCCAGTCGGTGTTGTGGCTAACGAGGTCCAGACAAGACACAGGTGTAATATGCATTGTTTTTACACATCCCACTCGCGTTGGTCCTGTCTGCACCACGTGACATCTCACACCAGCGAGCCGGCTCTGTTCTGCGCGGGCACCATCACGGGCACCGCCCCCATGCGCTCCAGCGTGGCCTGGCTCACGGCGTACGAGTGCGTGTGCGTGTGATGCCCGTGCGCGGACGTCACCGCCGGCTTGAGGCTCACGGAGCCGTTGCTGCGCACCATGGCGCCCGGGGACGGGGCGGAGTTCGTGGTGACCACCAGAGTCTTGGGCGGCGGCAGCGCGTGGCCGCCGTTGGCGAACGACGTCGTCATCGTCGCCGCTCCCGCCGTCGCCGTCGTTGCCGGTGGCGGCGGCGGCGGCGGCGGCTGCTGCTGCGCGTGGCGGTGCAGCGGGGCCGAGCCCGGTGCCGCGGGCACTGTACTGTGGGCGTGGCCGTGCGCCGCGTTCGGGGCCTGCCCGTGTGCGCCGTGGGCGCCGAGAGCGGCGGAGATGGTGTGGCGCGTGTCCCCGTTGTAGCGCGTGTAGGAGTGCGTGTCGTAGTTGGGCTTGGGGTTGTGCCAGTAGCGGCTGTTGTACGTGTTGGTGGACGTCAGCGTGTCGTTCTCCGAGGACGAGGCGTCGGCGTGGAAGGCCTTCGCCGACGATGACCTCTTGGGAGGAAGGTCATCTTCCCTGTTCAGGAGGAGAAGAAGTCGTGAGAGGAGCAGTGACACGAGGAATGAAGGCGCTCCTCAAATAGACTGAATCCTGAACTGGTGCATAACGAGTTAAACGTAGTGAGACACTAGGATTACTCTTTCATTTTTCATTTTGGCTCTTATCTTTTTCTGAACCCTGTTAAATATACAGTTGTTGCGTTTTTATTTGTATTATTCTATATAATATATATGAAACAGAAGGACTGGAAAAGTATACAATGAATGCTTATATATATATATATATATATATATATATATATATATATATATATATATATATATATATATATATAATATATATAATAATTTAGGATATGTATATATATATATATATATATATATACATATCCTAAATTATTATTATTATTATTATTATTATTATCAAATAAATCACAATAAGAAAAATGTCTACATTGCCAAATTTAACATGGGCTATTTTATGTATTTATTATTATATTTATATATATATATATATATATATATATATATATATATATATATATATGTCTTATGTGTGTGTATATATATATATATAAATAAATGTGTATATATATATATGTATATACGTGTAAATATATAGATATGTATGTATGTGTATATATGTGTATATACATATATTCCATTATCCATTATACCACTTATCCATATATATATATATATATATATATATATATATATATATATATATATATATTTATATATATATTTAAAACATTTAAACAACAATAACAACAATTTATTTTTATATACACAGTCTATGTAATGAGATTACTGCTCTTAAGCTGCAGTTCATTCACGTCTTGCTCCTAATCTTTTGTATGCAGTCATTTGGGGTAAATGAGTTTGAATCCTGATGAACGTGGCTGAGATCAAAGTGATAGTGACTTTGTGTTGGTGGGGGTGAAAGCAGAGCCGTCGGGTAGAAATTGAATCAGAGTCAGAGCCCAAAATGAGGCGTATGTTATCAGTGATGAATCAGCCAAAGCCTCAGATATCTGAACTATAATTTATCTTCCAAATGATTCATGCAGTGATTGATGGGAGACATTGCAGCCCATTTAATTAACTGACGGAGCTGCACAGACACATTAGTCGTGAGGACGATGACGTCTGCTGTCAGCAGATGGAATTAAGATGAATTCTCCAAACTTTAAACCCAATTAACTTATTTCTGTGTTGAACTGATCTTTGTGATTGGCATGCCGACACACTAAGCGTTCTACAGAAGGAAATACGAGTAAACAATCCCTGTTTGAGACGCCCAAGAACAGGATTGCATCGCCCGATATCAGAAATGACATATGTGTGTCTCAAAGGGCTTTACAGTCTGTTCACATACGGCATCCCTGACCTTTGAATAATCAGAAAGGAAATTATAGTAGATTAGGTTATTATTTTAGGTATTTACAGGGTTCGTACGGTCATGGAGAACCTGGAAAAGTCATGGAATTTCAAAATGGTTATTTCCAGGCCTGGAAAAGTCATGGAAAAAACGTAAATCATAAAAGTTTTGGAAAAGTCATGGAAATGTGTTATAATCACATGTTTATTTACACAGAGTTTGAAATAATTAATGTTTTTTAAAGAAAGACGCTCAAAATATAAGCCGGCGTACGCTCTCAATACGCAACATTTTCTAAAATGTTCTAGTATATGCCGAGATTTCAATTTGATCATGGAAATTTGGTTAAAAGTCATGGAAAAGTCATGAAAATCCATTGATCAATATGTGTAAGAACCCTGTATTTAAGATATTTAGGTATATTGTTTGACATTTAATGTAAATGTTGTTTTCGATGTTTTGTTTTTGATCATGCTGTACTGCATTTTCTGTATTTGTATTGTATTGTAATGTTTTTTGCCTGGACCCCAGGAAGAATAGTCTCCACTATGGTGTAGACTAATGGGGATCCTTAATAAACTAAACTAAACTAAACTTTGACCTCACACCGGATCAGGACCCGACAGCGAGCGGTTGCAACTGACCGACGCGCCACGAGGGAACGCCGTACCTGATCTCGTTGGGGATCTCCTCCTCGTCGTATTTGTTCTTGTTCTTCCAGTAGAAGAGCGTCACCACCAGCAGCAGGGAGCAGATGACGACGGCCAGCGCTCCGGTGGCGATGATGCCCGTGATCAGGCCCACGCGTTGAGGCTGGGCTGCGGAGCGGAGAGACGGGAGGAGCGGCGGTCAGCGGGGAAGTCGGTCTCAAGTCCGCTTGTACGACATTCGGAGCGTTGATATCGCCGCAAACGATTTTTTAATTTTTTATGATTAGCCGTTATTTAACCAGGTCGGTCCCCATTGAGATACAATGACCTCTTTCTCAAGGGAAGCCTGGCCAAGAGGGCAGCATAGAAAAAGTGCAACAGTCACAAGACGCAACAGAAAACACATAAAATACATTAAAAAAGATGAGGCAACAGGACTAAAGCTCCGGATTTACACCAAAACAAGAACAAGTGCGGTATGAAGCCGCTCCAATTTCTCTCACTCGAGTCTTAAAAGTTTCAAAGTTGATGAGCTCCTTTAACTTTACAGTTTTTTGCAGTGTATTCCAAGCAGCAGGTGCAGCAAATTTAAAACAGCGCTTACCAAATTCAGAGTGAACTTTGGGCATAATTAATTAATACAACTCAAAGTGAAGTCTCCCTGAGCAGAGGTCGCTCCCCCTCCATGCGTGTTGGATCACGCCGTCAATGGAAATGTAATCTTGGTATTATGCAGCTTATAAACCCTTAAAGCACTATTTAAAAATGTGACGTGTTGCACAACTAAACTTTAAAAGGAGCCATATGTCAAAATGTATTTGAGGATGGGTGCTCGTCCAACCGTGAGAACCTCTGGTAGATCTTTGTTCTACCCTCGGCTCTAGATCATTTCATTTAATGTACTCTTCATTGATCCCAGAGGGGTCGTTCTCATCTGACTTTAACCCGTCCTCGGTTCTTAAGGAGCAGTGAGCACCGAGGGGTTCATCGCCTCGCTAGAATATACAGACATATATTTATATAGAAAGTCTCTACAGCTTCCGCCGGAAACTGAAAACGCACTTTTTCCGACTACATCTGGATTAAAACACAGATTAGCACTTCAGTGGTACTTGAATATGTTATTATGGTACTTTTGTAGTTTGACTATGATGAGGAAATGTTACTTTCTGTATTCTTGTTGTTCTTAGTTTGTACTTGAAATGCACTTATTGTAAGTCACTTTGGATAAAAGCGTCTGCTAAATGTCATGTAATGTAATGTAATGTAATATATCCTCTTATGTTGATGAATTGGTGTGAGGGATTCCGCAGTGAGTAAAGTAGAGTTCCTGATTCACAGTTCTCAATGTCTCTGTGTGCAATGGGTGTGTTATCAGTTTTGTTTTTCTTCCCGATAATACTCGAGTAAAATATGAAACATCAAAGGAAGAGAACAGTTTGGAGCTGCGCCGATTCTTCCCCGGCGTGTACATCTCCGACAGACGCGCTCGGCGCTCGGCTGTCGGTCTGCCTGTCACACACTGACAGACGCACAACATAAAACCCTCTGTCACCACGTCGCAGTCCTTCCTGTCAAGATATCAAAGCCGTCTGACCCCGGTTGACCCCAGACCAACTCTGTCGTTCTTCTTCTGCTCTCTCTGCTTTCTGAACTTTCCTGATGTGAGAGTTTGAGTGAGACAAAGGCTTTCCAGTCTATGAATGTGCCTCCGGCCGCTCTATGTACACGACAATAACCGCGCGGCGTGGGTCCAGCGGGACGGGGGGGCCGGGTTCTCGAGGTTACTCACGTGTCACGACCTGCAGGTCCAGCAGACAGGTGCTCTTGCCGATGACGTTGCTGGAGGTACACTGGTAGAGCCCTGAGGTGCTGGTGCTGATGTTTCTCATTGCCACGGTGCCCTGCATCTGGTCTGATGGACACACACACACACACACACACACACAGAGTAACTAAGGTGACAATACAAAACCATGCCAAGGCACACACACATATGACCCTATGCATGTACACCATTTAGAGAGTAATGCAGAACTCAATAATATGAATTTAATGGAAGAAAAAAAAGGGAAATACTCGTTTTAGAGTGAGATAATGCCCTTAACTGAACTACCTATATCTACCAGTAGAGGGTGCTATACACTAATACAGAGTAGACATATTTAAGTTTATTTTAATGTTTGTTTGAAGTTATTATTACAATAATATTAATAAGTGAGTCTAGATCTCTCAAATAGTTGAGAATTAATTTATATATTTAATTTATAGGGTGTAAAATAATATAAATATCATATGATGAGTAAGAAACGTACCTATTGGTTAGTTTCATTTTGTAAAAGTACTTGTATTAACTCAGATGCCATGTTGGAGTGACACACTGGAGCCTCTTCTCCATTATCATCTCACACATGACGTGTTTTATATTACATTTGAACTGTCGCTGCAGTTATGATTAATGTAGTCTCTACATCATTATCTCAGTCATGGAAGAAAACATTAACTTCATTGTTATGGTGATTTGTCATGTGAAATTGGAGTTACATGTGGTATATTATACTTTTATTGACCAGTAGTATGCAGACGAAGACAGTAATCTGGGCCTGGCGCATGACAGGTGATGGTGGGATGCTGTTGCCGGGGGCAACAGGGGACTCCAGCCTGCGCGTCATACCTTGCATGGCGTTGTGCGGCAGCTTGGGCAGCGCGTCCAGCTTCTCCCAGGAGTAGGACGGCGTGGGGGTGCCTTCCTCCGAGCTGCACACCAGCATGATGTCGCTGCCCACATCCAGCGCGCCCTGGATCCGACACGCCGGCACCGAGGGCGGCACTGGCGGACGGAGAGAGTGGGCGGCGGCCTGTTAACCTCTTTACAATGCTAATCTCATAGTCGTTGTTTTCTCTAATTGCAGAGGAAATCTCACGTTTTATTCGTTAATCCAGCAGATGATTTACCGCTAATTGTCTCAAAATGGATTTTTCCGGTTACCAAAATAAATCCGGTTTCAACCGTCATAATCATGACTGTGTTTTGTTGTTGTTACCTTCGCATTGAAAATACGGAAGGTTATGTTTTTATTGCTGTGTATTTATTTATTTTTTACCTTCGCATTGAAAATACGGAAGGTTATGTTTTGATCGCCGTGTATTTATTTATTATTTATTTATTTATTTATTATTTGTATGCGTGTTACTCGCATAACTCAAAAAGTGTTAAACCAAATCGTATGGAATTTGTTGGGATGATTGGTTATTATCCGGGGACCGTTTGATTTGATTTTGGGATCGATCGGGTCAAAGGTTAATGTCAAGGTCATGAAAAGGTCAAAATCTTCTTTTAACTATAGCGTGGTCAATTTGTATCCAATTGGCATGTAACCAATGCCAAAATGTTCATAATTCAATGCCCGATCTTATGATATGTGAAGGTATGTTCTCTACCGAGTGCCCGTTCTAGTTTAAACATGTTTAAAGCTCTACAACTGGCAGAAAAGGACGCCCGCCAAAGACGTTTCAGAAATGCTGAATGTCAGAAGAACGCTGCAGCTCTTTAAACTCAACATGAGATGACGTCTTATTGTCTTGATGTCAAGGAAACGTGTCGACGCGTTGTTGCGACGGACGCCTCTTTACCCAACACGGTGAGCCCGATGACGCCGATGTTGCGCCCCCCTCTGTCCGGGAGGTTGTTGACCAGGCACTGGTAGGTCCCAGTGTCCGACAGCTGGGTGTTGTTGATGAAGATGGAGGCACTTTTACTGGGCATGGTGGCCACGAAGCCCACGCGGCCGATGAGTTGGTCGGAGAGGCTGAACACCTGTCCGCCCTGGTAGATGATCACCTGGAGTCGGGGAGAGACGAGGAGAAGGTTTACGGAGGTACGCAAAAGGACGGAGGGATGAGGTGAATGGGTGAGGAGAGAAGAGAATGGTAACGGGGGGAAGGCAGGAAGAGGCAAGAGAGAGAGACAGAAATAATGAACTGAAAATTAGCAATTGATACAAATTTGCTCCAGAATTGTTTCATTATCGTGATTATTACCTTCACATTGAAAATAAGGAAGGTAAAGTTTTGATCGCCGCGTGTTTGTATGCGTGTGTGTTATTCGCATAAGTCAAAAAGTATTCAACTGAATCGCATGACATTTGGTGGGATGATTGGTTATTATCCGGGGAACATTTGATTAGATTTTGGGATCGATCGGATCAAAGGCCAAAGGTCAAGGTCATGAAAAGATCAACATCTTATTTGTACCATAGCGTGGCCAATTTCTTATCCAATTGGCATGCAACTTAATGCCAACATGTTCATAATTCAATGCTCAATCTTATGATATGCGAAGGTATATCTAGTTCTAGTTTTCTGAGGGGATGGATACTTTATGAATGTGACTCCAGTTGCGGAGATCTCTCACTAGAGGGAGACCGAGTTCCACAAAGAGGCTGGAAGGCAGCCGGAGAGAGAGCCGTGAGCCGAGTGAGCAGACGTCATGACCCAGGAACAAACCAACAGAAAGAGAAACATATATTTTATTTGTAAGTGGTTGTTTCTAGCTCACTGGGTACAGAGTCCGAGGTACGTGCTAAAAGTGTGCTTTCATGGTATACCGTGAGGCTCTTCAGATAAAAGCATCCACTAAATGGAAATGCATAATTGAAAGCCTTTTTAACTTGGAAACATAGAAACTGCAATCTGATGAATCAGACAGTGGCGAGGCCGGACCGTTTCAGCAGCAGGAAGCCCATCCAGCGAGAAATCAAACCCCAATCCAGACCTACGTGGTCTTTTGAGAACAATCCCACGAGAACACACTTGTGAGAGTGAACTCACGCCTTTGGATTCAGGTGAGCTCGCCTTGAGTCGAAATTTAGGCGCGACGGACGGATCGATTTGTTCCCAAAACTTCCCAGAAGCCTCGGGCTCGGAGGCTGAGGAGCTGGCCGTGTGAGGCCCAGATGCAAAGCAGCTCTCACCCCTCAGCTGGGCCGGCACAAAGGATGAAGAGGACACTTGGCACGTGCGCGTTAGAATCTGACGCTCACACACACAAGGAGCACCAGGCTCACACACACACACACACACAGGGTGCACCCACATACACACCAAAGCATGGTGGGGAATCAGAGGGGCTATTCAGTGTGGTGAAAAGAGCCCTCATTGAACTGTTCAAAGGGCCAGTCAGGGAAACAACTGGCACCAGTGTGTGTGTGTGTGTGTGTGTGTGTGTGTGTGTGAGAGTTGTGATGAAAGTGCAGGGCTGTGCATGTGACTGTGTCCTCTACCGCTGCCTAACGGTTGTAAATTGCGCGGCTGCAATTTCCTGAGTGCAGTACGCTCGCTTTGTCCTCTTATGTGCAGATGAATAGGCAGCTCCTCAGCTGTGATGGAGCCTGCAACTGCATCTTCTGTGTGTGTGTGTGTGTGTGTGTGTGTGTGTGGCAGTGTGTGTGTGTGTGGCAGTGTATGGGGAGTGTTTTGAGTTTGTGTGCGATTACCCTGCCTCAGACTATTTCTCGGTGTAATAACTGTGTTGTTTCACTTATATTTTGTCTATTAACTTTCTTCTTTTACAGTCAAACCTTTTGTCATGTGACTGTCTGTCATGTGTATGTCTCTCTGACTGTCATGTGTCTGTCATGTGTCTGTCTGTCTGTCTGCCTGTGCCTCCGTCTCCGTCTCTAACAGTCGTCTGTGACCCGGCTTGACGCTCCAACCACATAATCTGCCCGCTCAGTGAAAATGATCCAATCAGTCGGCCTCACAACACACACACACCCCCAGTGTGTGTGTGTGTGTGTGAATGTGTGTGTGTGTTTGTGTGTGTGTTTGTGTTTGTGTGCAGGATTAAAACGCGCCGTAAACCCTAATGCATCTCACACCTGCCTCTGCTTTTTTGTTTCTCATCATTTTTTTCTCCTGGAGGTTTTACATTTTTGTCCCCAAAACTAAAATGAAGCAATATCGTCTGAATAGGGATTCATTAGACATTTAAAGCTGTGCGTTGTGCATCAATATCCGTTCCCCCGCTCGCGTCCCTCCCCTCCTCGGTGCGGACCTCCTCGTCCTCTCGCCTGACCTGGTTGGCTTTGTGGCCGAGCGCAAGAGAAAGGAGGTCATGGCCGCCTCTCAGATGGCAGACGGCCCTGAGACCTCGCTGCTGGACAGAGGAGAACCTCTACATCCTTTTCCCTCCTAAAACACACACACACACACACACACACACACACACACACTGCAAGCATGGACTCATTCTGACCATATGTCTCTTTATCTGGCTCCACAGGTGGATGCAGACAGTGGTCCTTCCTGAATGATGTGATGGGACCAGATAAATGTCACTCTTTCATTAAACTGCATGTTTTTATCTGATTTAATCCATAAACTACATATCGTAGTGCGTATATACTTTGTAATCAATATTCTCCAAAGCATACAAACCAGACCCCATGCCACGAGCCCACACTGCTCATTACACACTTTATTTAACATAAATTGACACCACAAGGTTAGAATAAGATTGATTGGTGCGTTTTGTTTTCTTAGGTGCATTCAAGGACGCGACCACAAGGATGGCGTTTGTTGTGAAGGTTTACGCTCAGCTTAGAAGTTCAACTTATCACTGCTTGGCAGGGCTGGATAAAAAAAAAAATGAAGTAAGGTCAAATGTATTTGTGGAGGTACATGAGCTACATGTTGGAAAATAAATGTACAAATATAAAGAGAGCGGCAGAAATTGTGAATACAACAATACAATACAATACAATGGGGGTAAAGTCTAACAATATGATTTAAATGAATCTATTAGTAGTGCAGTGATGACCAATGAATACGACCATTGAGGATCGAGGGTAGGGGGCGTCGGCTGTCCAGAAACATTGCCTAATTCCACTACATTGAGTATCACCTAAAAGAAAAATAAACACGCAGGATATCAGAGCTTAAAAAAACAAAACATGCAGTGCACGTTCCCATTGTCATGAGCATGCAGTGCCTTTCTTTAAGCTATATTGGCATTTGAGGTGTAATGCTGGGTTAGTGATCCTTCAATGAATCCCTCATATCTGCAGAAAAAGACCCTTAAACACCTCCTGGTGGACACGACTGTATGCCGCTTACTCTGCATACTGATGTCTGCATAGGAAGAAGAAAAAAATGAATTTCCTCCGCGCAAATCAACGAAAGATACCCCGTCAGAGCTCCTGAGACAGTGTTGGAGTCACGGCCTCGGACAAACAACGCGCCGCTGTCGGCCTCGTCCGAAACGTTCAGTTTGTTTGATGACAAAAATGGGAGGGGGGGGGGGGGGGGTCACGTGGGTTGGAGGCTACGTGAAGGCAGCGTCTGTCTGGCCTCTCCTCCGGCGGATATCTTAGCTTCCTCTAAAACACCGTGACAGATGTTCTCCATTACAGATTATCATCGTACTCTCCATGACCTCATTTCACCAACACATGCACGATCTGTTTCCCCTGTGAGTCACAACATAAATTTAAAAAAAACACAGCTATCTTTCCAGCAATTGATGAAAACAGCCTTTCATTTTTTAATGGATCATTCCTGAAGGATTTTTCGATGACGCTGCGAAAAACTTTTCTTCAGTGATGGAGTTCAGGAACAACGTCAGAGAGTTAATGTGTAAGACAAATGGATTTATTCAGGCTCGGACGATATGAGACCGACAGACATCGAAGAAACGTCTCCTGAGTGATATTGATGGTCTGAAAAATCTGTTTTTTTTAATTAGTCCCACAGGTGGCGTCAACCTCAAGCTTTTATTAGAGAATAAACAACAAAACAGTTTACGGGGGATAAACAACAGCTCAGAAACAATGTAAACATAAAACCACTGTCCGTGTGTGTGTGTGTGTGTGTGTGTGTGTGTGTGTGTGTGTTTATCTGGATTATCTCACACCTAGCAGCCCGGAGAGACGAGGTCAGGACATTTGATCACATAAAACGGCATGATAGACAGATTACATCACGGGAAACCACGCATGGACATTACACACCCAAACACACACACACACACACACACACACACACACACACACACACACACACTCTGAGCTACATGCCTACACGCTGTAATCTGGAGCTCAGCTCGTCGGACGCTCAGGGTAAACAAACAGGGACGGAGACCTCAACACGGCTGAAGTTTACAGGAGAGAGGAGGAGAGACTCACAACTTTAGATTCATCTCTAGATAAAAGTAGACTTTCAGTTTCACGCTCGCCCAACGAGTGACTCTTCTCTCTCTCTCTGACTTTTTATTTTCGTTAAAGTCGTTGAATTACATTCTAACCTCCACATTGACATAGATAATTGTATATTTCATGAAGGTGGGTTGGCTGATGTGCGTCGGCCCATCCAGATGGATCCCCAACCCGGTTTTGACACGTCACATCACCGAAATACTGGAGCAATACATTTGAATCGGCATGTGAGCGTGTCACACGGAGGTTTCTTTCAACATAACCACCATCCTGGTGGCTCTTTGAATGAGTCTGGAAAGTCAAGTGTGTAACTTTACCTCAATAACAATGTGTGTAGTGTGTGTACAACAGCCAACCCACTTGTGACTCCGTCACCTCGAGCTCATCACTCTACATCAGACTGTTGTCTGTCCTGGCTCCTGATTGGTGGAGCCAGCTCCCCACTGACATCAGGACAGCAGGAAGTCTCTACAGCTTCACCCGGAAACTGAAAATGCACCTTTTCCGACTACATCTGGATTAAAACACAGATTATCACTTCAGTGGCTCTTAAATATCTCTTATTATGGTACTTTTGTAGTTTGACTATGTTGAGGAAATGTTACTTTCTGTATTCTTGTTGTTCTTAGTTTGTACTCTAGGTTGAAATGCACTTATTGTAAGTCGCTTTGGATAAAAGCGTCTGCTAAATGACATGTCATGTAATGTAATGTACTCCGGCTCCTCGGTTCCGAATCCCGTGGATATCCACGTGGATGCGTTGAACACCTGGACCGGGGTCCTACTCGACTTCGTGGGAACACGTCGGTCCACCGCTGAGGGAACGTGATGGTTTCCCGTATCTCCGTCTGTTCTGACCCGTGACATCACATCATCTCGGATGGGTCGTTATTGAATTAAACACCGGCTGCACGCCGGCTTCCAGAGAGCGTATGATCATCTGTTGTGTTCAGACTTGTGACTCGCCGCTCCGGCTCAGCGTCTCTTATCGTAAACGCGTGACATAAGGCATCGCGTTACGCACAGCGGCCCGTTACGTGGGATCAGCCTCGTGAATCAATCGGGACGGCCGTAAACCAAAGAGTGGGCGGAGTCAGAGGAGCATCTTGGCGTCTCGGGAGAAGTGGCGTCGTCTCTCGCCGTCCCAACACTTCTTTTGTGCAGTCTAAGTTAACGTGTAGTGTATGTGAGAAGGCAATGCATATATGTAACTGCAACCAGCAGTCTGCCAGTGTGTGTGTGTGTGTGTGTGTGTGTGTGTGTGTGTGTGTGTGTGTGTGTGTGTGTGTGTGTGAAGAGAGCAGCTGCGATACAGAGCCTGTCGTGGGTGTGAGGTAATTAGTGCAGAAGATGATTGTATTATTTGGACGGCCGACCGGCGCCGGGGTTTCAAAGTGAGGGGAGGCAGGTGAGCTTGTACGGCCCGAGGCTTCATGTTAACCAACTCACACGGAAACAGAGGAGTCCCGCAAGAGGGGGGGGGGGTAGAAAGAGCAAGAGAGAAGAGAGAAAGGAGGGAAGGCAAGGTGAGAAAAAAAAAGAAGAAAAAAAAGAGTAGCAAGCCAGGGAGCAACGATGGCCAGGAGCCAGTGGGATCAAAATTCACAACAATAAATAAAATAAAATAAATAAATTAAATAAATAAATAAATTAAATAAATAAATCAGTACATTAGCCTCAGGATGCTCGTCGCCGTGCAACGGATGCATCGTTTCTAGAGAGGAGGCGCTACGTGGGATGGCGGTCCTGCAGGTCTACACTTTTGAAAGCGAGGGTCGTCTAATCTACGGACACACCGTAAACTCACGACTACTATCTATTTTACTAATAAAGTCATCTAATGTGCTCATAGAAGGTGCGTTCAGGTGCATCGGGAAGAGAGATTTCTGTCTATTTCTGTTGTAGCTTGAGTTCGCTTTAATGCGCGAGGACCCAACACGTCCTCTCTCTCTCTCTCCCTGTGCATTGTGCAAATCTCTCTATTATTTCCCATTTTTTTTCTCCCAGCTCTCTTGGCGCTGCACCTGAACGCACCTCGGCACAGACCGGGTCACCGTACCTGCTTCGACTGTACGGACGGCGTCGGGAAAGCGGCGCGGGGGCGTCCAACGTGGTGCGGAGGCAGCGACGTTTCATTGGAGAATGAGTTACAGGCATCTCAGCAGAACAGTATACATCTCGGTATAAAGTTAGGACCCCACATTCCCGCGACCGAGTGGCTCTACTTTGCATTCTGCACACTCTGTCTATATTTAATTTAATTTGACACTGCTGTATTGCATATATCTTGTGTATATATACATATATATTGTTATATATATATATATACATATATTTTTTAATATATATATATATATACATATATATTTTATATGTATATATATTTTATATGTATATATATAGATATATATGTATATATCTATATATATATGTATATATATATATATATATATATATATATATATATATATATATATATACATATATATTTTATTTTATTTTATTTTGTATTTTATATTTTACTTTGTATACTTTATGCACAGTCACTGTTTCTTTCTTATATTTATATTTTATTCTCGTGTGTTTAGTTTATTGGTGCTACTGTGTCGACAAATTTCCCCTTGGGGATCAACAAAGTTTTTCTATCTATCTACGTCGGCCGCGCTCCGTACCTGCTCCGGCTTGTTGGCGTTGGACAGCGGGATGACCATCCAGATGATGTTGAGGTTGTTGAGGGCGGCGCTGGTGGTGAAGGAGCAGGGCAGCACGGCCGCCTGGCCGCGGGCCACCTGGACGCTGCTCTGGGACACGGTCACGTCCAGCGCCCGCACGCACACTGAGGGACGGGGAGAGGAAGAGGTCAGCAGCTGGACACGACGAGGTGAGAGACGAGGAGGTGCGGCAAGAGGACAGGCGGAGCGGAGCGGATGTCTAGATGGAGACGTTACCGTGCCGAACGATTGGACAATCGTTGTGAAAATATTTGTAATATTGTGTTAGTGCGTTTCCCAGTGAAGGAGGGGACATCTTTAACCCTCCTGTTACCTTTAGGGTCAATTTGACCCCATTCAATATTTAACGTCGGTGTTCTTTGGGTCAATTTGACCCCAGGCTGTTTTTCACTGTGTCAAACATATGAGAAATATCAACTTTTTTATATATTTAAAGGGCTATCAGACGCAGAACATTCAATGACTAGTCAGATGTTTACGGACAAAAACAAACAAACAAACAGGAAACCTCTGTCTGAAACAAGCGTATCACTTGACCCTCCTGTGACCTTTGGGGTCAATTTGACCCCATTCAATGTTTGACGTCTCTAAAACTTGCTTTGCTTCATATTTCATGACTTTTCCTAATATATTGGGGAAAACTTAAAATGATGATATGTTTTCAAAGTCCTGTACAATTTGACCCCAGGCTGTTTTTCACTGTGTAAAACATAAGAAATATCAACTTTTGTATATATTTAAAGGGCTATTTAGGTAGTTAAACAAACATAAAGTACCTCACACTTAAACTTGGGAAACAATATTAATTATAATAATTTTCTGGAGGTTTTAATTGATGGGGTCAAATTGACCCCGAGGGTAAAACATGTTAGCGAATGTGAAGGTCACAGGAGGGTTAAGTAAATAAGAAGCGAAGCCTCTGCCGTGTACATGTGAATTTTCAATATTTCTACAAGAAAAAATAATTAGAATTCCCCTTCTCCGCCGCCTTTTTTAGTTTTTTTTTTATCTCTGCAGCAAAACAAACATGATTCCTGAACCGAGCTGCTCAGCTAAACACACATCGAGACCACGCTGGGAAGGAGCACATGAAATATGCAGTAGTTTAATGGGGGACCACGATAGGCCGTCTCTTGAGTTATTCATTCCCTAAAACGCCGTACTCGGCCTGTATCGATACACACTGAACGGACACGACAGGCGGGGGAGGGGATGGATTGTGTCGATGCCGCTTGCTGCGTCTTGAGCCCATACACACAACGACGAGGCGCCGAGGTTCTGAGAAGTGGCGTTCGCCGGCTGGATTCGTCTCTCGGCCAGAACAGAGACGCACGTGAACACGCGGCGTCCTATTTCGAGAGCGGCTAAAGACATTACGGCCTAAATTGAGTTACGTCTCCCACGCACGCATGCATCCATGTCCAAAAAGCCCCATGGGAAGTACTCTTATCTAAACATGGTGAGGGCAGATCACGGCGCTGATACGATTACAGATAATTGATCATGTCCTGTGAATCCTCCTTGTTAGCGATAATGTAAGATGATGATCTCGTGCGCGTGGTCCGGGGGAGTCAAGCCAGATGTCAAGTGCACGCAACGATCGCCTCAGAATAGAAAAATCACAACCGCACACATCCAGTATTTCCAATTCTCTAAATATACGTCATTTTCTAGGATGTCCGGGCCGTACGTGTCATTTCTGCCGACCTCGGGGTTTTGAATACATCGTATTGGAGGTCTGGGTGTGTCCGAGACCTGCAGACTTCCTCCGCTTTCCCCCTCTACGGCGGGGATCTCTCCTCTCACGGTTCATAAGAGATGAAAAGACTCGCCATACATTATGCAACCGGTTCCACTTGCAACGTCCATATGGATCATTTACAGCAGGATGAGTCCCCACTGTACCTCAGATGCTTATCCCTCCTGTTATCTTCACATTTACTAACGTATTTTACCCTCGGGGTCAATTTGACCCCAGCAATTAAAAATGATTAGAACATTATTAGAATTCATATTGTTTCCCAAGTTTAAGTGTGAGGTACTTTGTGTGTTTGTTGACTACCTAAATAGCCCTTTAAATATATAAGACACATAAAGACACATGATCACCTATATAACCTGTGCTTTTATTTTGAAGGTTGTAAGTTAAACAGATTTTTGTTTATAATATTCGAGAAATGTTCTTGTGTACAATATGTATACTCTCGAATAAAGAAATAATCAAATGCAAAGAGTTATTTAACCCTCCTGTTACCTTCAAATGTACCGACAT
The DNA here is from genome assembly GCA_036178185.1 of Liparis tanakae. Classification (NCBI taxonomy): domain Eukaryota; kingdom Metazoa; phylum Chordata; class Actinopteri; order Perciformes; family Liparidae; genus Liparis; species Liparis tanakae. The sequence continues at coordinate 3,500,406 of CM070099.1, forward strand.
CTTTTACCCTAACCTCCAGAAAAATATTAGAATTAATATTGTTTCCCAAGTTTAAGTGTGATTACTTTATGTTTGTTTGTTGACGACCTAAATAGCCCTTTAAATATATAGAAAAGTTGATATTTCTTATATGTTACACAGTGAAAAACAGCCTGGGGTCAAATTGACCCCAAAGAACATCGACGTTAAACATTAAATGGGGTCAAATTGACCCTGAAGGTCACAGGAGGGTTAAATAATAAGACCGTCGAGGAGCGTGACCCCCCCGTGACCTCCCCAATGACCTCCCCAATGACCTCCCCAATGACCTCCCCGTGACCTCCCCAATGACCTCCCTTTAGTCCTCAATACATCCACAGTCTCAGGCCGCAGTGTGAATATCATGTAAAAAGCTCTAATCTGATCTTCTTTCATCCTCTGTGTACACAACGTTCACTTTGTGCACCCAGTCAGCCCTCTGGACGTATTAACGGCAAAGACGGGGGGGGGGGGGGGGGGATGCTCACGCAAAAGGTCACGACCCTAGGTCACGAGCCGAGGTCACGACCCTCGCGGAATACGAGATGGCGTTGGCAGCAGGAGATCAGTGCAGATGTTTGTTCTCATGTTCCCTCAGAGATATTGAGTGTGCTGGATTTCGGGAGGGGAGAAAGACAGAGGACTATTGAAGAAGAGAAAGAAAGAAAGGGGAGGCCCCAGAGGAATGAAGAGAGAGAGAGCGTCTTATCGTCCCTAAGCCTCCTCCAAGGCAGCAGTCTCTCTCCAGCCCACAACAGCTGGAGGGCTCATTTCAAAACACTGGATTAGGGAACCTCTGTGCACAGAGCCTGTAAGCTCCCACAAGCACACAAGACACACACACACACAAAACCACCAAAACAAGCCCACAAACATACTGTACACACAGCGTACACACACACACACACACACACACACACACACACACAGACAAGTGACAACCAACCACTGCCGTGCACACGTATTCAAACTCATCAGTGGAGGTCATCCCAGAATGGACTCTTTAAAGGGTTTTTAAATGGAGAGCAGCTCTTTCTCAAAGATGCCCAGATAAAAAAGAAGATTTATTCAGTTTGATGTGTTTGGTGCTATTGCGGTACTAAAAATAATAGAGCGATTCAAGTCGGATGCAAAGTATCGTCATCTTAGGAAACACTCGCAGAGACCAGGCCGTGGGTTCTCGATGCTTTCCTCTTTTTTTCAGTATTTCTAAACACCTCTCTGCAGCCGTCTCCCGTCTCCAGGCGGAGCTCTGTGATGTAGATAAGCCGTCTCTTCTCATCGGGTTTACCGTCCAAAAAACATATTGATCCCTGCTGCTCTTTTTTTTCTCTTCCTCCCAGAGCTCAGCGGGACCGGAGCAGCCGACTGACAGCCGCCGCTCAGACCGGAGCGCCGCTCGCCGCCTCCAGGCCCGGTCCAAGGCCTGCCTTACCCTTTATGATGGTTTGACTCAATGTCCTCACATTTATTGGCCCCCGGACTGGAATTAAATGATTTAAATCTACCAATATATGTCGACTACAGCTGCTTCCTAAAAATAGTTTTTTTTTTTTTTTATCTCCACTCCTCTGTTATTTGCAAAGATATCGACAAAATAATGAAGAACAGATTTAATTTGATTTAAAAAAGGCAAAAAAGAAAGAAAAGAGGAGGACACAAGGTAGGAGGTAGGATCTCAATCTCTCTCTCTCGCTCTCTCTCTCTCTCGCTCCCTCTCTCTCTCTCTCTATCGCCCCCTCCCTCGCTCTCTCTCTTTCTCTCTCTCTCTCTTTCTCTCACTTTCACTCTCTCTCTCCCTCTCTCTCTCTCTCCCTCTCCCTCTCTCCCTCTCTCTCTCTCTCTCTCTCACTCTCCTCATTCAGGAGCCAAGTGTCAAAACTGCCGTTGATTAATGCATGAGAAAACCACACACCTTAGAGAGCATGGAAGTGTGTGCGTGTGTGTGTGTGTGTGTGTGTGTGTGTGTGTGTGTGTGTATGAGCATTTGTGTGTGTGTGCGTGTGTGTGGGTGAGAGCGTTTGTGTGTGTGTGTGTTTGTAGGTGTGTGTGTGTGTGTGTGTGAGAGCGTTTGTGTGTGTGTGTGTGTGTGTGTGTAGGTGTGTGTGTGTGTGTGTGTGTGTGTGTGTGTGAGCGTTTGTGTGCTCTAACTCAATCAAGCTAAGGTGCAGCTGTGATGAAATGGAGGACAAATGCTGGGTGAATACAACACTTCCACTCTCTCACTCACTAAAACACTCACTACCTCTCTCTCACTCACACACACACACACACACACACACGCACACGCACACACGCATGCACACAATCACACACGGTCAACCTCTCTGCTTGGAAAGTCATTTACATCCTGCCTCTTTTATTCAAGTGGCTCTTTTATTCATAGCCTTTACTTTTATTTCAGTTTCAAACAGACGTCCCTGATGCTGTGATGGAGCCACTGGCACGGCTTCACACACACACACACACACACACACACACACACACACACACACACACAGATACCTACACTTGTGTAAGTGAGATGAGGTGCTAAAACATGTCAAACATCAATCCTCATGTCAGAGTGACGCGTAGGCATCAGTGCAGGGTGAATACATCTCCTTGTTTCTAGACTCAAACCTCTATTTTTTGTGTAAAATAACAAAAGTATTAACATCTTGAGCCCGGACCGCCACATTAACATTGCAGTTGGCCGGCGTCATGCCTGACAGCATCCTCCTGTTTTCCTCTCCGAGATGCATGAGATGCGTGAGACCTCTTGAGAGGCGAGAGGAGGCGAGGAAGAGGAGGAGCACAACCACGCAGCCTCTCCCGCTTCGGGCGTGACAGTTGGCCGCTCTGATCACACGTCACGTGATCTGTAAACTTCTCTTCGGACGCAAACGGACATTTGCGATTTGCCTTCGTGCTTTTAGAAGTGAATCAACCGAGAGAAGAACAAAAAAGGCCTGAAATCAAACACGAGCGTGAGCACATCCTTCACGGGTCACGCTGTGATGTCGCCGCCGCCCGGGAGGCCAGGAAACGCAAACACCTCAACCTGAAAACTCAGGTGCTACGTGTTCGTGCCCAGCTGCTCAAAGCATCGCCGAGGTCACCACGGCAACAACGACGAAGTCCTCGCACTTCAGTTGACGAGACAAAGTGTTCATGTGTGAGCGTCAGCCGTGTGTGTGTGCACTGTGCTCACTTTGAGCAGCTGGTTCACCCTATCTGTATCTGCTTTGTGCTAAGCTAGGCTAACAGGCATGTGAGAGGAAGAGTACCTCCCAGAAGGTCAATCAGTTCCTCGCGCTGCCTTTAATCTTTTTACTAACCACTCAAACTGCATTCAATAGCCATAACTCTTTGAGTAACACTTGATTTAGATAAGACCGTTAAAGGATGTTACCCGGCAGTAAATGTGCGCCTTCAGGCCTCACTGTAGTCCATGGGGCCGTGTGAGAAAAGGTCCTCATTCATATTTTACAACAAAGCAAATGTTGGTCCTGTCTCCTGTGTGCAGACGAGCTGCACGTGCAACTATGAAAACTGCATGACCTAAAGCTGAAAAGACATTTCTGCTTCTGCCAGTTCAAAGGTTGTGCACGGTCATATCCACAAATCAACGAAATCGACAAAATGAAACCTCAAAAAATGATGTGGATGTGGGTGGGTCACGGGGAACTCAGCTCAACATCTGGCGGAGGTTTTGTTCACATGACTTTTTCCCATATAAGATAAGATAAGATAAGAAATTAATTTATTAGTCCAAAAGTGGGGAAATTCAAGGATCACAGCAGTGGATGTACATTAGAGCATTAATAAAAATAAAAGATACAAATAAAAACACAAAACACAATACTAAATACTAAAATACTAAATACTAATACTACTAATAAAGTATAAATACTAATACTACTAATAAAGTATAAATACTAATACTAAATTACTAATACTAAATACTAAATACTAATACTAAAATACAAAAAATACTAAATACTATATACTAATACTAAAATACTAAATAAAAGGGGAAAACCAAGTAAAGTGTTGAGTAAAGTGTTGAAGTGTTGAATATAATCCTGTCCTTTCCTTCAATTCCTTTCCTTCAATTCCTTTCCCTCTCCTCTCAGTTCCTCACCTCCCCCGATGAAAGAGCCGTAAAACCCTGGTGCTCATCCACTGACTCCGCCCCTTTCCAGGTGACCAATCAGCCACAACAGCCACCTCCCCATCAGGGCCCGCTGACCACCACACAGCTTATCCTCTCCTCTACACCGTACCGAGGCTCACTCGCCCGGCCTACTCCTGATGCATCGCCACAGCAAACGCCGCACGCCGACAACACGTCCGTCACATTTGTATTCGAAGAGGCTCTCGCGCTCACTGATTGTTATTCTGGAAGAGAGACGAGATGTTTCCAAGAAAGTGTGACTCAAAGAACATCTGTGGAGTTTTGAGTTGTGATGACGCGCCTCGTGGATCGAATGCGTCTCCCAGACAAGCGAGCGTCACATGAGGAGCAGAGCGTCCTCACTTAGCACTCGGGACACGGCCTCACATGCTGCAGCTGACTACTATCGCTGTGTGTGTGTGTGTGTGTGTGTGTGTGTGTGTGTGAGTGTGTGTGTGAGTGTGTGTGTTTCTCTGCTATCTACAGGATCAGCCTACCCCCCTGTACCTGTAGTGGTTCAACAAGACATTATCAGTTAAATTCAAACCCCAAGAATACACCGAGAAACAATGAGAAGCAATCGGTACATAAGGATGTAAGACTTTGCATTTTGCACACTGTCTATATTTTATTTAATTCTACACTGCTGTATTTGCATATATGTTGTATATATAATTATATAAATATATATATATAAATATATATATATATATATATATAGATATAGATATATATATATATATATAGATATAGATATATACATATACATTTTATTTTGTATTTTATATTTCACTTTGTATACTTTATGCACAATCACTGTTTCTTTCGTTCTTTTAAACCGAGAGGTGAATGAAGGCTGATTTTTAAATGCAAATTAATTACGCCGGCGATGTTTCTGTGACGGAGCCAACGGGTGGCGCTCCACCAAACCCGAGTGCCGGGCGGTGTGCGCCGAGCGAGCAGAAGGTTAAAGTAGGCCACGGATAAGCCCGCGCGTTGGAACACTACCGCTAAAGCAGCAAGCAGATGGCTCTGCACATGCAGCCCTGGATACACACACACACACACACACACACACATAGCCACACACGCACTGTCCAAAAAACATCAATTACCAACTTCAGTGGAGTACACTAATCGCAAATATCCAGCTCCAATCAAAAAGCATCGCTCCCATGTTTGCTCAGCCGGCGATAAAAATCACATTAAAACACGCGGGTTGGCAAAGTGTGAGCGCGCGTTGCTCGGCGTGTCGTCTGAACGCGCGGCCGGCGCACCTGGTCCTTCTTTTCGCAGCGTTCACACGTTTCTCTAGAATTATAATTCCTCGTTTCCTCATCTCATCGCATTGGTTTCCTTGGTGGGAGGGACTAGGACGCGAGGAAAAGACGCGAGAGGGGAAACGTGGCTGCAATTAAGAGACTTGAGATGTACACACATCGTCCCTGTGTGTGTGTGTGTGTGTGTGTGTGTGTGTAGGATCTCCATTCCCTGTCAGATTTGCATGTTTGGCAAAGCTGTCGTAGTGTCCGCACGTACAATCTAACATCCTGGCAGGCGTACTGATCTGCCAGTGAGTTGACATGATTGGCAAGAGGTGGCGTTCATTCTGGTAGCCGCCATCCTCAAGTCACTTTTTTTCAGCGGGTGACGACAGCCCGGTTCTGCCAGATGTCCGAATGCAGCGTGTCTCCGGTCTGCTGTAGGTACAGGTAAAGTCAGATTAAGATCAAAGCATTCAATCACTGCTTTGGAAAAGGAAATGTCCCATAAACATAAAACACGAGTCCCAAAGTAAGAAGGTTTCAGTGAAACTGCCGGAAACTGAAAACGCATCTTTTCCGACTATATCTGGATTAAAACCCAGATTAGCACTTCAGTGGCTCTTAAATATCTTATTATGGTACTTTTGTAGTCTGACTATGTTGAGGAAATGTTACTTTCTGTATTCTTGTTGTTCTTAGTTTGTACTCTAGGTCGATGCACTTATTGTAAGTCGCTTTGGATAAAAGCGTCTGCTAAATGACATGTGATGTAATGTAATGTAAAAAAGCAGCGGACCCTGAACCTGCCGGGTCCAGCTCTGTGCTCCAGGCCGCCAGGCGAGGCCCGTCTACTCCGCCGTCTACCACGCAGATACAGTCTGAGCTCCTGTAATACTGGAGGGCTATTCCTGGAACCAGCATTTAGCCTGAGGTGACCTCGTCTGCTGGTCCTCAGTCAGTAATTGGCCTGGAAGCAGAGATTTAGCTCTTATATTCTTTGTTATTTTTTTTTATTTTTTCTGCCTGGCTTAACCTGCCCCTCTGTGTTGCTCCTCTTCCTCTCCTTCACTGGAGTAGCTTTCCCAAAAGAAGACTTGGGATTTTCCGAGGCCGCCGCCGCCGCCGCCCGGCCCGGGCCTCTCGGGAGCCGCGGCGCTCCTCGCAGGTGATTTGATCGCCGCGCTTCTCCAGCAATAAGGGCCCTTGATGATTTATCGGGCGTTTGAGTCCCCCGTGTGGCCCACCTTCAGGATGAACTCCCGCTCAACTCAGTGCCAATTGTGTGTTATCAGAGGAGAGAGGGGGAGAGAGCGGCTCGGAGGGGCACTCTGGGCCGTACCATCTGATTTCAGTTTGAATGGTTAGGCATCATTTGTTTTACTGCTAAAGATATGACGTGTCTTTATTTAATAACATATATGAAGTAAAAAGAAAGAAAACTTAAATATTTGTTTTGATTTGTCTATTTTACCTTTCTGTAGCCTAGTTGGAAGAAAAAAATATGTACAGTATATATATATATATATTTATATATATATATATATATATACAGTATATAAATATATATATATATATATATAAATATATATATATATACAAATATATATATACAGATATATATATATATATATATATATATATATACAATATGAGTTACAGATACTTCCTGTTTCAACATCTCTCATAGCAAAATGCTTTTATTTATGTATTATCTTGTCCAGATAGTGTGTCCCTCGTGACCCGTTCTCTCCTCTCTTCGTGTTGTTCGACCCATCGCTCATTGGAAGTAGAAACAAACAGAGACGTTCAAATATAAGACGGTCAAAATTGAGCTATATTTAAAAAGGACCGACAACTCATTGACTGCGCTTTACCAGCTGTCTCGCGCACACACACACACACATACATACACACACACACACACACGCACACACTCACATACAGTGTCAAAAAGGTTAGCGCTCTCCTTGCGACCAGCTGCTCTCAGTTGACTCCGCCATGAGACACACGACCAGCAGGGGATGCATGTTGTTATTTAGAAAAAGAAAAAAAACAGTTATTGATTCCCAGAAGAAAAAACATTTTGATCTCATTTAAAAATCGTCAAGTTCAAGTTATCGCACCACCAGATGAAGTGATCACCAGTCGAGGATGGCCAGTCGTTCCCGTGACGTTGTTTATTCCTTTCTTTGATTTTGGTCTCAACCTGCTCTGATCTACTCTGAATAATCTGATATAGATAAAAAAGCCATCTGTAAAAAAACTCAAGTAACTACTTCCGTGTGAGGATTTTTCCCCTTCTTTTTTTCGTTGCATGAACCCTTTGATCTTTGCCTGCAGTCGGTGTTGACCGGCATGGTGGATGCTTTCTAACTAACTGCTCTTGAATGTTTGATGTAGGTCAAACGCTGGCTCAGCAAGTACTGGGAACCAGTCTATATCCTCATGCTGCACACTGGTCAAATTGACATCCCATTTCATTCAGAGAGAACTTCACTTCACTGTAACACACACACACACACACACACACACACACACACACACATCCATGGTTCTTCTACTATTCAGCAAAAAAATAAAAAACATGCTGACTCGGCGCTCTGTAGGTGACGGCTCTTTCCCAGAAGGGAAGGGAAGCAGGAAGTCGAAAGCACCAAACTCAGATAACTGACGTTTCCTTCCACTCATACGTAACAATCCCCCAAAAAAGGACGTTTAGTAATTATTCTACTTAACTTTTATGACAAACTATTTGGCTTGCCCTCACGAGGTATCACAAAAGTAATGATTTTTTTTGCAGCACTGGCCTTGGATTGCATCAAATTGTGCAAAAGTTCAAACAATTCTGGCTTTGAAGTGTGTTTCATTACATATATATGGTTCAATATTCTGATTATTTAGCCAGAAACGCAGTAGGCCTGCACCATTTAGATGGAGGCACTCTTTTGGCGTTCATTTAAAGTCACATGGAGGACTCGCTGTCTTTTTTGTGTCGTTCCTACAGCCAGCGTGGCTCCACTGTGGGAGTTAGATAACGCGGTTGTCAGTCAGTGACCTCTTCCTCGGTAACAGGCGCTGCTTAAGCATCTGTGTGTGTGTGTGTGTGTGTGTGTGTGTGTGTGTGTGTGTGTGTGTGTGTGTGTGTGTGTGTGTGTGTGTGTGTGTGTGTGTGTGTGTGTGTGTGTGTGTCTACGCGTGTGCTCGACGGAGCAGAGCCCCAATGCCGAGCACATCTGCTCCGGACGCCCGTGGCACCGCCATATGGCTGGCAAGCGCACGCCTCCTATTCCTCCTCCACAAAAGAGAGAGAGAGTTTGCAGTGAAAAGAGGAAAAATGGGGTGGAAATTAGAGTGCGTGCGTGACGCAGGAGAAGACGTGTGAGAGACGAGCGCGAGGGAAGGAGGGCGGAAGAGAGTAACAGCTGATGAGTGAGGAGCCGCACGTGCCGCCCATTAGCCCCGGCAGACAAATGCACTCGCATTACGGATTTAAACACCCCGACGCCACCGCATTCCTCTCTCCACAGCAGGCCCAGGTGAAGTCATGATTACAAAAATACATATTTGCCATGCAAATCTTCACCCGACTTCAGTAAAAGGTATACGAGAATAATGTTATGCTGGTGGCACGTCATCAACCAGCAGACGCAGGAACGGCTTCTTCCCACTGGCGTCACTTTGATGAACAGTTAGTCCGACACGTATATACCTGCACTATCACCACTAACATTCACATTCAATGTCACTGTTGTTGTTTTAAATTGTACGTACATGCTGTTACTATATGGTCTCCGATGTCTTTTTTACATTCTGTTATTTGTAAATCCCATGTACGTACGACGAGAGTGGGAGTGGAACCGAGTCAAATTCCATGTATATTCACACACATGTGAGACGAAGGTGAAGGGAATTAACCAATCAAGGAGACAGAAGTGTGGCTTAAGGTAGGTGAATGGAATTAACCAATCAAGAAGACAGGGGAGTGGCTGAGGGCAGGTGAAGGGAATTAACCAATCGATGAGACAGAGGAGTGGCTGAGGGCAGGTGAAGGGAATTAACCAATCAAGGAGACAGAGGAGTGGCTGAGGGCAGGTGAAGGGAATTAACCAATCAAGGAGACAGAGGAATGGCTTAGGGCAGGTGAAGGGAATTAACCAATCAAGACAGAGGAGACAGAGGAGAAGCGGAACAGGGCGTTACTCAAGGCCCAAGCATAAACGCTCCAACGTATGTCCTTCTACAACACCTCCTGCATTTCCCGTGAGGAAAGAGTCTATTTCTATGCCCATAGAGCAATGATGTCACCTGTTAGTAATGTTGTGCAACTATGTACAGCGTTGGCATTACAAATGTGTTGGCTGTAGGGCTCGAGTATACTAGAGCGGAGACGACATCCTTCCATCTTACTTCTTGCTGACACGCTAAGGAGGAGCAGATTGGGGCTCCATGCGACTCAAAGAGAGACACATGGCGACGCTCGGCGTGACCCGAGGGACTGAGCGGCCCGGTCAGCAGAGATGGGGAGGAAAAATGGTTTGAGAAAGAAAATCCATATCTGTCTGCGCTAAATATTAATCACTACGGTAATGTGCATACTCTAAGTGTAACTGCTAGATAACTACTCCCCCCCCCCCTATCTATTGAGAAGAGCGTGTGAATCATACGAATTACAGCATATTACGGACAACAAGTTGTGCTATTCATTTTGAACATTTCAAAGGTTTTATCAGACGTGAATCGTTTTGACCATGTTTACAGTATCAGAGGCACCAGGCATTGCATTACACGCCTCTACGCCCTCCTCCTCCCCATCATCTCTTCATCTCCTCCAGCTCCTTTCTTTCTCTCCATTCCCTCCTCTCCTCTCCTCTCCTCTCCTCTCCTCTCCTGCCTGGGGCTTTTCATGAAGGCTGAGTTAATATGAGCAAATCAATACCTTCAGTGCATCTGCTGTCGAGGGTGTAGGTCAGAGACTTTATGGTGGGCATATGTGGTGGTGGTGGTGTGGTGATGGGGGGGGGGAGATGATAGTGGGCTTGAGGAGTTGGAGGGAGGGGGGGATATGTTGCTAAACGCAAGCCAATTGATCTTTTCGGCACGTCTGTGTGTGTGTGCGGCGTCCACGGAGACTATTCAGGGCCTGACTGACAGGCAGTGAGCTGGTTGTGAGCCTCAGAGGCGGACTGTGTGTGTGTGTGTGTGTGTGTGTGTGTGTGTGTGTGTGTGTGTGTGTGTGTGTGTGTGTGTGTGTGTGTGTGTGTGTGTGTGTGTGTGTGTGTGTGTGTGTGTGTGTGTGTGTGTGTGTGTGTGTGTGTGTGTGTGTGTGTCCATGTTCATATGCATTCTGCTGTGGTCATGTGGGTTTTGTATACAAACAGAATGAGAGCCGTGATATAATACCCACATAACACATGGTGGGAGAAGTATTCAGACCCTTTACTTAAGTAAACATACAACAAAGTAAAATACAAGTCCTATAAATATGTCACATGGGTCAAAGTAGTTCAGTAAGATGCGCTTAAAGCTTTGAAATTAAAAGTACAAATTGTGCAACCGTGGGGCCATTACTTCACCGTCATTTGATATTTTAAAAAAAACTGCAGTTCTTTAAATGGCCACCTGAGGCTGGCTCCAAAAGTGAGTCATACACATAGACCCATACAAAAAAAAACACGCATTATTACTTTGAAGTTAAATATTAATTCCAACACTGACATCTTATTCATATATATGAATAACATGTCAGTGTTGGAATACAAATTTAACTTCAAAGTAAAAATTGGTGTTTTTTTGCATTAAATCATACTGGCATGTTTTCCTGAGATTGATTGGATGACCCTACCCAAAAAGATATTCCACCATCCGCCACTGCAACACAGATCTGTTTAATCCTGCCCTTCGACACTTACGCTAACGTTGATGTATTCAGGGGCCACGGTACATTATCTTCCTTTGATCCGCCTTGCCATCCTGACTCTCTGGCTCCGTCACTCGTGCTCGAACTAAAATCCATACGAGCCGGACGGCAAGACTGCGCTATTATTAATGGAGCGTAACATCCATCTAAGGGGAGTTTTTTTTAAACGTTGACGGCTTCATGCGATGGCCTTCGCGTTCCCCTCACAGCCGACTGGCAGCTGGCTCGATACATACCGAGTGTGTGGTTGAAAAGGACACAGAAGGTTAAGGTGAGCCACTGAAACGTCCCCAAACAAGACGACCGCGAGGAGCGCCTAGAGGTTATCTTCCAATGTGAGCTGGTGGGAAGCGGCCATGATTCACTCTTGGATAAATCAGATTTGGGTACAAGTTCAGCAGAAGTCAGCGGAAAGTTAATAACGCGCACGCTGTCCTCCTTCTTAGAGATTCTTTGTTGGAGCCTATCTATTCTCATGTGCACCCACACACACACACACACACACACACACACACACACACACTCACGCAAAGAACACACCCCTCAATAATCAGTTGAGCTATTCACTGCTCTGGGTTACACGCAGAATGAACGCATTCATCACGTAATTACCGTGGTGGCAGTCACACACTTCATCAGTCTATTCCGGTCTCAAAGAGCCCCGGAGAGAACAGGGAACGCATTCGATTCCCAAGAGATATTATGGGATTCTTATACCTCAATAAGGGGAGTCAAAAGAAGGGAGCGGGATTTACGACGGCATCAAAGTGACATCCTGACTGATTCACACGTCTGTATGGTGGGAAGAGGAGGATTCAAGGAAGGCGGACGCTCGCATCATTGAAAGGGCTGATAAATCGTTTAAAAAAAAAAAACTCTCCCGTGCTAAGAAGTGTCTTCAGGAAATATAACTGTCTTCCTCACAAGGGGGGGAATATGAGGCAATTCATAGAGGCCGAGGAAGCCGTAAAGGCGGAGGTCTCTGTAAGGGATGTGGGGGTATAAAGAAGAGAAAAAGGGGGAGATGTATATAAAAGACGAGGCCTTAATGTCGGGTGATGTATGTGGGAGGAGGCTGGAAATCAATGGTGGAGTAAAAAGACGTGGAATGGTGGATGTGGCCTCTGAACATGAGGCTGGAGTTGCCTCTAATGCTCAGTGATTAGTGGGAGAGGAGTCACATGTTGATATATATTGATGATCTATATGACATGAATGGGTCCAGCATGGACTGAGGAGTAGATAAATGCATGGATGTATTATTTGTGGCATACAATTCTTTCTTTTTCCCCTCAATCTTTCTTTTAATGCACTTCTGGTATTATTTTGATTTTTATTAGTGCACGAGCAGCTGCATCTTGTCCTTTGAAAACCCATCCATCTCCATAACGTTATTCTTTTTTATTATTTTATTCCCGTGAGCAGAGGCAATGCATCTTATTTTATATGTTTTAATGCGTGATATACCTTAAGAAGTGAGATCAATTCCTCCTCCCGCAGAGGAAGAGTTAATCCCTCAATTCATCTGGACAGGGATGTTATGTAAATGTGATTACATGTTTATTTGTAGCAGATGGGTCCGGGTGGGAGGATATGCAATGACATGAAGACGAGGGAAGGAAGGGAGGAACAGGAGAGGAGGAATCGAAGGAGACAGAAAGGTATTTTGTGGTCACCTTTTTCTTTAAAAAAAAAAAACACACCGACACGTTTCCCCACTTACACGACATGAATAAAAACAGAGGAACTCCATAATGTAGGAGAAGAAAATCAACGGGCTCTTCTAAAAGTTCAAAATGTATAGACCTGACCCACCCGGATGTCGTTTCTTTTGAATTGTTGAAATAATATAAAATACAAACGTTAATCGTTTTGGGTACCCGGTATACTTGTGGTTCCAGTATCTCCATCGGCGCCATCCTTTATTCAGAGACCTGTCCTCTATCCCCCACAATTCACTCTTTGAGGAGTTATTTTTGTATCCAGACAAGAAGGAATTTACTTAGTAATGAGGCATTATTTCATAATTGCTGCGGTCTTGTTATCCCCTCTCTGCCGTCGTTTCGTTACGTTCTGCTTTAGTCCGTGTTAAATTGTACATTTCCCTTTAGAGTCATATCAAAACATTTGAAACCGCCATTTTAGTGGGAAAAAATACGCTGCGTTGCTTTAATCCACCCACTCCCCGAAGAGCCGTAATGACGCCGTTGGAGTGGAGTAAAAGCTAGAAATTAAGAATAGAGACGTGTATTGATCAAATCATTGACTGAATCCCCCCCGATAATGTAATGTCATTACGTCCCGCTGCTGTTAACGGCTTCAGAGAAAGTAATAGCTCCATATTGTGGTTGTGCTTTGTACTGGGTTTTCTCTCCCTCTCTCTGTGGACCGCTGAGACATCAAAGGGTGTGTGTGTGTGTGTGTGGGGGTATCGTTGTGTGAGTTTTTTTTTTTTTTTTTTTTTGGGGGGGGGGGGGGGGGTACAGAGAAGTACGGTGATGCAACAGTTAATAAAGTGATTTTTTTCCGCGTTCAATATGAGATCATTGGAACAAAGAAACTCGCAAATGAACTGTGACTGATTTCTTTCGGGAGGTTTGGTGTTCAAAAAACAAAACAAAAAACGACGTGAGTAATCAACAACATATCACGTATCCGTCAGTCATTGAACACCGTGATCAGGCCTGCGCCACGACAATCATCCCTATTGATCCATTTGAATCAATATAAGACACAACCAGTAACACACACACACACTAACAACACACACACACACATCTGTTGTCTGGGAGCAGCCCAGAAGCAACATTGCATAGCATGTTAGCAACCACTAATAAATAAACCAGTGCTGACTTCCCTTTGTGCGGCGCTGCGGCCCCGTAATTGAATATTCATGTCGGTAAACACACGCCAGCTCCTCTCCAGGGACTTGCAGTTTGCGTTTATTCATATAGTGTAAAGCCATCTCCTCTCTCATGTGCGGGAAAGAACACACAACAGAGATACTTTGAAAAGGGCCCTGAGTGTATAACACATGTATTATACGTTTGCATATGTTGAAGCCTGTGGTGCGTTCATGACACTCCGTGGATACTCGATCGCTTTGTGACCCGCAGGGATCCATTTTTTGTTGTTGCAGACATTCAAAGCTGATTGCTATGGACAGAGGGTTATGGATTTCTGATCCCCCGAGGCCGATACCCATGTTGTGTGATACATGCACACATACACACACACACACACACACACACAGATACACACACAGATACACACACAATGTAATGTCTCACTCCATTGTCTCTGTAATATCTCATTGGCACGGTGACGAGGTAGTGCCACCTTGTTGACCTGCTGGGCTCCAATATCTCTTCCTACACCACCAAAACACACACACACACACACATATACACACACACACACACACACATCTTGATTGCATGATAATGTTGGCTCCATTTCTTATTCACTCTCTTTCTTACATTCTCTCCGCAGCCCAGATTTAATGCATGGGACACACCGGGAATGCACAGATGCATGTATGCATGCAACACACACACACATGCATGCATACACACAATCGCGCATGCACACGCACACACACGCACACACACACACACACACACACACACAAGCGTGCACATGCACCACTGATGGCAACTTAGCCCGCGTGATTACTGTGAATCTAAGCTGCTTAGGGGTTCTGTCCCATCTGGCTCTGGTGTTTGTGGCATCATTCAACCCCCCCCCCCCCACACACACACCCCCACACACCCCATGCCACCCCACCCCGGCCCACAAATATTGCCCCATTCACCCCCATCCTTCTTCCCCTGGTTTCATCCCTCGTCATCCACTCTCCCCCTACATCCACAAACAGTCATAGACACAGTGGGTGTGTGTGTGTGTGTGTGTGGGGGGGGGAGAGGCGGAGCAAAAGGGATGATAATCCTGCGTAATCTGGGTTTACCAACTATTAGGGCTCTGCAGTGTTTTCTTACGTAATCTAATCATCCACAGAAACGTGCAGTCATCCACCGGAGTGAGCGCGCGTGTCTCAGTGTGTGTGCGTGTTCAAAAGTAGAAGCCGGAAGGGAAGCCTCCTTGTGCCACCTGGACCATGTGGGAGGAAGAACAGACACACACACACACACACACACACACACACACACACACACACACAGACACACACACACACGCAGGCCATGCAGCGTTTCAGAAACACAGATATGGATTACAGTGGAATGACGCACATATGTGCTTTATCATGCACAGAGCCCTCACAAACACACACATACACACACACACACACACACACAGACAGAGAAGGCGATCGAGAGAAAACATTTAGCCAGGAAAGTCTGTAATTTAAAGTTTAGTGCCAGATCAGAGGGCGTTCAGACTCCAGCTGCTCCAATAAACCTCCTGCCTTCTGGTGATAGAGGAGGCACACACACACACACACATACACACACACACACACACACACAAACTGAACTTAATAGTATCATTTGACTTTGCCGAGTCAAAGTAAAGTATAGATGGGAAAGACATCATCCATGGAGATGGAAGTTGTGTTTTATGGTGAGCGCTGGATATTTGTGACACCCTGACATCTTCCATCTTTCACACGAACAGATTTAAAGACACGAGAGCCGGATGAATGCGTTTGATTATCTTTGATACATAAATGGATATTTCCACGTTACATCAACACACTGTTAGGTGGTAATAGTTTATTTTGATAACATATGCAGAGGTCTTATGTTCTAAATTAATACATATAGAAAGATATTATAATAGAAAATATTAGGGAGAATATTGATATTGTTATTAATGTATCATGAAGCATAGGGGTAATGGTTACTATGCAAATGGAAATGGAAAGAATGAATGTATGTTCATGAGAGTGACTGTATGTTAGGATTATAGATCGACGAAGCCGGTTGAAATCTGTGACGTGACTTACAATAACAAGGGACTTTTATTGTGAAGGTGACTTTAATACTGGAAATAATAGACGGGAATTTTATTGTGAAAATATATATTTTTTTAATGACGTTTTGACCCCGAGTGACAAAACTCCCGGAAAAAGAGGAATCGCCCTCTTCTATGTATCGCCCGAGGCTGGAAGGCTGAGGAAGAGTACAGCCGTGAGCTTTGATTGTTTGTTTTACACTTCTTGCCATTAAATGTTGATAACTTAATTCACGCGCGTCCAGAAGCCTGTTTTCCACCATCTGCGAAGTCTCCAGTTTCAGAATACCTTACGTTAAATACCGTGAATTGAATGAATTGCAGGTTGCACTCTCTCCTCCGCGTGTGACGCAGAAGACCCGGGGTGAAACGGATTTAAAATGCCGACGTATAGATTCGGGCCGCGGCCTCATAACATATGGATAAAAGGGATTATTACGTGGATCGGGCAACATGTGACGCGGCGCCCCGTCCTCCGAGGAGGTCCGACACAGAGAGCAGGAGACGAATCCTCGGGATGCTTTTGTTGTCCGTTTGCAGAAGACGTCGCATTGCACTTCACGCAGATGGATTTATCTTTCCCCATACTCACGATGAGAGAATACTGAATAAACACACGGGTCACCATTCGTGGCTCTCGGAGGGAGAGGAGGAGGGATGCTGTCAGTAAAACCGTCGCATCTCGAGAACATCTAAAAAAAAAATCCTGCGCTTTTACTCCAAAAGCCTCCTGAGGATTTCCCGAACACGACGAGACCAGATTCTATTTCAGAGAGAGATGTCGGCTTCTCGCTCTCCGTCCGCCTCGCTGGTTTAACTCCTCCACCGATCTCTGCTCACCACATCTTTCTCTCTCACCAACACACACAGGACATGCACTTTAACACACACACACACACACACACACACACACACACACACACACAAGAATCACCTTACGAATACTAGAATAACTTCTAGCCTGAAAGAGGTGCTAATGGCTCAACTGGGGGTCCAATCAGTCATACTTTCTACTTTCTTTCACACGTGACCTTATAGATTTCCCAGTCGGGGGTCCGAATCTTGCTTTGTAATATTGGCGGATGGAAATTTCCAGGTTTTCCATTTCCAAATGTGTCAGGAATATACATTTGTAAATTAAAACAAAATGTAAAGAAGTGGAGGGATGACAAGGAAAGCCATCCAATGTGTGCAGACTTTGAAAAGAAAAGGTAAAAAAAAAAGTGAATATGTGGCAGAGAGAGAGAAAGAGAGGAGAGAGAGAGAGAGAGAGAGAGAGAGAGAGACCACCATCATGCTCAGGGTCAATTATGAGAGATTTGATGTATTTCTCTTTCACGATATTTGAATCACTTCACATACCCCATGCACTGCCCCAGAAACATAAATGCCTCGGGTTGATTTTTATGAGGAATAAGAGCAGAGTGTATCCTTCTTGTCACCTGCATATTTTAATACATATTTTAATTCGAGCACCATTTCTCTGAAACATATTGCGCGGGGCGTCTGCAGCCCTTTGAGCTCATTTGAATGCGTATACCTCGGAATGAATAATGAAGAACATTTCATACTTCGATGGAAATATTTGCATACTCAGCTTGAAATGATGATATTAGATTATTATGTATCGAAGAGGAATTATAGCGACGACTATTTATAGAAGTGATGATCTGGGCTGAGAGGCTGTGCAATGGAAACATCCAATACGATATGAAGGTAGTTAAAGTTTACAGTGTGTATATATATATATATATATATATATATATATATATAGACTTGCACTTTGGTAGCACTTGAATGGCTCTTATTATGGTACTTTTGTAGTTTGACTATGTTGAGGAAGTGTTACTTTCTGTATTCTTGTTGTTCTTAGTTCGTACTCTAGGTTGAAATGCACTTATTGTAAGTCGCTTTGGATAAAAGCGTCTGCTAAATGACATGTAATGTAATGTAATATATATATATATATATATATATATATATATATATATATATATACATATATATTTATTTTTTATTATATATATATATATATTTATTTTTTATATATATATATATATATATATATATATATATATATATATATATATATTATATAGCAAATGCTGTAAATGATACCTAAGTTTATCTCTGCCTCGCGTAAAAAAAAATGGCTTCATAAACAAAAAGTGAATTTAAAAAAATTGTAAAAATTTAATTCGGGAAACACAATAAAAGAAGAGTCACAAAGCAGAATGAATCCTCTCTCCCCCTTTGACCCCAGGTGATGACATGTGACCTCCCCCGCGTGCTCAGGTAGGTGAGCTAAAGCGAGCGAGCGTCCACTCCCAACGCAGAATAATGAACACAACATCGATACCAGGCGTCTGTGTCACTGCTGACGTCTCAATCCATCTTTGGGCATCCGTCCATACCAATGAGATCAGATCTATCTCACCCATCACCCTACATCGGGATAGAGCCCCGCCTCTTGATCCCTACACCCCAATCAGAACTACCCATACAACTAAGACAAAGCTAACAAAATAATGCATAAAACTAACTGAAAAAGGACCCGTCTGGCTTGACTATACTTACCTGACTGCTGCTAAAAGAACAGATAAAAAGAGAGCCAGCCAGCGTGGGCCACGGCGTGACTCCCTTCACCTGTGAATCACACGCCGGTGCACCGGTGACAGTGACGAGTGGAAATCGAAGCGCCCGGAGCGTGCCGCTGCTCCTGTTGCTGCCGCCGCGGTCAAAGTCACGGGCCTCCGTGTGGCGCCGCAGAATCAATGGACGATCATTGCTGATTCCTCTCAGCACCGGATGGAGTCTAAATGTACGCTCGTGTTCCACCGAGACGTCTCAGGAACATGCGCCGACTCTCTAGGCGCACTTTGAAGCACCCCTCGTTCCTGCCCAGGTCCTTTTCGTGGAGGGTCATGGGGATGAAAGAAAAGATGGGGGAGTGTGCGCCTACTCTGAGGGTTTTGACCTACATCTCTACCACAGATCTGTCACCGGTTGGGTAATGAATGGGTGACCTTGGAGGAAACCGGTACCCACGAATTGTCTCGGGGATAGGCCTAGAAAGAGACTGTTAGCTCTGGGCAAGGCCCAGGAGATGAAGGGAGGGATGGAGGTACTGAAGGAGGAGGAAGAAAGAGGCAGGCACAATGCCTAGAGACCATGCAATCAAATCCCCCCCCTCCTCCTCCTCTCTGTGTCTTATGTGTTTATTCGATGGCAATTAGAGATGCTATAACTGGCAAGGCGCACGGCTGGTTACTCATGCTCTCAGGTAATCAGCATCTTTGAAGCACCGGTAGCTATTTTAATGCCGGTGTCAAGCCAGAGGAGGTGGTTGGAACCACGATGCGTTCAAAACGACGAGGAATCGTGGGAAACGGTGCAGAGCTGCGGCGCTTCTCCGGTACACGCTATTTAATGCGGACGAAAGGAATAATACAATTAAGCAGCGTTTGTGGAGATCCCTTAATACCCTGCCTCTGACAGCATAAAAGAGAGGGAGGAGGATCTCACGTGGAGCTCGTCCTCCAGGAACTCCTCGCTCTTCACGGTGGTGCGCTTCCAATTTTTGCTTAGATCGACAAGAAAATACTTTTTCCTCTTTCGGGCTGTCCTGTATCGTTTTATAGAGATGGGGGGATCGCCCCGAGGGGGGGCGGGCGGGTTTAGAATATCAATTAGTATCTACCAATTCTTTGAAAATCGCTTGGGGTGATGCTGCTTTTTTTCGTTTTCTTCCCGATAGAAGTAAGAAGCTAAAGATAAAAGGCAGAGATGTGGGGTTGGGGGGGAGGGGGGGGGGATACGGAGATACAGCATCTCAAGTCTCTTTGATACTTTCCTAATACCGTCATAAACAAGATATGCCGTTTTGCTTTTTCACACGGATCCACGGTGTGTTTGAGATCACGAGAGCAACAAAACAAAAGTCAACACTTTGATTGAAATAGTTTATATACGTAGCCTCCATAACTATGTTGTTACAAAACAACGTCACGTCCAATTAAAGTCAGTTTATAGCCCGATATCACACATTACAAATGTGCCTCAGCGGGCTTTACAATCCGTACACACACGACATCCCTGACCTTTGACCTCTCACATCGGATCAGTAATAACTAACAAGAAATAGAAGAAAAAAAACTTTCATAGAGGGAACGAAGTGAAGGAGAGCAACAGAGGAGGATCCCTCTCCAGGATGGACAGAACAATAGATGTCATGTGACCAGAAGGAGTCATAACAGAGTTATAACACATTCAATGAACATGACATGCAAGGTTTTTAACACCATGATCCTTTCCTTAACATAACCACGTAGTTGTATCACCTCATCCCAACCTGTTTAAAACGTATCGGCCCTTGAAAGAAAATGTGAAATTGCTCATGTAGGTTTTTTTGGAAGTTATTGGCAAATTACTTTTATTATAATGTCATATTATACTGTAGATACAAGGATGCCGGGGTCAGACTCAAGGCCGAGTATGGAGGCCCGATGGAGGTCTGCCCGGAGACGAGCGCTGACTGCATACCGGAAGAGTCTCAGAGCTATTACACACTGCAGTTGGAAGATGTGGTCGAAAAAAAACCCGACTGTTTGATCTTTATAATTCAGTTTGTACTTCAATTATCGTTCCAATTTCTCGATATTTGATCAGAAATCCCCATAAAAAAAGGGTTTTTATTTTTTCTTCTACCTGAATGTAACCACTCAAACGCAAATTGGAAGTGAGCCAACAATGTCAAAGGTGGAACCACAGCCGACTGCTAAGAAGTTGCCTTCATATTCTTTGCCACCCTCCCTCTGATTTCCAAAAATACAAAAAACATGAATTTATTCAACAATATTCATTTGTCTTTCGCGAGTGTATGAACACACGGCACTGCAACGGCACCGAGTCCCTGGCTGTATTCACCTGGACGAGCCGGCTAAATGTTATGGATGATGTCGTGTTCCACTGTGGGCTGAACAACAGCGAACATAACATTGTAATAGTCCCCCAGACCCCTAACTATGTGCCAGAAGCCGCGGGAAGGCGCCATTTAGAAAATGTGCAAGAAGAGCCGTGACTATCGAAGCCAAATAATATGACTCGTCTATTACGGCGTGCGGGGGTGTAAACAATGTGATGGATGTCCTACTTACAGGCCGCTCGTCAAAGCAAATCACCTGTCGGCCAGTTGGCATCTGTGGGAACGGATTTCAAACTGCAGTCGGAGGAAAGTCGTACGGAGGAGACGGGGAAGCCGAAAAAAAAAAGAAAAAAAAAAAGAGGCAGCTCCCCGAAAACTGAATTAATAGTGGAGACAGAGAGGCCTTACAGAGCGGAGAGTCCTGGGGACAGATGGGGAGATGATCAGCACATGATGCAGCCCCATTTGACAAGGTTCCGCCTTGTAAACACACACACACACACACACACACACACATACACACAGACTGATATACTCACAAAGCTCGTACAAAAGTATAAAGACGGGTTCACAGCTGGGTGGTACTTCACGTCTAGACGACAACTGTCTTCTATACGGGAGGAACTATTTAAAGCGCTGTGTGTAACAAAAACAGGGTTTTTCCGTCAAATGCGCCACAATTTAAAAGCGGGGGGGAAAACTGACAGGTGCATTTTCACCTTGTTTATATATTTAAAAAAAAGGGGGGAAAAAGCACGATCCAATCCTGGTTTGGAGTTATTTTAACACTATATGTTTGAAGAGTAGGGACAACAACACAGGCGGGTAATATAAACAGTGTCGAGTCCATTCATCTATTTGTCATCGGTCGTCTCTGGTGGGACTTTACGACTCCAAAACAGGAGTAACCAACCGGGGGAGAGCGAGAGACACCGAGGGGAGATTGTTACCAAACTTGCCATCTAAATATAAAATCTGACAGTCGGTTCCACTTTGCACTTCTCTCTCTCTCTCTCTCTCTCTCTCTCCGTCACACTCTCAGTTTCACACGTGAATCCCGGCGAGGCTGCGATTCAGCCATAAGCTTGTCCACAGCGGAGGTTTTAATCACGCGCGGCTTCAAACACATCCCACGACGGCTCCCGGGAAGAACCACGGACACCTCGCCGTCGGGGCGCCGGGGTCAGACTCGAGGCCGAGTATGGAGGCCCGATGGAGGTCTGCCCGGAGACGAGCGCTGACTGCATACCGGAAGAGTCTCAGAGCTATTACACACTGCAGTTGGAAGATGTGGTCGGAAAAAACAGATCAGTTTGCAGGGCTCTCAAGTGTCACGCATTGAGCGTGAGACTCACGCATTTCGGTCTTAACTCCCGCACTCCCGCCACACATCGTATTTATCACGCTGAAAAAAACTCTCGGCTATTTAATGTTTTAACGTGCCGCAGCGCCAACGTGAGCCGCTCTCACTGTGGAGAAATCAATCCAAAAAAGGAAATGGGCTACACAATAGCCCAGCAGAAAACAGACGTATCTGTTGTATCTGGGTAAGATTTAATCCAGCAACCAATGAAAATAAAGCATCCTCCAATTATCGTTCCGATTTCTTGATATTTGATCAGAAAACCCCATAGAAAAAGTGTTTTTACTTGATCTTCTACCTGAATTTAACCATTCAAACACAAATTGGAAGTGAGCCAACAATGTCGGGTATGAAAGCCGATGAGGCGGGTAACCGAGAGCGGGGGAGAGGAGGAGTGATAGGAGCCTGGTTCTCTGAATATAGAGTCGCTGTAACTTCCCTCCCATCCTCCAGATCTCACACTCGCTCCTGTGAAGAGTCACACTGAAGGGGCTCCAGGACGCAGGGCTTAATTGGTTGTGACGTGACGTGCGTAATATCAGCTAACTCTTATTATTTAAAACACACAGCGCACAAACACACACGTACAAATGACACAAAATGATTACCCGCACACACACACACACACACACACACACACACACGGGGGAAGATCACATCTGATCTATGCGTTAATATGCAGCGAGAACAGCAGTTAGGAGGCATCGGAAAATCATGCAAATAAGTTAACTCACACCTATCACAGCCTGGAAACATGGGAGGGAGGGAGAGAGAGAGAGAGAGGGAGAGAGAGAGAAGGAGAGAGAGAGAGGAAAAAAGAGAAAGATAGAGAGGGAGGGAGGGAGATCTCAGTAAAGTGCAGGTCGACTTCTGTCAAGAATTAAATTGAATATGTATAGCGCAAAGAAAACACGTGTGGCCCTCAACGACAATAAGAGAGAGAACGAGAGAGAGAATGAGAGAGAGAGAACGAGAGAGAGATAACGAGAGAGAGAGAATGAGAGAGAGAGAGAGAGAGAGATCTCAGTAAAGTGCAGGTCAACTTCTGTCAAGAATATTATTGAATATCTATAGCACAAAGAAAACATGCGTGGCCCTCAACGAGAATGAGAGAGAGAAAGAGAGAGAGAGAACGAGAGAGAGAGAGAACGAGAGAGAGAGAGATATGTATAGCTCAAAGGAAATTTGCACGGACGCTTAACCTGCGGGACGTTCACACGGCGACGCCCTCATACAAACGTCGGTAACTCTGACTCGTTAAACCGCCCGACGCAGATTTACGCCCCCCCCCCCCCTTTTTTTTTTTGCTTGATTGCGTTCGAGTGCTCCCGCGCTTTTATGGAACGGGGCTTCCGAAATGCTCGTAGTGGAAATAGATTCTGAATTACGGCCCGGTTACCGGGCGCCGTATAAATATCCAGCGTAATCGGGCTGGTAATTACACAGTTGTAACGTTGTGTGGATTTAGGAGTAGTCGGAGGAGCTATTTATGTATCGGCGGTTCGCTGTAAGCTGATTAACGAGCGTGGCGATCGCCGGCGAAGACTAATTATTCGGGCCCGTTAGCTCCTTCAGCTCGTTAGGCGCTCCCGAGGAACGAGTCCTGCGGCGTTGGTGTTTTGCGTTATTACGGGACATTTATAAAAACAGGCTCGGTTCATTACAGTAAACAAATGCCTTTTTGATCGTATTCCATTATCAACCGTCGGCTACGTCTTTTTCCCTGAAAATACGCCTCGTGAAATGAGCTCTCAGGCCGCGATTAGTAATTCACGCGGAGGCGAAAGGTTCGCCGGGGGGGAGCGCTGCATTAAAGGGGAGCGATAAGAGGAGAATGATAAAAGAGGTTCTTCGGCCCCGCGCTGCAGTAAATCTCTCCAGATATCAGGTAATGATACGGACGTGACTCCTAACACGCGGGGCTAATTACAGCCGGACCGCCGTAATGCAGAGAGATCACCTTGACACGTAATGGCCGACAATTTCTCTCGGTCCTGGACGTGTGTGTATCGTTCAATCTTACAGCAAACACACACACACACACACACACACACACACACACACAGTGGCTGTCCCTCAGGCTCAGAATGAGACTTCCCGACACCCCCCACGACGTCTTTGTGGGACAGACGGTGGGACCGGGCCCTCGGTCGGTATTCCGACATGACAAAGATGGAACCGCGCACCGCGTCTTGGAATAGCCGCCTCACTTATCGGCAGCGGCAACTCGATCCCCTCCTCACTTTCACTGGGTTCAAAGAAGACTCTCACACCTTCTCATTTTCTCTCTTGCAAATCTCCCTCGGAGACAGACACAGACACACACACACACACATGGTTTATATGGTCTGGTGCGTATAACTCTCAAAATAACCATTGACAGAACTTTTCACCGCCGTTTAAATGCCACAGCTGCTGTCGGGGTTAAAAATAGTCGCGTCGTCTTGAGGCGTCGGGGAAGAAATCATTAAGTCAGACGTGAGGAGCTGGAAGGCGATAAGTCTCGGTGCCGTCGGGATCACATCCCGCTCGCTGGTAAAGAGATGCAGAGCTGCGATGGCGTGGAACCCTAAATCTTACTCCTAACTGCAGGTGATACTTTGTGTCACTTCTCAAAGACGCTTATCGGTCCTGTTGTTCCAGACGGTGGCGGTCAATATGTTCACAAAGCGTACGATTGTTTTCCGTTTTAATTTGGGCTTTTTTTGTAACCCCATGAAAGAAAATACAAAATTTAAATTATTACAGTTCAATTTAAATAGAATATAACTATTTATTAGTGTCATGTCTCCATGGATCCTGATTTAAAGGAGGCAGACACACATGTCCTCATGTGGTCTTTGCGCTTTATTTTGTTCTTAAGATAACATTACTTAGTTAATTAATGATGTATTGAGAAATAAATACGTTTGTTATGTTATGATGGCTTTTACTTACAGTAGGCAGTCGTTGTTTGTTCAATATGTTGGTAGGATGCAACGCGTAGACCTTATTTTTGTATATTTCTATGTTCTTAATTCCTTGCGTGTGACTGCAGGCCCATAAATATATATATATATATATATATATATATATATATATATATATATATATATATATATATATATATATATATATTCAATAAAAGTAGTCATCGCTACTGTTACAGACACTGTGTGAACAATGATCCCCTCTGAATTTAAGTTAAATCAACCAATAAGCAACACTTTTGACCTTTGAATAAAACAAATGGGGCTTTTTAAAAATAAATGAATCCATGAAAACGTATAAACACTTATCTGAGTCACTCTAGCAATGTAAGTAAAGCATTTTAATCTAACTATAGATTATTTGTATGAAAGTATGAAAAGTGACCGGAGCAAAGCACGGACCATTAAAAACAAACTCGCAAATATCAAAACTTGACTTCAATATCTGATCAGAATCAACATCCTGTTTACTCAAACGGATTTAAACCAACATATTTAGCTAAATTGTGTTTAGATAATAAATGACTTTGGAGGGTTCAGCATTTACATGAATCCAGGTGTCCTCTAAGCCAGTGGTTCCCAAAGTGGGGGTCGCGACCCCTAGGGGGGGCACGGTGGTACTACAGGGGGGTCGCGGCTTCATCACCAACCCACACACACAGACGCACACATACACCGGTAAAACAATATAAAATAACCAACGTGACATGCACTGTGTTCCAACCACGCCACCAGAGCGGCTCATGTCACAGACCGACGTGGCAAAACCAGCGAGAGCGAGCGAGAGAGCGAGCGAGAGAGCGAGCGCGCGCCCGAGCGAGAGAGCGCGAGGGAGAGACTAAGTGAGGGAGCGCGAACGAGAGAGAGACACACAGCGACACAGAGCAAGAAAGATACGCAGCGACAGAGAAAGATAAAGATAAGAGAAGGAAGTATGTACAAAGATGGACAGATTTGTGACTGGTCTAAATGAACTGAGAGTAGCTCTCTCCAACCAGCAACCCCGCTTTGACAACATCTGTAAAGCAAAGCAAGCCCACACCAGTCACTGATTGATATGAACAGGAATATACATAGGAATATGATCACAAAATAAAATGTACCATGTAGACCTGCACACCTTGTTCATAATTGTGTTATTTTATTGTTTGAGAAAACCTGCTGTTCAATGTGAGGAAATACAGTATATGTTGTTTGCACTTTGTTTGAAATTAAGTTAATTGTATTTACAAATTATTTTATATATTTTTTATTTTATACATATTTTATTATTGCTATTTTTTTCTTTCAGTGGACCAATGGCTGAGCAGCTTTTAGTGGACCAATGGCTGAGCAGCTTTTAGTGGACCAATGGCTGAGCAGCTTTCAGTGGACCAATGGCTAAGGAGCTTTTAGTGGACCAATGGCTGAGCAGCTTTCAATGAACCAATGGATGAGCAGCTTTTAGTGGACCAATGGCTGAGCAGCTTTCAGTGGACCAATGGCTGAACAGCTTTCAATGAACCAATGGCTGAGCAGCTTTCAATGAACCAATGGCTGAGCAGCTTTCATTGCACCAATGGCTGAGCAGCTTTCAATGAACCAATGGTTGAGCAGCGTTAAATGGACCAATGGCTGAGCAGCTTTCAGTGGACCAATGGCTGAGCAGCTTTAAATGGACCAATGGCTGAGCAGCTTTCAGTGGACCAATGGCTGAGCAGCTTTTTTTTTCTTTTTTTCTTTTTTTTGTATTCTATTAGTGTTCAAAATCTCACATACACATATTTAAATTTTTCAGATTCTTTGTACATAGAGAAGTACAGGCCAAAAAAAGAGAAGAAAAAAAGAAGAAGAAAAACATATGCAAATAAAGAAACAATACCATAGGGGGGGGGGGGTCGTCCAATGTTCCTATATCATCAAAGGGGGTCTTGACAGAAAAAGTTTGGGAACCACTGCTCTAAGCGATAAATAACATTATAAATCTCCCGGCGGAGCCACAGAATCCATCTAATGTTCATGTTTCATCGGCTGACTAGTATTTCCATAGACTTGCAGTCAAATGCAATACATTAGCAGAGCTTTCTTTTTGAGTGTGACTACCTTTAACCAGACTTATCAGACCGAATCCTGCTTTTATTGTCCACACGCTGGGCCACTCGTGGACATACGAGTGGAATAGGAGCGGAGGGAGGAAGAGGAGAAGATCTATCGTGATGATGAAGACTCAGCGGGGGAGCCAGGAGATCGCTGCGGGGGATGTGGGCCAGGTGTGATGTGAGCGGATCGATTGGTGGAACGACCCGCCGCCGGCTCGACATCACGCTGCGGGGGGAAAGGCAGAAGGCTGCTCGGCCCGGTCTGCACACACACACACACACACACACACACACACAGACGCACGGCTAACGGCGGCACCGGGGAACAGCTGGGGGAGGTCACGACCTGTAACGTCACGCTGTCAGAACATGCAACCGGGCGGGATACAACACTGGAGGGCGACCCGCCACAGGAGGAGCCCCGGGGGAGTTTTATATATTTCATATTAAATCAAAAAGTGGGTAAAGCCTCACTCTCTGTTGGGGAGAACCGCCACCCAAATACACACATGTGGGATATGTTCATGCACTAATGAGAGATAAAACCCCTAATATTATATACAGGGTTCTTACACATTTTGACCGATGGATTTCCATGACTTTTCCATGACTTTAAACCAAATGTCCATGACCAAATTGAAATCTCGGTAAAAACATGAAACATTTAGAACATTTTACGTATTGATTGCGTACGCCAGCTTATATTTTGAGCGTTTTTCTTTAAAAAAACATATTAATTGTTTCAAACTCGGCGTAAATGAACATGTGATTATAACAAATTTCCATGACTTTTCCAAAACTTTTATGATTTAAGTTTTTTCCATGACTTTTCCAGGCTTGGAAATGATCATTTTAAAATTCCATGACTTTTCCAGGTTTTCCATGACCGTACGAACCCTGTATATATTTATGGGGAATTTGCATCATACCTCAGTTTACACTGTATGGGAAATTATTTCAACAGTGAGAAATCTCACAAACTGACACTGATTATAAAAGGGCTATAAGCTCGACACCCCAAAATATATAATCCAGCTTTTTTTTGTTTGTCCAAACTGTACATTCAGCAAGCAGACGTCGATATCCAGCAACCATCCAGACACTTTCTGCTCCTGGTTTGATTGTCAAATATAATAAGAAAAGAAATATCAAAATAATTAGAAAATGACCTTTAACAAATGTAAATTTCCTTTACATAAATGCGTGATGAGTTAACAAACGAGTGAAGACCGGCAGTTCAGTTCAGGTTCAGCCTCCTGTGTTTCCCTTTGGGCATTAGTTAAAAATAACGTTAAAACACAGAGCATCCGTAAAAAAAGAGGAATAATGATCTCAACCTATTTTGCGTCGTTGTTTACCTCCGCTCACCTTTGAAGTTTGCCGCTTTAATAATGTAAAGCGCGCCTCGGCTTCCTGTTGGTACGATGCGTGGGGTGACAACCGTGCGGGAAAAAAAAAATGCTTTCCACTGAAGACTAGTTGAAAGCACGATTCACAGCTTCGTCTCCGCGTGGCGTTGGGAGAGCGGCGAGCGGCGGGCCGCAAATAGACTCCGGCATCTGCGAGCCGTGGGACTGAAACTACAAAAAAAACACACAAAGTGACAACTCGCAGGTTTAAAGTGCAAAGTTCGGATTTTGCCGCCGAATATTACAGAGCCTGCAAACTCGGTTCCGGATATACAGATCCAATATGCACCGACGAATATCCAATATAAGTATATATATATATATATAAACCCTGAGATGCAGACGCTGCAGGTGAGGGAAGTATTCCGCTTTATCATCAGGACTCCTATTGTGGTAAAATATGTATAATCTGGAGCTGGAGGACACTGAACCAGTGGGATCAGTGGCAACAACTCATCCTGTGTGTGTTCTTGTGTCTCTGTGGCTGTGTAGGTGCCACATTCCTGCATCTGAATAACACAAAGCGTGTAAGTGGTCTCGCGGCCGAACAATAGGCGACGGCCCCGTCTCGCCGGAGGGAGAGTTAAGTGTCGAGCCAGGGAGGCGACCCACGAGCCGCTTGGCCACCGAGAGGAGGGCGATGAGCGGGGCGAGCCGAGCAGAAGAACCGCCTGGAGCCAGTGTGTGTGTGTGTGTGTGTGTGTGTGTGTGTGTGTGTGTGTGTGTGTGTGTGTGTGTGTGTGTGTGTGTGTCCGACTAGATCTGCGAGTGAGTCAACGCGCTGTGAAAGGCCTGAGAATGTGACAGACATGAAACCCAGACAGCAGTCCTTTTTATTTATTTACACATGTGATTCAGTGGAAAGTGGGCGGGGCTACAGAGGACTCGCTCTTAATTTCTCCACCCCTGCTGGCTCCTGAACTCATCCATTGCTCCATCGATCGATCAATCAATCCATCCGCTCCAACTTATCCCTCTGTCATGTCAACAACAGCTGGGAAAGGAAACATTTCACACACACACACACACACACACACACACACACACACACACACAGAGTGTGCATATACATCACGGACGTGAATAAACCCTGAGCAAGCACTTCTGTTCACACGCCGTCTGCAGCCGTGACAACGATCCCTCGGAGTTTCAGAGTAAACTTTGGTTTCTTTTGTTCCCGCGGTGCCATTAATCTGGCGGGGCGACACCGGGAAGTCACCGGGAAGTCACCGGGAAGTCAGCGCTCACACGGCGTCCGCATTAATCTGCGTCGCAGCAAGGCTGCAGGGGCGAAGCAAAGAGCAGGAGCTCTCTGCCCTGGATGAGAAAAATAAATGAATAGAATAATCAACGTAGAGTCCTGTTGCCTTCAAACCAGAGCTCCCTCTCTCTCTCTGAGGAGGTGGTTTTAATTCCCTCTCCGGGGAGCCAATCATTTCACCGACTTCAGCCAAGGATACGTCCAAATTTTAAAAAATATGTCCAGCTAAGCTTTTAGAAGTTCAGAAGAGGACTTTTTGCCTGAATCATCACGATTGTATTTTCCGCCAAAAGGTCCTCACGTCCGCTCATGAATGTGTTGAATGCAACGCGATCGATACGAAGCGGCAGCGCCCAACGTTGGTCAAAATAAAACCCACCGCGGTTAATAATCCTCCTCTTGCGTTTAGTTTATTTTGATCGGCAAAATATACAAAAATCAACAGCCGGGCCCCGTTTCATCATGCCATTACGGCACACGTGGCTTCATTTTAGTGCGAAGCAGACGAGTAAACCTCGACTCGACGCGCGCGAGCGTTAATGCGCCGTAACGCGATGGTCTGTAAACTCCGACTGCTAATTCATTAAATGGAATTAGATTTTTCCGCTGGAAATACGATGCGGCGAAGCCGGGTTAAGTGAGCCGAGTCCCGTTTAAGCCGCCATCGTAACCTCCCGCTCCCGCTCGGATGAGCGCGCTGCGTTTGAGGGCGGAGTCACGAAGCCGGTGTCCTGATGGAGGCTGAGAACAGGACGCTCCTCTGGGAGAATGCATCGCTGATCGATACCAGAGAAACCCCTCGAGACGCTGGAGGAATTAAAAAACAAACGAGTGTCTCTGGGCAGGAGAAGTCTGCAGTGAGAAGCATAAGCATATGTATATATATATATATATATATATATATATATGCTATATATATATATATATATATATATATATATATATATACATATAAACATGTACATATATACATTTATATGTACATATATACCTATATTAACATATACACATATATACATACACATACATATATATACGCACATGTACATATATATAATATGTACATATATACATATATATACATACATACATATATAGAGTATACATATATATATATATATATATATATATATATATATATATATATATATATATGTATATATATATCTTCATGTTCCGTATCTCACTTCCCAAGGTCACGACGTAGCAAGAGGCCGAAGAGGGTGTTCTTCAAGTAAAGCTGCTTTTGATGTATTTGGAAATATTCAAAAACAATGTGAAAGAGATTTTTATTCAAAAGTATATTTTAACATTTTGGGGAAAATGATGAATAACATTTTATGTATTCACCGCCTTGCAGAGAGTGAGATTTTCTGACATGCTAATGTATTTATTATGGAGATGGAGATGGAGATGGAGATGCATTCATCAACTTCACCATTTAACATTATGTCAAACTGCATACAGCCATAATAAAAAATATTTTAAAAAATAATTTCTATCCTGATTTTCCCAGGACAGGGCAGTCTGCACACATAATATCTCCAGCGGGAACACATTTCATATTGTTACACCAGTTCTCTCTCATGCCTAGCAACCCCACATCTCCGGGGCGGTATGGTCTCCATGTGTTTGAATTTCCAGACGACGTCGGAGGTGTCGTGAACCACCCCGGGTTTCACTCACGTCTGAGCTGTGTTTCTACACGCCAAGCACTGATAGAGTTTACATCAAAGATTTCCCTCCCGCTGTGACAGCCGAGTAGATAGACACACTCACACTCTCTCTCGTTCTTGCCACCCTGTTCTCAACCTATTGCCCTCCGCTACCTCTCTCTCTCTCTCTCTCTCTCTCTCTCTCTCTCTCTCTCTCTCTCTCTCCTAGCAGTGTGGAGTGTCACCTTGCTCTGTGCCCAGTGGCCTGTGGCTAGATGATGATTTATAGCTGAGGAAAGCAGGGGTGTGGGAGATGAGGTTGGTGGATGGCTGGGTTCAAAATCACTTGTGGCGGTGGATGAACGCCACGATGATGAATGAATGGCGCCTCCGCACGCCAATCAGAAATGATCTTCGGCGGCGTGCGGTCGCGTTTCAGAAGCATCCAGAGGCGCTCGCCCACTGCGTCTTCCTCTAATGATCTCTTCCACGCTCGTTGTGTTTCACAATGAAGATGCATGTGAGAAGGTCGGCGGATCGCTCACCACGAGACAGACAAAGCCTAAAGATGCCCTGAAGAATCTTTCATTAGAAAATGCACACAAACCGACAGTGGGAGTGTGTGCATGTGTCGATATCAGCGTCAGAAAAATACACACGCTCGGGCAAAACTGCCGCTAAAAAATATAATGTTGCCCCTGATAAAATGCACCCTGGATTTCAATAATTTAATATCATTTTATTTTTGTTCTGTGCATCCTGTTTTGCACACCAAATAATATATATATATATATATATATATATATATATATATATATATATATATATATATATATTTTTTTTTATTATTATAAAAAAATTAAGAAAAGTTAGAATTGTTATTAAGAAAATGTAAGAACAATAAATAACCACAAAAAAATAATAAAATTGATTGGTATTGTTTTATTTATGTTTTCTGTTTGTTTTCTTTTCAAATAAATCTAAGAAAACACTTTGACTCTGTAGACTTCTGCCTAATATTGCCATTTGTTTGAAAATTGCTCATATATATAGAACAAATATGTAAATGTCATACCCTGGTGTATATATATATATATATATATATATATATATATATATATATATATATAAATGTTGTGCAGAAATCATGAAGAAAGAAACAAAGTCTGACGCATGTTAGTGAAAGATGGTCTGGTCTGAACAACAAATGCCCCATTCTTTATTTTTCTGCTTATCGCATCCGACAGTAAGGATCCCCGCACGAAGGAACAAGTCCACATGTTACGTAGGAACTGTGGTGAGTAATGGGGGAACCAGGACTGTGTTTCACCTGAAATGGATTACCTTCAAATAATAATTGCTCATTTAAATTCATGTTTTTTTCCCATTCTTCTCCCTTTCCTGGTATATCATGAAGAGCCAGGAGCAGGTATTTCGTTTGGAATGCTAATGTGCATTTATTCTTTATGAATAACATCAAACATCAACGACGCCGGGGCCCCCTGTGATGTGTGGCCCCTCACGAGGAGCCCTGCAGCTCACTGAATAAGCAGAGTGGCACGCAGCATGTCATACAGCATGTGTGTGTGTGTGTGTGTGTGTTCACAGTAATGACACTGAAGGAGATTCATCACCCTGAACACACTAAATATGATTGTATTAAATCTAAAGATAGGTCTAAAGATGGAAATATGAGAGTAGCTAAATCCAGTATTTTCTCTTTTTTTTTTTTAAATCAATCTATTTTTGTACACGTTGCCTGATATGAAGTTTCTTTTTTTAATGAAATCTGAATAGTCACTATGAGTTTGTATTGCCTCACATGCTAATGTTTCTGTTTCACACGAGTTCTGCATCACTCCCGATGTATTTAGGCCATAACAGCATGCTCGAGCAACTTGTAGTGGGCAAAACCCGCCCGGCGACCAGTTGTCCGTACTGTACGCATACTGTGTGAGTCACGGCGAGTCACACAGACGGATCGGGCTCCGCTCTCCATCCGAGGCTCTGCGTGTGTCAGCGATATCGCAGCGACACATTGTCGCCCTGCTATCTCCGTCATCCCCCAGGGAGCATATTGTTTGTGGTGAAAAGCTGCAAATCTGTTGATCGAGGTTCCAAAAGGACATTTATATTATTTATTTATTGATTTTCAGTCATTGCCAAACATACAAACAGAAATATGGAGACATCCGGCTATAGCTCTATAGCTCTAATGCTCTTCAACGACATATCTCTAGTGGATGTATATTCTACTTTAAAGCAGAGTACTGCTGGTGTAGAAAAACACGGATATATTAAACTCCACAGGGGAGCGCCGGGTCGCATGTTCCTTCGTTAACATGAACTCAAACGCAGTTTAATTTGAATAAATCCCACATACCGGAAACACTCCCGAGAGCTTTAGAATCCGAGTGCGTAACAGTTTGCCGATCGCAATCTGAATGTGTATTAATCCGCTGATGGAAATCAGCAAAAAGAACCAACAAAAACACCTTTCACTACTCTATTAATAACATTTGCTATAAAAAAACCCAGACCAGCTGGTTTAGGAAATTATTCAGCTATTCAGTATGAAACTTCTAACTTTTATATTTGAGAGTGCAAAGACAACGATGACGTCGTTTGTCTTTTCATGGGATTTATTGAAAATAAGATAAGACAACACCGGCCTCATCGTTTAAAGATATTGATGTATGAAATGCTTCTATACAACCCGTATTGTTGTATAGAAGCACCTGATGAAGTTTGACATAGTGCCATATATTTGCTCCTATTCTTTCCTCTGTAGGACTCCACTAACCCAGAACATGCTGCACCCCGGGGGCTCGGTTCTGGTTGGACTGAATCCCTTCTCCCAATTTATTTTCACAATGGCTTCACAAATATGGCGAGACATTGAGGCGAAGGCAATTTGGAGTTAAAAAATAAAAAAATAAAAAAATCAACCGCAAAAAAAAAAATAATCAACACCGCATAAGTTCATATCTATTTTCCGGCGCCGTCCCTTCCTCCGTCGGGATGTTCTGGAGATCCTCCGCTGGCCCAGTTCCCGGCGCCGGGCGACAATAGTGTCGCCGCGCAGTAATGAATCAAATTAAGTGGAATGTCAGCTAGGCTAACAGAGTGCTCCTTCTCCTCTCAGCTTGAAAAGGAATAGTTTCATGGCTTCAATTTGTCTCTCGCTGGCACACATTTTTCTGCGTTTTCATCTAAAAAGAAATATATATATATATATATATATATATATATATATATATATATATATATATATATATATAATATGTAAGAAAAAGAATGATGCTTCTGGCAACGACATGAGTAGAAGACGGGAGAATCCAATTGGAAATGTTGAATCGTATTCATGTCCGCCGTCAGAGGTAGATAGGTGGATTTGTGAAGAGGTGTGTGTGTGTGTGTGGGGAGGGGGGGGCGGGGGGGAGGGGCTTACCTTTGGGTTTGATGTAAATATATGCGCCAAGATAAATGATATCCCATGGGAGGGCCTTCATCTCCACCCCGCCCCCCTTGTGAGGATTAAAGTAGACATAAAGGTAATAAGAAGGGAGAGCGGCGCTTTAAAGTGAGAGAAGAAAGAGAACGATGTGCCACCGACGCGCTGATGAGCAAGGCAGCAGATGCCGTGAGGCTCGTGTGCGTTAGTGCAAGTGGCAGCTGCTTTTCCCCCCCTTTGGTATCCGGGTAAAAATAAAGGAAGTGTAATGTGTAAAGCAGTCTGGTGTAGGAAGTAAATACATCAATGCGTTAGTGTGTCTGTGATGAACCTTTAGACAACTTAGGAGTATCAAATAGTACTTTACTTTACGCCGTGAGATTGAGTTTCAATGCATCGGGATGATCGCTGTTCCTCACACGGTCGTTATGATGGACAGAGAGTAAACAAACAAAGGGGAACACATACAGTTCTCCTTGACCTTTCT
This sequence comes from Liparis tanakae, assembly GCA_036178185.1. Lineage (NCBI taxonomy): Eukaryota > Metazoa > Chordata > Actinopteri > Perciformes > Liparidae > Liparis > Liparis tanakae. The sequence goes on from CM070099.1 coordinate 3,536,339, forward strand.
CGACCCCATGCAGGACAGTCCTGAGTCATCCCCGGTGGCAGAGGAGAGGTACTGCAAGTCCTTCCTGCTGCTGTCAGGCTGCACAACAAACTTGCAGTAGATCAATAAAACTACTAAAACACTAAAACACTCGATCACTTGGACACTTTAATCTGTTAAATACACTTTTATTACTACTATATATATATATATTAGTATTCCTCTGTATATTTAATATTGTTACCGTTTTTGTACATTTTTATTACTGCTCTGTGCATCCACTGCTGTGATCTTGCAATTTCCCCACTGAGGGACTAATAAAGGAATATTTAATATTATCATATATTATGTTTTCTATATGAAGAAGCATTTTGTGGCTGTAGTTGTTTGTACCTTTTAAATATAGAAGTTTACTCTATTGGTGCTCTTCATTCAATACACTGATATAGATTTTTAGAACAACAACAGTAAAAGGACTTGCATTTGTAAAAAGCCTTCTGATTGGACAAATTGATCCGCTCTACCTCTGAGCCACAGAAGAGCCTTAGATCTAAACAAAATAAAATGCCATAAAAATGATTTCCTGTAGTGTTTGTTTTTTGTCCAAAGTGATCAACCATGAAGATGCATTGTTAGTTAGTGGGGCTCCACTTGACAACTGTTACTCTCGGTTAATGCACTTTAGTCGTCCAGTCTGTTGCGTGTGCGTCAGTTGGCAAGCTGCCAAAATATGTGCAAAAGCATCACAGGTACAGGAGGCCCACACCAATACGAGTTTACACCACACACAGCCTCACTTTGTTTAAGCAACACCTCGCATTTTCACAAAATTGCTCTGCACTGCGGGTCAACTTTGTTACAAGGTGTTTTTCCGTCATTTTGTTGCCTTTACTGGAGGAAATCTGTCTTTACATTTCATTAAAGCCAGAGAAATAAAACATGTAAGACACCCTCCAGGCATACACACAGTACTCTCTGCTATGAATATTAATGCATGTCTGAATTGCCTTTTTCTGCACAAAAAGAAAGGTTCAGTTATCCAGTTAAGAATTCTTGAATCCAGATTTCATATATGTACTGTTAGTTGTTCTTTAAAAAGGTGAAACTACTGTAAATAAGAAGTTACTAATGTAATGAAAGGTACAGTATCTCTGTACTGTGCACTGGAAGTCATCCTTATATATTATTTTATATATATATATATATATTATAAGTCTAATAGTCATGTGACAGGTAACAATAAGCAGAATATCTTTTTTTGAGTGGACGATTAGGAAACCCTAAAACACTATTAAATAAGAAAAATTCAAAAAATAAAGAGTTATGAAACAGCCTATACGCTAAGCTATGTCCTGTTCAATATGTGAGCATAAGGGGACAATAGAGGTTGAGAAGAAAGAGGTCATCTCCTTTGGTTTTGTACAAATGATCAACCTTCTAATCAGCGGGTACACAGAGAGAGAGAGAGAGAGAGAGAGAGAGAGAGAGAGAGAGAGAGAGAGAGAGCAAAGCAGAGTGAGAAAGCAAAAAGAGGGAGATTATCCGTGGCCTTTCACTGTGGTTCTAATCCATACTTTACTATATTCCCGCCCAGAGCGAGCGGAGCATAAATCTGCCGTGTGACAGTCCATAGGAACACTTAGCAGACAAATGGGCAGGAGGGAGCAGCGGATATTACACTGCGGAGCGCAGTAATCCATCTCTCTCTCTGGGCGGATAAGTGTGTCGCTGCGCCTCCATACGGGTACCAAAGTGCAAAAGGCATGTCAGAGCACACCCTCCCGAGATAAAATAGTGCTAATTCAGGATTATTGTGGTGGGTTTTTTCTTTTTTTTTAAACCAGCTGAGCTAACAAGATCATGTCCTATTTCTAAACTGACTAGGGTTTTTTTTTTGTGGGGTGAGGGACTCAAGACTGAGAGAGATGGAGGGGGTGGGGTGAGGGTGGGGGTGGGGGGCGGGGGTCTATACGCACTCCGCCAGTCGCAAAACCAGGAGGTGTATCCAATGTCTTGGGGCCGTGGGCAGAAGATGAATAAGAGTGGCGGCATAAGACAGGCTCTATATATAGCGGGTAATCTGTCATCGGATTTTTGTCATCCCCCTTCCCCTCGTTTGTGCTCTGAGGAACGAGGGATTGGTGTTGAAGATGGTGTGTGTGTGTGTGTGTGTGTGTGTGTGTGTGTGTGTTGGGAGGAGGGATCCTGCGCCCAGTGACTGATGGCTGCCGCTTCCAGAGTCCCGTGTGGCAGCTGGCTGAAGTCCAAGCTGAATACTTCAACAAAATTACTTTCAAAAGAGTTCTGCAAAAAGAAAAAGAGATTTCCTGCCGACCCTCGACACACCACTGCTGCCCGGGGTCAGATATTTCACAAGTGGACATTGTTTGATTGTCCTGTCAGATCTGACAGGTTGGATTCTCTGGCAGAGAGATCAGTTAGAGGCATAAGTGGGCTCACACACACACACACACACACACACACACACACACACACACACACACTCTGGAGGAGGAAAATGCTGAGTGGGGTCTTACGAAGCTCCGTCTGAACGAGGTTCGCCTCGTGGTCGCTTCAAAGCAGAGATGAAGGAGTGGATAAAGAAGGAGTAAAGGAGAAGAAAGAAGAAGAAAGGGGTGGATGGAGTGAGGAGGGAGACATGAGGCAGGATAAAAAAAAGATGGGAGAAAACGGTGGTATAATGGGGCTGTCGGGTGGGGGGGGCAGATGAAAGAAACAGAGGGATTACTCTGCAGAAAGAAGAGAGGGAGAAAAAAGAAATGCGCGTGGGAAATGTATAGCAGGACACACGAGAAGAAAGAGGAGGAACAAAAAAAAAGTTGTTCACATCGAGATGTTCCTAGGGACGAAAAAAGTAACTTTTTGGGGGGAGAAAGAATCTCCAATGAGCTTTCTATCCAGAAACTCTAAGCCGGCAGCCATTACAAGTGTGTGTGTGTGGGGGGGGCAGCTACATGTAGTTAGCTCCATCGAGAAACCCTCACTTGAATAATTCAGAGGTGTAAATAAAATATATCTAGTGGCCTTCACCTCAAAAGAGAAAAAAGTGACAGAAGATATCTGCCGTGCTGAGTAATGAGTTATTCTCTCGCAAATGAGTTCAGAGATGACATTCACGCGCAGTAGTACTGTAATATATGTATTAAAAAAAAAGAAAAGAAATCGGTATACCTCAAAATTCAGTTATTCACATTGATATTCAAGGAGCGGGAGCTGTGTCGCTTGATATAAAACAGAATATTCCATTTATGTGGCTGCCTTTGATACCAGCTCGCAAAAAAAAAAACCTGCAAGAAAATCAGAGCGGCAGTGATCTCAATGAGCTAATATCAAGAGAGAGGGAAAAAACAATAACGGGGGAACAGCGTTATCCAGCTGAGGGTGCTCGGCAGACGCATTACCGTCCTTTGATTGTTCCAGAGTAACCGATGATGGCAGAGCGTTTATTGCTTTTCTTTCCCCGGCATTGAAGGGTGCAATATTTTCTGCATAATGCATGAGCGCCAGAACATGGCCCGTAATCATGCCCAAAACAAATCGCCTCGTAATGAATGGGGGTGGAAGACACGTGACGGGCCGCCTCGCCGGCAGATGGGACGCCGCGTGGCCAAAAACATCAAAGCCAAAACTACGAGACGGACCGAGTGGACGTCAATACGCGCTCGCCGTTGATCCTGTTGGTGACGGCGATGCCTCCAGGTGGTTGGAACGTCGGTCGTGCACGGCACACAACATATTTCTTTTTTTTCTGTCATTTTCAAAAGGTCAATCAATGAGAAAACGGCTCATTTCCCCTGGCCACCCTCAAATTATGCAATAATCGCTCCTAACCGGGTCTAATGGGATGATGGAATCCCCTCAGCAGGCTCTGTACAGGATGGCGGCCCGTGTAAATCTGCATTTCAAATTATTTTTTTAAAGCGAGGAGAAGAAAAGGTTACAGCAAAGCCAGTTATTTGACATTAGGCTTAATCCAAATTGCATATGAAACCTCCGATGCAAGAGCAATTACTTTTCTTCCTCTGATGTGAAATAAAGCTGCCATTCAAAGACATACTTTTGAGTCACAACGACACAGATGGTCGCACAATGGGCCTCACGACTCGCACAGAGAGAGGAGTTGTGAAGTGGATTGTTCCAGATATTTAGGAGAATATTCCACATATTTTGTATTTTCAAACACAATTTACCACTTGTCCAGACTAGATGTTGGAGTCATGTGCAATTAGTCTTCTGTTATCCAAGTTGGTCACTATATCATTTATTTAAAATGAGGTTTAAGTTAAAAAAAAAAAAATACGAATAATATTTATGATAACAATAATAATTATTATCATTATTATTATTATTTTAATCATTGTAATAATTATAATAATCATAATTAGTATGATTATAAGGATAATAATTGTAATTATAATTATTATAATAATTATAATAATCATAATTATTATGATTATTATAATCATTATAATAATAATCATTACCATTATTATCCTTAAATTCGTCCCGTAGTGGGGAAATCTACAAACATCTTATTACATTTTTCCATACACATATATGTTCATATGTTGTATTTTCCTGTTTAATGGTGCAATTGAATAATAGGCTAATCAAATTCTAAATTAATTTAGCCCAACAATATCAGCGTTAAATTTAATTGGCTATTCATGCTATTGCCTAATGCTATAACATCAATATCATGTATTTTACCCCTTGTTTCAGGCATCGATCTCCTTCCAAGACATTTTTTATATGGAACCATTTTTTCGTAACTGCAGTGACAGTCCGACCCTTCGGGGACTCGACATTAACGCCACTCGCTATTTTCCCCCATTCCTTGACGTTAATTCTGTTGCTGTTCACAACGATGGTTTCCTTTATGAAGGAGACTACGTCATAGGATACATAGGACACATAGGACACAGGGAACAGGACGCGTTGTCTTATACAGGTTTATCGGGCCGGTAGCCAATTTACAGTTCTTATGAACCCGTGCAGAATCAGTGACTTCTTTTAAATCACTTCTTAAAACCAGTTTTTATTTAAAAAAAAAGCTTTTAAGTGATGTCGTCCTTTTCTGCAGTTCTTGGGTTCTCCTAATATTTTTATTTTATTTTGTATCATACGGTATTTGTTGTGCCTCGATTCTCTTTAGAGCACTTTGTAAACTCTCTTTTTAAAGATGCTATGTAAATAAAGTTATCATTATTAGTTGTATGCATTCGTCATGTTTTCGCTGGCCATGTGCACAAGTTAGGAGCATCGGACGGGGCACACTCGTTTAAGCCCCCCAAAAAGTAAGAGAAAGTTAAAATAAGAAGATGAGAATACGAACATGTTCTTATTACCATGACAACATTCTCCGTCCCGTCCGTACTATCATATTCCGGCATCCCGTTTCCGTATCTTTGCACTCGTCTTGGTGCCCGAATGCCAAGGTTGAGAAACTTAAAAGACGTTTCCTGGTCGAGCCCTAAGAGACAGACATCTGAGAACAGCTGCTCTCCCTCTCCCCTCCCCCATCTTTCACTCCTTGACTTTCTCTCTCTCTCTCTCTCTGTCAATCACAGACAAACTTTTAACTCTCCTCTTCCAGCCCTGCCTCTTTGAACTCGCCATATTTCCTCCCCATCTGTTGCCCGTCCTTACCGAGCCCTCTCGCTCGGCTCTCCTTCCACACGCCTGTCTTCCATTCACTTACAGAGGATAACTGTTCCAATGAAGCACATCGGTGGAGAGTGTAATGTCAGTGGTGAGTCGGGCAGCGAGGGAGACAGCCTTTTTGTGTGTGTGCGTGTGTGTGTGTGTGTGTGTGTGTGTGTGTGTGTGTGTGTGTGTGTGTGTGTGTGTGCATCTTAGCTCCTATTACTCTGACACAACACTTTCTAAATTAGCCGCCTGACACTGACCAATGGCTGAGTCTTTTGGACCTGACCTCACCCTGCACCCACAGGGTCCCCCTCCCTTCACACACACCTCAGGTTGGAGCACGAGAGATACCTCAATCTGAAAATGGAACGGCCATTAAAACACATCCTCGTCAGGTTAAAAGGATCTAAATCTCACAGACATTATTTTGGGCTGAAAATATGTTGCAGCTGTCTTTCATAGAGCACAGACAAACTATGAACACGTGACTGACCTTATATGAAATATATATATGGATACATAGACCATCTATGTATCCATATATCAATTTTGTATTAGGTCATATATGCACATCTATGATAGATGTGCATATATGCATATATTGATGTAGCCATGTTTTCAGTTCAGTTTTAATCTCTTCGCCCATCTTGTTCCTATATATATATATATATGTATGTATATATATATATATATATATATATATATATATATATACACATATATATATATGGTTATACATATATATATATATATATATATGTTTGTATATATATATATACACACATACATATATATGTATGTATATATATATATATATACACACACACGTATATATACATATGTATATATACACGTATATATACATTATATATATATATATATATAATTTGTATCCTGCAGGTCTCAGATACTTGAAGCTGCGATGACTAATGGCAGCGTTGTCGATGGTGATGAGTAATGGCGTTCCGTTGGCTGGCAGCGAGCCCACCTTACACATGTAGAGACAAAGTAGTCCTCCCCCCGGCTGGAGGGCCGGACGGAGGGAGATAACAGATGTCATGTGCTCGGAAGGGAACAGAAAAGAATAGAAGGTAAAGGAATGGAATAGAAAGGAACAGAAGAGAAGGAAATGGAACCGAATATAATAGACCAGAAGGGAATGGAACAGAATAACATAGAAGGGAAGGGAAAGGAACAGAATAGAATATAATGAAAATAAAACATAATTAACTCATTGTTAGATTCTGCGTCCTATCTATAGGATCGACACTAGGTGGCGCTACCTCTAGCAGCCACTGAGTTTAGATGGGGGTTAATAGATAATCTGACTCAAAAGGGAATGAAATCTGCCAACCAGTACCTCAAACGGTCAATACACATTTCTTGATATCCGCCACTCGCACGTGTACAGATTCGGAGATTCTGCGCGTTATTCGTTTAAACTTTGAGTTTATTTTTGTCGCATTCACTAAATCTTGATCTGCAAAGACAGCTGTTTAAATCACAAATATCAATCTTTATCCGTTTGAACATATTAACTGCATCGATTGCAATCTGTGAGCTCGCCTGTGTCATACAGGCAGATCCCCTCCCTGGCTACAGTGGGTGGGGAAATTAAAAAAACAATAAGTCAATACACGGGCCGATTAACTTTGTTTCTGTGGCGAAGACGTGAGAAGTGTTTGGGTGCAGAACGTTTCTGTCATCTGTCAAAAAAGTGTTATTAAAAAGAGTAAAAATACAAAGTCTTCCAGGTGTTGCGGTGTTAAGCAGCTGGGGTACCATGAAGTCACCGCTCCCGGCCACGAGAGCACAGCAGATGTGTCGGTAACGCCGTGCAACACGATGATTAGTGCGCTTCAGGAGTGTTAATGAGTGTTCGGAGGTCCTGACAGAGCCACGCTCGCCGTTTCTCCCAGTTCCGGTCTCCGTGCTCTACGGAAATAAGAGTTAAATCAACATTGTGATCCAATTCTGAAAAGAAAAAACAAACGAGCGGCTTTTTCCGAAGTGCCAAAGTCTTCTTTAAGATCAGAGCCTTCTGGTTATGGTCAGGATTATTTTTTTCAGAATGTAATCACCAGATAAGACCTCTATACAGCAGCGTGTGTAGAGAAAGTGATGAATAGCTCCAGTGAAGTGCCGAGGACCGGTTTAATTTAAACTGGACATCTGATCACACTTTCAATAACTGTGGCATGCGCCGTTAATTCCACGCGGTGTTTGTTTCAACTTTTAATTGGATTAAAATCTAATGACATGCATTCTACCAGATTAACTTCACAGCGAGGGAAGAAGAGTGAGGGTCACCTCTGTACTTTTAAAAAGGTATACGATTCCACGTACGTCCCACTCGTACATCACGGCCCTGACCTCTGTCGCATAAACAGAGGCGTGTGTGTGTGTGTGTGTGTGTATGTGTGTGTGTGTGTGTGTGGAAAGGCGAAGGTCCAGACCATCTTTAGTTTGAGAACATAAAATAACACACTTAGGAGTTAATTATCGACTGTACCGTCGCATTATCCCTCAGTTTTAACTCAAGAATGTATTCAAATAGAAAAATAAATACAGAATTGGATAAAGTTATGCATGCTTTTTTTTATCTTCCCTGCAACCGTGTGTGTGCGGCGCTCGGAGAGAACGCCTGCACGTCTTTATCTGAGCGGCCAGACTCCCGAGCGCCACAAAGAAGACGGATCACTCGCTCCTCTCGCCGCTCGTCCCCCAGCGACCGTTCATTGTCTGGAAACACGTGTTTGTGTTTGCGGTCGATTCGTCTCTTCTCGTCGTCTTGCAAACGACCGCCGCGTGGCGATGGCGTGGCGATGGCGTGGCGGGACGTTTTTTATCCTCTTTCGGAACCATTCAGTGAAGATACTTGAGAATATGTTAAATTGTCAAAGTGTAACTCACAGAGTTGGTAGATCAAAAAAAAACACCATATTGGTTCGTTTGAAAAAAATCATATGGGCCATTTTGGAAGAACTTGCACCAAATTCCACGAGATTTTTTTCCAGTATTTTATAGGATCTAGAATATAAACTTTTTATTGTCATATTACATATAGTTATATACATGTTTGAAATGTATTCTCTGCATTTAACCCCTCCTTAGTTATAAAGGAGCAGTGGGCTGCAGTGATGCGCCCAGGGAGCAGCTGGGGGTTCAGTGCCTTGCTCATGGACACTTTGACTTGCAACTAAGGGGGAGAGCGGGGATCGAACAGCCACCCCAACATATACATACATACATACATACATATATATATATATATATATATATATACATATTTGTATATGTATATATATTTTTTCTGAATAAATCTAAAAAAAATCTATATAATTTGTATTTCTTTATTATTTTACTTTATATTAATCTTCTGATTTATTTTATCATTTATTGGATTATAATAATTTAGGATAGGAATATATAAGCATTTGTTTGCTTCTACCCATACTTTTTCAGTATATATATATATATATATATATATATATATATATATATATATATATATATATATATATATATATATATATATATATATATATATACAGCTACTCCATCATACATCATTTATGCTCGCATGCACACACTCTTCCATCCTGCATCACCTCACACGAGATTCATCCTATAAAATCTCACCTCAAAATTCCTTTTTTTTCTGCTCAAAACTTGCATTCCTGCAGCAGGTGTTCAAACCCTTCGGTTTGGTGTTCCTCGTCTTTTTGAACAATGGGAGCCGTCTCCGCCGCCGCTTCAGTCCTCCGTGCCCGCCGCCACCGTCTCCCTCTTAAACTTCCCTGCCCCTCCATTGTGCTCCGATCACATGACGTGAACTCTCATTACAGGGGTGGTAATAGACTCTTCAGCACCGAGATCCTCTTTATCATCCGCCGACCGCGGACTTACATCTCTAAGCTGATTAGCCGGAGCCGTCTTTTCAGCATTTCAATTACGAGCGTTTTTTTGAATCGTCGCGCAGTTTGCACGCCTCGTGCGAGAGCTACTCGACGCACGTAATCCAAGAAGTGCATAGCGGCGCTGAGGATAAAGAGCCACAGAAGAATAGCATCATGGAGGATTTGAATATTGGGCTTGCAGAGGAATGGCTATCAGCAGAAATCCAAGACGGTTTTAGCATAAAAGGGCCCAGCTGGCAATCTACCGTCATACGCACATCGAGTTTATGCCTGTTCTTTAAAGAGAAAAACACAAAAAACGACAAGACAAATACAATTATTCAAGGAGCATCATCGTTACCATTTATAAAGAAGGAAAAGAGGAGGAAATTGAGGAAGAAGAGGGGGTGGATGGGGTTGTGACTTCTAGTGCTAATGGATTTGGGTCAGATGACGAGGATATGATCTGCTCAGTGCCGTGTGTGAGTGTGTGTGTGTGTGTGTGTGTGTGTGTGTGTGTGTGTGTGTGTGTGTACACGTGGGGTCCATGGTTTTGTGATGTCATTAGAAGTCCCGCCAAAATATGATGACCTCGGGGTATTATCGGTTTCAGTTTAAGGTATCCGGCTTTATCAAATACCCACTCGACACAGGCGCGTCACGGTGTTTTATCAGTCTGCCTGTCTGACTCCTGCGTTTTCACACATGCACACATACACACACACACACACTAATCCATTCAGTCATTGTTAATCCAGCTGTGCGCTGGTACAGAGATGTGACGTACACCAACCCTGTATAATGAAAATGACGTTCCCCCAGAACTAAAGCTTAATTTGCAATTAGGTTTGACTGAAACGTTTTCCTCTCCAGATTACATTTGTATTTAACGTATTACTAATACGTCTCTAATCAATGTATCTTTGACGTTTGTTGTCTCGCTTTTCTACAATGCTATTCTTAATTAATTGGAAAAAGCATACTCTAGTCTTATTTATTATTAATTTATATGTTGCATCGCCTGCGTATTATAACAATAGGCGTCTTTACTTCTCATAAAACAAAAACATGTCCAAAGGGTCAAATTGGGACTCAATTTCCTTATATTTGCATTTTATTTTATAAGTGCAAAAATGGCCATAATCTCCTAAATATTAATCATGGAAATCCAAAATTGAACACAGACACAGGGATGGGCAACGCTTAGTTTATTCCAATATTTTTAAAACAATACTGGTGCCTAAATAGTGCCTGAACCGGTACTTACAACAACAAAAAAGAAGATAAATACATTTTAAAAGCACAAAAAGACGATTGACAATGACGTCATTAAAATTGTCTTCGGCCATATTCCCTGTAAAAGCCGTTTTCATGGCGGCACTGAAAGAAAACGTAGCTAGCTTGAACATGGTTATAATGCCTAATTACGGGATGCGTAGCTCAGTCAAACATCATTTCAAAATTACGTTTCAGTTCTGGGGGAACGTCCTTTTCGTGGCTGACAAACCACGTCCCGCGGTGCGGCTGTCAGACCCGTCTGCACTGTGGTTGTTGATGTTGTTGATGTTGTTGATGTTGTCCTCGTTGTCGCTGCTCGCCTCTCAGGGGAACGCGCCGCCGAACCCACAACAACTCGTGCACTCTACCCTTCCCGTTATAGCACGGCGTGTCTCCGCGGATGTCACCGATGTCGGAGACGCGAGTACCTCCGCTCTACACGTCGGCGTCGTGTTCTCGGGCGTGTTCATTTGACAAAGAGCTCAGCCTCACTTAAGAGCATCAGTCTGGGGGGGGGGGGGGGGGGGGGTGGAAGTGATACGGTCGCACGCGCTTTCTGCAGCAGTCATGAGACTGAGAGCCGAGGGCCTTTTCCCAGGACGCCTGAGAGGTACTTGTACTGGAAGATGAGAGCCAGTCATATTTCAAATGGGATTCTCCAAGCAAGCAGAGATATCGCTTTTTACAGTCCCAAGCCCCTTTGCATAACATCTAAACTACTCTGCTAAGTTCTTGTATACTCTAAAAAAAAGATCCCAAAACACCTGTGCAACGCCTGGATCGGGACGTGTGTGACGGAATAAAACTCGATGCTTCATCCTTGTTGTGAAATGGTGTGTTAGTTGTCGGGGCCTCTGAACAACTAGTCCCTGTTTAATTGTTATCCTCAGTTACAATCTGCTTATTCTTTTCCAAAAGGTATTGTTCAGCGGTATGAATGAGTGTAAGACACAAACACTGGTCTCCGTGACGATAGTCTGCCGTCCTCCACCCTCTGCAGCTTGTGTCTGTAAACTTTCATGTTTGCAATTACATCTCAGAAATAAGAACATATTTTGCTAAGAGTTTTTCATGTAAAATTCATACACCATTTGCCTTCATAAAACTGGTGTTTCAGGATGTTATTGTACAGCTCGTGAGGCTGCACTGACCCCGTGTTCACACAGTTGATTGCTTTTGATTGGACAGATGTTTCTCAGCAACATTTACACTTCACTAGCCAAGACATTCCTTAAGTCTGATTGGGGCGACCCAATTTAGTTAATCACCGGTTTGAAACTAGCTTTACTAAGAACGTAGGAAGGACTTAACACGTAAACGTAGCGATGGATTTACAAACAGCTGGTGCAACACAATCCTGAGGAGCACTTGTGCTGGGAAAAAAATGCACATATACAATATTGCTCTATACAGCCCTAATGGATTTAATCTAAAGGACTTTTAAATTGGAAACCAGGGAGGGGGGGGGGGTATAGCCAGCACTCATGAAGCCCAGATTAGGATTTGACCGCCTTTGGAAAGTGGTTGGCGTATACGAGTGGAGAGAGAGAAACTAGTACAGTGTGTAGAGACATCCAGAGATTTAAAAGAAGGAAAGGCCAAAAGCAAATGTTAAGATGAGGACGAAGAGGAAGAAAACATGTAAAAAAAAAAAAATGATGAAGAAAAGAAAAGAACATGAACACCCGCGAGAAAGAAAGAGCAGTGTGATTGGAATCGAGTGGAGGAGGGAGAAGCAAGGTGATGGAGAAATATAGAGCCTGGATATCAGAGGAAGAGTGGCATGGCAATAAAAAGAAGAAAAAAAGATGCAGCTGCGAGGGATCATAAAATATAGAGAAAAACAAGAAGAGGACATGCGATAGGAAACAAATACACTCCAGTGACAGATAGAGGAGAGATACTGAGCACTAAAACGTAGTGGAGGAGACAGCAGATGGTGGGGATTATTCGGGACTAAAATACTCTGGGATCGACACACAGGGAAGGCCGCAGACATAAACCGTTGCAGACTCCATCTGCCAGAAATAGACCAAAAAAGGCTTGTGGGCCCGCCATCGGCAGAATCATCAAAGCCTGCAAATGTAACAAAACCAAAAAAACACTCCGACTTGTCATCCTCGACGACCCCCTGAATACATGTTTAAATCTCGGGATGGGAGTAACGCTGATCTTCTGTTCAGTCGAACCAGTCGGGGGAGACATCCTGTCGAGTCATTAGCCGAAGACACAGTGCATGCAGAAAATGCGCACAGCGAGGGACCTTTTAAGCGACTAAAATCTTCGCAAAGCCAGCATTACACTCAATTTGTGTCGAGGAGTCGCAGAAAACGTGGACGAGTTGCATTCTTCTTCTTCTTTTTTTGCAGCGGGAGTATTTCAGGACGTGGTTATGTGTGATTATGATATCATAAGACACCCCTAAGCCCCGTTTTATGTTCACCGTGATGAGGATAACCGTTTGTGGATGTGGGGTGAAAACGGCCCACAAATCTCTCTCCCTCCCCCCCCCCCCGGTAATGCCGCTCCATCCATCCGCACACAACCTGAACACACATAATCGCACATGCTAACGCCTGCCAATCAAAAGCCTCATGTCTCAGAGAGAACAAATAGAGCAAAGGGATCTAGAAGTTAATAGAAGACTTTGTTTTTACCTTTCCCCGTGTGGAGATCAAACCTCGAACCTGCAACAAACAAAAAAGAAGAAAACATAATCACGGTTGTGTTTTCGGAGCGCGTAAACAGATTATACACTGATGAAGCAATTTGAAACATAAAATCATCAGCTTCAGCTTCCCTCCGTGAACCCGCGCCGCGCCGCGCTCGCTTTCTGTCAGCGGCGTTCCCCCAACGCTGCTCCGTAATTGCCCATCGAGTCGTGTCACTCAACATTCGTACTTTATGTTCCTGCAACAGCCAGTAATTGTTAGTGCATTCCAGTCTCGGCATTAGCGTCAGCTTAGCAAACGTATTGACTTATTCAGTGTGTGTTTGAAGGAGAGCTACACGTGTGCACGCGTGTGTTTTATTGACCGTCCACCCTGGAAAGGGACAGTTAATGAAATCCTTCCCTGGCACCAAGCACAACGTAATTATTGTGATGGGGAGGGGTGCATATCCACGAGAAGAAGTCAACATCCACCTAAGTGCTAAGTACATCTCGTGCACACACCACACACACACACACACAAGCATTTCTCCTACACGCCTGCACACACTCAGATACGCCCGTATACGTGTGTTGCAAACAGACGCCGAATTGTTGCGTCATCACCTTGACTCGTGCATTCGCACCAAAGCATGGGACTTTCTGTCCCCATCAGAAAACTAAGACCCCGTTTACACGATGGGAGACCGCATATATTTATTTATTTATTATATCTATATTTATATATATATATATATATATATATATATATATATATATATATATATACTCCTCTGTTCTCTCCTGAAGGTTTCTTCCTTTCTTTTCCCCCTGAAGGGTTATTTGGGAGTTTCTCCTGGTCCGATGTGAGGTTTTGGGACAGGGATGTCCATGTGTACAGATTGTAAAGCACTCCGAGACAAATTTGTAATTTGTGAAACTGGGCTATACAAATGAACTGAATTAAAAAAAAATAATATATTTTCATGTGTTTTGGCCTTGTGTTTTCATCTACACAAAAACTGAGGTTTAATCACGGAAAACGATCATTTCTAAAAACTCCGGCCAAAGTGGAGATTTCTGAAAACTCTTGAAAAATGCTTCACGTCATGTGCGCGTCCTATGGGAGGTATGCAGACGGCGTATTTATGCGGGTTCATATAAACAGAAACATTTTTTAAAGCGACCTTGTGTGTACAACGTTATTTTTGAAAACAGAGGGGCAGAAATATTCGTTTCTGTAAATGTCAAAATGGTCTAAATGTCTCTCGCAATAAAATCCTACCGGGCGGCCGGATGCTCCTCCATTGACTTGCATTCATCGTTGTATACTGCCCGTATCATAACAATTGGCTTTATTACAATAGGATTGGGTGCAACCGCAGAGCAGCAGCAAGCAAAGCTTCTAACATGTCACGGTATTAAAGAATAGACGGTGGTGACAGAGATGACGGCGAGCGCGTATTTGATACATACACAAAAAAAGAAGATGATTAAGATTCCCGCTCAGCGCTAAGAGGTTTGGTAATGCTCGTTGGCCACAGAGGACATAACAGAAAACACTCTGAAGATATGTCTGCCTCTTCATGTTGATACAGAATAAATAATGGATTCACTGGGAGTTTGGATGAATGTGTTATACGCCTCCCAGACCCAATGGTACCAGCACTGCCAGTAGTGAAATCCCCAAAAATAAAAAACTTCCCCCCAACTTCCTGAAGGACTCCAGCTTCAAGCTTTGTTTTCCGGTCTGAAGCCGAAGAACCGGAACCGACCGACGTGCGTCTGCTGGATCTGGACCTGCTGTTGCTAACGGATACGCACGACATCTACTGGTTTAGAAACACGCATGTAACTCTCGAGTGTGTATTATACTTTGCCGTCACTCAAACGGCTTTGAGTACTGTCATCAGTGTAAAAAGCGGTTTGGCTGTTCTGAACCACTTTGTGATGGATTCTTCTAGGGAAGACAAACTCTTTCATCTCGTCGCTTTTCAGAGACGAAAGTACTTTCTCAAGACCAGACCGATTGCGGATTATGTAAGACCAGTTAACCCTCCTGTTACCTTCAAATTAAAGCAAATAAAACCTAGAGAAAATTATTAGAATGTATATTGTTTCCCAAGTTTAAGTGTGAGGTATGTTTGTTTGTTTGTTTGTTGACTACCTCAATAGCCTTTTAAATAAATACAAAAGTTTATATTTCTTATATGTTTGACACAGTGAAAAACAGCCTGGGGTCAAATTGTACAGGAAAGTGAAAACATATCGTCATGCGAATTTTATGTTTTCCCATTTGTCCCCAATAAATTAGGAAAAGTCATGAAATATGAATCCCCAAAAATGATGTCAATCATTACTTTAGAGACGTTAAACATTGAATGGGGTCAAATTGACCCCAAAGGTAATCGGTGGGCTAATAAATGATTTAAAACTATTTGGTGTATTCTGTAATGTCGTTCAAAACCCAAACTGCATTGGCGTGCACCGACTGTTGTTACAAGTACAGACCTGTGAAAAGAGGAGACTCTGAAAGGTGCATTATGTCCAGTGCCAAAAAACCCATTGGCTCCTCAGAGACTGACCACCCAAGCGACAGGAGGCCTGGAAACAAGCGAGGAGCTGCTGCGGCATACAAATCAGCTTTACACGCTCATGTGCAGGTTCATGTCTGAGGTTTTCATCCGAAATAATGGCCACAAAATATATCGAATCACAGGATCAAATCTCTTTTTTTTGACACAAGTAATGCCGTTTCATATAACCAATGCAAATAACATTTCGTAGAGAGCCCCGAGTGCTTATAATCTTGAGGCATACGCACTTACTCAACGGAGAATCCTATTACACCCCCTTCACGTGTGACAAGATCAAATCAAGTAGGAGCGGACCCAACTCGCGGGGGGAAAAAAAAGCTTCGTGCTTGTTTTTCCACGAAACCTACATTTACAAAAGTGATTATGAGTCAACTAAAAAGGTTCTCAATGGCGTATTCAGCGGTAAAAAAAGGGGGAGGGGAAAGATGCACACAGAAGTAATTGGCCATATTTTCAGCATGAGCTGGCTGTGAGGGTACAAGTGCGAGGCTGACGCTCCGCCTGGCTGATCCTTTTCAGCGGCAGATGTTCACGGGCTGCAGACGGGGAACGAGTTGGACGCGGCGAGGAGCGGTCATTTCCTTCGCTGGTGAGCGGCGGTGCCTGACCACTCGCATTCAGATGGGTCTCAGCTGGAGCGAAGGCTCAAGGGGTGGGAAAGAAAAGTGTAGAAGTAAAAGAAGGACAAAAGCTGCACATGCTGGTTTTGTAAAAATGGATATGTTGGACGTAAAGACATTATCCCTGCCACGAATGACAGTCGGATAGTCCTCCCCCACCCGGGAATATGAGCAATCCGTCACTATCGACACAATACATTATTCTGAAACAATGACGAGTAATACATGTGTAAAAGAGTGGCAGCCAAGAACAAAAGCGCTCAAATAAACCTGTCTGAACGCCACCACACTGCGTCTCTCACTTCCCTCTGAATCGGCGTGATTAGTCACCCCGAGCCGAGCGGGTTGGAATTAATCTCAACCTCCGAGGCACTTTTTACGGAGGATTTCAAACCATTACCCAAGCTCAACAATTGGCGGCGGCTGCCAAGCACCTTCAAGGGAATGTCAGTTTCCATGGAGACCGAGCCACCCCAGCTGTAGCATCCCCCCCCCCCCCCCCCCACGTGTAAAAGTCGGTAAAAGCCTGTTGACGAGCACATATCGCAAACCTCTTTAATTATCTCTCGTGCGCCGTCTCGCCTCTTCTTTCTCTCTACCTGACATCAATGTTTGTGTTAATCTATACACGTCTTTGTTCTCGGTTCAAACATCACAGACTCAGTGTTTGCCCATCTTAGTAATTGCTCATTTGCCGTTTGCCCTCGGACTCTGGAGGCGTTCGTGGGAATAAATAGAAAGACGTATGAAACGGAGAAAGAAAAAAAGTTAAGGAACGGTAAACTAACTTGAAAGCAGGTGGGATCTAATGAACACAAAGTGTTTTTGATGCTCGTTGTAGTCAATATTTAACCATTAAGAATGACGATCTGTACTCCTGCTCAATAACAATCAAACAAACTGACACAATTAGCAACTACACTGCAAAAAAATAAATCTAAGTAAAATGAAATATCTCAAATTAAGGCAATCTATGCTTGTTTTGTGACTGACAAGATATTTCTTCTCACAAGGCAGTTTTAATGTTGGAGCATTTCACTTGTTTTAAGAAATCTTGGCAAGTCAAATTTTCCTCTTCTGTTGGCAGATAAGTTGGCTTATTTCAAATAATATTCCCTCATTTTATTACTTTTTTTTAGGCTGAATTTTTGCAGTGTAGCTTGTTGAACATGGCGGAGCGTTAAGCTGCTAATGGGACAGATGTGTCTGTCAGATGTTCATGGAGATCAAGACGGAGCTAAACAAGAGGCACTGTGCCAGAGAACCAGAGACACGACTCTGAATGAATGATCACGTTGCTCTATGTCTGCAGCCGGATGTGTAAATAATCAACTGTGTGCCATCAATTGACTTGGTGACGCATGTGGAACAGTGGAGACAGTCTGTCCGTGTGCACAGCTGGAGTCTGTTGTCCGGGGGATGATGATCCGCCCTGATGGAGCGCAACTGAAACCTTCTTTTTATTCAGTATTACGGCGTTGCCAACTCCTTCGGACGGCGAGCAAATAGATGTGGAGCGAAGGCTCCTGGTCTTTGACTTTATTAAATCACACGGACGCACGATCGGTACTGAAGTCTTTAACTTGAGAGTTACGAAAGTTGTCACTGGGGAATAGGTCTATATATGTGGAGTGTTGCATTATTGTCTTTTGGGACTTCAAGGGGAATTCATATCAAGGGTAGTAGCCTCATCCAAATTACCCAAGAATAAAGTAGAATATATACACTACCGTTCAAAAGTTTGGGGTAAGCCACCCAGACAAAGTGGTGATTTCCATGAAAACTCACACATTTATTTATCAAATAAAATGCAAAATGAATATTAAATATATTCAAGACATTGACAAGGTTAGACATAATCAGTTTAATTTGAAATCATTATTTTGTTCTGCAAACTTGTGTCTTGGCCAATTTTATATCTTCTCTCACCAGCATAACTGTTTTCAGCTGCGCTAACATAAAAATGGTTTTCAAGGGTTTTCTACCCCTCCGTTAGTCTTCTAAGGCGATAACACAATGTACCATTAGAACACTGTAGATGGGCCTCTATACACCTATGTAAAGACTACATTAAAAAACAGATGTTTCTACCTAGAATAGTCATTTATAACATTAACTATGTATAGAGTGTATTTCTCATTGATTGAATGTTATCTTGAATTTTTTTTAAATTGCTTTTCTTTGAAAAATATGGACAGTTCTAAGTGACCCCAAACTTTTGAACGGTAGTGTAAATGAAAATTCGACCCAGTGGCTTCTGGCCATTTAGGATTTAAAAGTTTGATTAAATTTGTGATTTCCACATATGACACTTCGTCATGCAGGTCCGTCTTCAGAAGGGCTGGTG